>JACEFZ010028051.1:290000-674212 GCA_014155875.1 Cepaea nemoralis
AAAACTTTCCTACTCTACTCATACACTTGCTGGACTGACAGGCATGTATCATCATACTGCACCATTATTTGCCGATGAATTTCTATACATTCCATCCCATTACTGATTTTTTTTTTAAAGTACACATAACAAAACGCTGCTCCTCTTTGGTGCATGTCAAAAATGAAGTGTCCTTCTTTCAATTGTCATTGTGACGTCATCGTGTTCGTCTGTACCGTGATGTCACGTGCCGAACACTCTTGATATCCTTAACAACAATATTGACAGGTTACAAGACAATGGCATTGTCATTTCTATCACACTTTTAAGGTTCTAGAGAAGCAGAAAAAAAAGCATCGAAAGGAAACCTTTGAGATATCTACAGCACAATAAGGAAAATAGTAAGAAAATATACTCCACCAAGTGGGCTTAACACAAATAGTAATAGCAAGTGTTCTAACCAACATATAAAGATCAAATGAACAGTTGGACTAAATACTTTGAAGAATTTCTGAACAGGCTAGTACAGCAATACCCTTATTATTCAAGTCGGCAGAAATGCAGCTGAATATCAATTGTGAGAGACCATCAAAAAACGAAATCAGAAGAGCCACTAAGCTGCCGAAAGATGGGAAAGCTGCTAGTTCAAATGGTATACCAGCAGCATCTATTAAAGCCAACATAGACATATCAGTTGAATTACTGCACATATTATTTATAAGAATCTTTGAGATTGAAGAAACAACAGTAGGCTGGGGCGAAGTTGCATAAGAAAGGCTACCTTCGATTGTGTGAAAATTATAGAGGAATAATATTGTGAGAAAGCGAGCAATAGTTATAAGACCTAGTGGAACAACTAAACAGGCATAGTGCAGAGTGTGGCTTATTATATAAAACATACTAAAAACGAATGATAATTAGCAGTGGAAAGGAAAGGTTATCAATGAACATCACGGTAAACAGGGAGATACTAGAACAAACAACAAATTTATCGTATTTTGGACATGTAATATTAGATGATGGCAGACGTGCAACAGAAATCAAAAGGAGAATAGGAATGGCCAAAAATGTTTTCACTATCATGAAATCAACATTAACATTTAGAGAGATTGTGGATATAAATAGAATGTGTCGTTTTTTCACGGATACAAAAACAATGAAATACAAAGATTCTAGAAAAACTGGGAATTAAAAGAAAGATGAAGAAAGAAATAAAAAAATAAAAAAAGAGGCAAGTGAAATATTTCGGCCACGTTAAAAGATATAACATTCTTATAAAAACCACACTGGAGGGCAAGGTTGAGGGCAAGCGAGCAAGAGGTAGACAACGATACAAGTGGAAAGATAACGTCATGAGATGGACGAGCAAGAATCTGACAGAATGTACAGTCCAGGTGAGAGACAGACAGTGTTGGAGATCCATTGCAGCCAACCTTCATTGTGGAGACGGCACCTGATTGATTGATTGTTGTCAGTTTCTGATGAACTATTAAGCAGAGTATTTCTGGAAAGACCAAGATATGACACTGACAGGCGACCAAGGAATATAAATAACGAAGACACAAACAATAGATTGCACGATTTATTGCCTGGTATATTTCGCTGCATCTCGTTAGGTACAACATTGGCACCTTGCCGTCTTGACAGACGATAGTTTGCTACTTTGTACTTCAAAAAGGCATAATAACTACAACCCATGGCGGTAGCGAATGTGACTGATAAGGCCAATTCGCGTTGTAAATGTTCGTCAACAGTGGATGCATGTGAACACATGGTCATTTCCACCATCATGCACCATCTTAGGTCTCACACGCTCGGTGTGTGACTTATCTGCAATCATTTTCTCCTTTGTCTTTATTCCATTTCTGATATTTTTACCTTCCTTGCAATACGTTCAGTGGCGACTTGCTCCCAATGTGCATTTTCAATGCCTGTATCAATCACGTCCATACTTGTACATACTGCTTTAAAAAAAAAAAGTACATACTGCAGAATTAATGAATAAACCGACCAAATAGATCCAACACTGACCAGATAGTCACATTTCGCATAATAATAGAGCAAAGTATTAATCTGAATTCACCACTCTTTAATGTATTTGTGGATTATGAAAAGGTTTTTGATAGGGAATGCCTTTGGATGTTTTTGTGGCACTATTGAATTTCACATAAAATCGCAAACTTAATAATGGCAACATATCAACTTATGAAATGAAGAGTTGTTCATGAGGGAAAACTAACAGGTACATTTTAAATAAAAACATGTATGCATTTTGCCCCCTTATTATTCTTACATACTATAGACTGGATTTCTGAAGACAACTATAAAAACCTAAAGACATGGAATGCAATGGACGAGGGACAAAGCAACTTGGTGATTTGGACAATGCGACGATATTTCACTCCTGTAATACACACGCTATCAAACGCAAGATAAACTTAACAGATTTCATGTAAAGTCACAAACATTATTCTTAAAATTCACAGGGAAAAGACACAAATGATGAAATTAAACGAAGCAAATAACAACCCAATCTGCCTTGGTGAAACCTCACTTCAAGAGGCGAAAGTATGCATTTATTTAGGTAGCAATATATACAAAGATGGTGGAAGCAACAACGATATTAACATAAGAATGCAAAATACAAGAAGGGCGTTCATAGCACTAGAAAATCTGTGGAAGTCAAAGGAAATTTAGTTTAGTACCAAACTTAGAATACAATAATACTCTCAGTTATTTTCATTGCACGGAATGTTAAGTTCATTTATTACTGACATGATTCTTATATAGAATCCTCATCATTCTCTATGCATATCTTTCTTTTAAGAGTTGATTTCAAGATAGTCTCCATTTTTCTTTTGTCTTCCTTTGATTTATATTTTAATGTTACCTTCAAGAGAAATTAACAGATTCAGTGCCACACAAAAAATTGCTTTGGATCATACAAAAATGGATGGCGGAAAATGGGAAGTACTACAGGAGTGTGTCACAATTGTGACTTAAAAGTTGTTAATTTGGTAGCAGGCTTGTTGTATTATATATATAAATATATAGGAATAAAGCAACGCAAAAGCGAATGTTAATTAGTTAATTAGTTAGTTAGTTGGTTAGTTAGTTAGTTAGTTAGTTAGTTAGTTAGTTAGTTGGTTTGTTAGTTAGTTGGTTGGTTAGTTAGTTAGTTAGTTAGTTGGTTGGTTAGTTAGTTTGTTAGTTAGTTAGTTGGTTAGTTAGTTAGTTAGTTAGTTAGTTGGTAGTTAGTTAGTTAGTTGGTTGGTTAGTTAGATAGTTGGTTGGTTAGTTAGTTAGTTAGTTAGTTGGTTAGTTAGTTAGTTAGTTGGTTAGTTAGTTAGTTAGTTAGTTGGTTGGTTAGTTAGTTAGTTAGTTAGTTAGTTAGTTGGTTGGTTAGTTAGTTAGTTAGTTTGTTGGTTGGTTAGTTAGTTAGTTAGTTAGTTAATTAGTTAGTTAGTTAATTAGTTAGTTAGTTAGTTAGTTAATTAGTTAGTTAGTTAGTTAGTTAGTTAGTTAGTTAGTTAATTAGTTAGTTAGTTAATTAGTTAGTTAGTTAGTTAATTAGTTAGTTAGTTAGTTAGTTAATTAGTTAGTTAGTTAGTTAGTTAATTAGTTAGTTAGTTAGTTAGTTAATTAGTTAGTTAGTAAGTTAGTTAATTAGTTAGTTAGTTAGTTAGTTATTTGGTTGGTTAGTTAGTTAGTTGGTTGGTTAATTAGTTAGATAGTTAGTTAGTTGGTTAGTTAGTTAGTTAGTTAGTTGGTTGGTTGGTTAGTTAGTTAGTTGGTTGGTTAGTTAGTTAGTTAGTTAGTTGGTTGGTTAGTTAGTTAGTTAGTTAGTTAGTTAGTTGGTTGGTTAGTTAGTTAGTTAGTTAGTTGTATGGTTAGTTAGTTAGTTAGTTAGTTGGTTGGTTAGTTAGTTAGTTAGTTAGTTAGTTAGTTAGTTAGTTAGTTAATTAGTTAATTAGTTAGTTAATTAGTTAGTTAGTTAGTTAGTTAGCTAGTTAGTTAGCTAGTTAATTAGTTAGTTAGTTAGTGAGTTAGTTAGTTAGTTAATTAGTTAGTTAGTTAGTTAGTTAGTTAGTTAATTAGTTAGTTAGTTAGTTAGTTAATTAGTTAGTTAGTTAGTTAGTTAGTTAGTTGGTTGGTTGGTTAGTTAGTTAGTTGGTTGGTTAGTTAGTTAGTTGGTTGGTTAGTTAGTTAGTTAGTTAGTTAGTTAGTTGGTTAGTTAGTTAGTTAGTTATTTGGTTGGTTAGTTCGTTAGTTAGTTAGTTGGTTAGTTAGTTAGTTAGTTAGTTGGTTGGTTAGTTAGTTAGTTAGTTAGTTAATTAGTTAGTTAGTTAATTAGTTAGTTAGTAAGTTAGTTAATTAGTTAGTTAGTTAGTTAGTTATTTGGTTGGTTATTTAGTTAGTTGGTTGGTTAGTTAGTTAGTTAGTTAGTTGGTTAGTTAGTTAGTTAGTTAGTTGGTTGGTTAGTTAGTTAGTTGGTTGGTTAGTTAGTTAGTTAGTTAGTTAGTTGGTTAGTTAGTTAGTTAGTTAGTTAGTTAGTTGGTTAGTTAGTTAGTTAGTTAGTTAGTTAATTAGTTAGTTAGTTAGTTAGTTAGTTAATTAGTTAGTTAGTTAGTTAGTTAGTTAATTAGTTAGTTAGTTAGTTAGTTAATTAGTTAGTTAGTTAGTTAGGTAGTTAGTTTGTTAGTTAGTTAGTTAATTAGTTAGTTAGTTAGTTAATTAGTTAGTTAGTTAATTAGTTAGTTAATTAGTTAGTTAGTTAGTTAATTAGTTAGTTAGTTAGATAGTTAGTTAGTTAGTTAGTTAGTTAGTTAGTTAGTTAGTTAGTTAGTTAATTAGTTGGTTAGTTAATTAGTTAGTTAGTTAGTTAGTTAGTTAGTTAGTTAGTTGGTTGGTTGGTTAGTTAGTCAGTCAGTCAGTCAGTCAGTCTGTCAATCAGTCTGTCAGTCAGCCAGCCAGTTAGTTAGTTAGTTAGTCAGTCAGTCAGTCAGTCAGCCAGTCAGCCAGCCAGCCAGCCAGCCAGCCAGCCAGCCAGCCAGTTAGCTAGTTAGTTAGTTAGTTAGTTAGTCAGTCAGTCAGTCAGCCAGCCAGTCAGCCAGCCAGCCAGCCAGCCAGTTAGTTAGTTAGTTAGTTAGTCAGTCAGTCAGTCAGTCAGCCAGCCAGATAGTTAGTTAGTTAGTTAGTTAGTTAGTTAGTTAGTTAGTTAGTTAGTCACAGTTCCAACTTTACGACAAACGGCCGCCCCATAATGCTCCGTTCCTGTGCCAATGAATATCACACAAAATTATCTTCACTGCCCCATGTGAAAAATGGAACAGACAGGAGTCTCGACAAATCAACAGATCGCACAGGTATACTGTGCATAAGGCCGCTGCCAGAATGTCAACATAAAAGTACGACACGAAAAATACAGTTTATAACCAGCAGCCACACATTACTGCATAAGGCAAACCCAGTTAGTTCAGCAACCGGCCGGCCGCCATTTTTCTGAACATGCAGTTCACGATACAAACAACCGCGGACAGATGTAAAAGCTCTCCACATGACATCCACTGCTCACAGTGTCGCTCCACGCACTTAACTCAATATCTTGGCTACGGAAGCATACATTACCAGTCCCACATGAGACATATGCGTTAGCAAACCGTAGCCACAAGCATAAACACTCCATCCATCCATCATGTGCCATGCCGGTAAGCGTGGGCGGTCATGTTCTGCCATCTCACTCGATCACCAGAGTCGTGGATCAACTCCGTGTTTCTGTCTCGACCATGCCACAAGGCCAAGCCATCCAGGTACTTGCTTCTAGGTCTTCCCCTTGGTCTGTTCCCCTCGATCTTACCAGTTGTCACCAAGTTCTCCAAATTATTTCTTCTCATAACATGCCCAAAAGATTGTGACTGTCTACGTCTAATGTCTCTAATCAGTTTACGATCTTCATTTGTTTCTTGAAGGACTTGTTCTTTGGTCTTTCTGGCTGTCCATGGTATTCTTTGCATTTTCCTCAGAAACCACATTTCTACAGCTATCAGATGATTTTCAGCCTGACCGCTCATTGTCCAAGCTTCACATCCATATAAAAGTACAGGTTCTATGTAGCACTGCAACACTCTTTTTCTCGTTTCAATTGACATCTTTTTATTGGTCAGTATGTTTTTCATCTTGCTAAAGGTCACCTCTGCCATGGCGATCCCTGTTCCAATCCCCCAAGGCATCTCCCATCAGATGTTATTACTGTTCCGAGATAACTGTACCTATTCACCCGCTGAAGAATATTCCCATTTACTTGTATAATACATTGTGGTATTTCGTTCTTCCTAGTGACGACCATAATCTGTGTCTTTTTCCATTTAATTCTAACCCTATTTGTTCACTATGTGCTAACAACCGCATCTACTAAATTTTGCAGGTCCTGTTCATTGTCTGCAATCAAGACTGTATCATCTGCATATCTAATGTTATTGATGCATCGTCCCCCAATGTTGATTCCTTCCATATCTTCAATATTTCTGAAAATACTTTCACTGTACAGGGAAAACAGATCTGGAGACATTACACATCTCTGTCTCACACCTCTCATAATAGGCTGATATTGGCTTACTTCATTATCAACTCTTATGGCAGCTTGTTGTTTCCAATATATGTTTTTTTACAAGTCTAAGATCTTTTCCATCAATTTGTAGATCTTCAAGCATCCTTATCATGTTGACATGTCTCAGTTTATCCTTCATGTATATAAGCCCATGGCAGATACGGAAAGTCGCTTTAGACGAATAATTATCCCACGGCATTTAATCAGTTAAACTTAGTACCAAAGTTTGGACATTCAAAACAATGTATTTTCTTAGTGAATTTAAACACAGAAGCCGCAAACAATATGTTGCACGATTTATTTATATTTTATTGTTTATTTATATTTCAAGTTGAAAGATTGGCTAGGTCGGGTAAATCTGTTGAGGAAGACGGATCGGAGTTTGTGCTCGTTGTTTATATTATGGCGTGCTAAACAAACTTTGAGTTATAACCAGTTTAGTATAACTATTAGGAAATTTAGTATTTGTATTAATTTCGGGAATACTCTACAGCAGGGGTGGACAAACTACGGCCCGTGGGCTGCACGCGGCCCGGCAACTGATATTATGCGGCCCTCGAGGGCATTTAGAAATAAACAATTTTACTTCGTTTTTTAAGTTATTTTGTTGACTTTTACAGAATTTCTTGTATCATTATGATTGTTTTAACATTTTGATAAAATTTCGTTCCCCTTTTCAATTTTTTATAAACAGTCCTTGACCTTCGTAATGAAATGCTAAAATGCGAATTTATCGATTTTAATATAGATAAATATTTAAATTTATAGCCATATAGAAATTTAATCAGGATGATTTTATTTTTTTAAAAAACTGATATTTCTCCCGTGAATAAAATGATTTTTTTTTTTTGGGCAAGAAAATATTAAATTTAAAAGTTGTTTTTTTTTTCTGTTATAAATTATTACCACATTTACAATGTTCAAATTAATTTATTTGTTGTAGTAGTCTTGAAATATTTCGAAATTTATTCTGAGTTTACTCCTTGTTTTCCGAATATTTTATTTTCACATACAGCCGGAAATAGGTATTGTTTCATTTCCCTTTTAAAGTTTTGTAAAATTATAACTGTCAGAATTTTATTAAAACAAAGAGTGTCACTAAAAAAACGTAAGATTGAAAACGAATGTCGTGTTTTTAATGATGAATGGACATCTAAGTACTGTTTTATAAAAGTTAGTAGCAAATCAGTTTGCTTGCTGTGCCTGTGTCGTGAGCCAGTGGCTGTCTTCAAGGAGTACAATTTAAAAAGACATTATCAAACAAAACATTCCGATTTCGGATACAATTTAACAACCGAAGAGAGAGACAAGAAATGCCTGGAGTTGGTGAAACAATTTGGAGAAACACCAAACTGTTTTCACTAAACAGTCTTCAATTCAAGATGCTGCAACTGAAGCTAGTCTTGTGCTGTCACACAGAATTTTAAAACAGAACAAGCCATTTTCTGATGGCGGGTTTATCAAAGAATGTTTTCTAGATGTAGGAAACATTATGTGTTCAGAACAAAACAAAACAAAACAAAACAAATTGACAACATTACTTTATCAAGGAGAACTGTAATCAGACGTGTTGACAAGATAAGTAACAATTTGATGCATACACTTCACGATGCAAGTAACAATTTTTATGGTCCTCTCTTGAATTGGATGCGAGTACTGATGTACATGATACTGCCCAATTATTGATATGTATACGTGTAAAAAACACTTCTTTCAGACTCACTGAAGAGTTACTGATTGTTGAGTCACTCAAAGACACAACCACAGGTCATGATATATTCAATGCTGTTACTAATTGTATTGAAAGAACTGGGATGGTTTGGAACAAAGATTGCAAGTGTTACAAGCCGACGTAGCTCGTGCTTTGACTGAAAAAAATGTAGGTCTGCTAAAGTTGATAAGTGATAACATTAAAGCAGAATATTCTGACCACACATTATTACCACTTCACTATGTGACCCATCAAGGAAGTCTTTGTAAAACTGTTTTGAATATCAAGCATGTTATTGACCCAGTTGTCAGTGTCATCAACCTCATCAGATCAAGAGGACTTAATCACAGACAGTTCAAGGCATTACTTGATGATTTGGAAACTGAAAATCCCGATGTCCTGTATTACACCAGTGTTCGATGGCTGAGTCTCGGCGAGGTGTTGAGGCGAGTGTGAGAACTCAGAGAAGAAATAGTGATGTTCCTATAGAAGAAGGGTATTGAATGTGACTTTAATACTAACATTGTCAATAAAGAGTTGAAGTTAGACTTTATGTTTGCCATTGAAATTATGGGGAAGTTAAATGAACTTAATGTCAAACTTCAGAGCAATGGTGCGTTTGTACATGAATTGTATGTACATGTAAATCATTTCAAGTAAAACTCTCACTGTTCTCCAGACAAGCAAGTGAAAAAAGGGTTTGTCTCTTCCCTTTTCTGAAACAAGAAGCCATTTCTGGTGAAATGACTGAAAAGTACAAAGCCCAATTAGATGCATTAACTGAAGAATTTGGATGGAGATTCCAAGATTTCAAGAACTTAGAGCCACAGTTCAATATTCTCAGTTCCCCTTTTAGAGAGGAAGCTGATACAGCCACAGAGTACACACGGTTGGATCTGCTTGACTTACAAGCAGATTATGACCTAAAAGAGAAATTCAAGTCAGATGGTTTGCTGGATTTCTATGGATCTTTATAAGAAGAATCATTTCCCAACTTGAAAAACTTTGCAGCTAAACTGTTAATATTGTTTGAATCAACATAATACATTTGCGAACAAGCATTTTCATGCTTGAAGATCAGCAGATCTGCGAATATGTCTTTATTGTCGAACTGCAACTTGCATGCTGTCGTGCGAATTTCAACAAGTAAACTTGCTCCAGATTTCAAGAATATTGTCAAAAATTGCAAGCCGTTACATACATCTCATTAGAAATCAACAGTTGTAGTGACAGCGTAGTCGGTTTGTGTCTAAATTATATATATTTGTCGGTTTGTGTCTAAATTATATATATATTTTTTTTAATTATTATAATAAATAATTGTAACATCTTGTTCATAAATTAGTAAACGTTTTTGTCCATATTGTAAAATATAATGTTGCCACAAGATTGTTATGACAGAGTGACAGATAAAAGTGGCCATGGCTGTGTCTAGTGGTATGTCTGTATGAACACTCTGTAGGTACACTTATGAACAGTTATAGGCACTGGATAACACAGATGTCACGCACATAACTTTATTAATGACACAGGTACATGATGAAAAAACATAACAGAATTTCCAGGCGCAGTATCATTATAGATACATGAACACACTTAATTGTCTCGGACTATATCCTCGTATCCGAAATCCCTGAATGCCTGGCTGAGATCCCCTTCTTAGCCCAAATGCCAAATAACTTGCTAGTCTTCCGTAAACGTAGCACACACTGAATAATTCTTCCTGAATGCCATTTTCGTGGCTGGTGCCCCTCACTCAGCCCAAAATCCACTGCTTAAAAAAACCACCAGGCGGAATTCTCCCTGACTCCGCCACAACTCCACTGACCCCCTAACTTCGCCACAACTCCCGTCTACTGGACCAGACCTCAGTCCTCCACTGTCTGCCCAGGACTCAGACTGATTGCTCTCGCTCAGTCTCCCTCGCGCAGTCCAAAACCTCACTGACCTTAATTTTCTCAGACTTCTCTCTTTATCCCCTCTTTGCGGACCTTCCACGAAACACACCATTTAACCCCTTGCACCCTCAATCTACATTCCACCAACATTACATTTCTAGGCTTCCTTTGTTCCTTAATCTACTCTGAAGTTTTCCTCTATGCCTTCGTGACTAAGACTGACATCTCCATAATATACCCTCCATTGTGTTTAGGGCCCACCATTGTTTTTGGCATTCCTACCTCAACCTTCTCTGACCTAACATCCGCCTATTACTTCTCTGACCCAGTTACCCTTGCTAGTATTAGAAAATTCTTAACTAGTCCTTTCAACCCAGATTTGCATAAACATACGCACGTTACACATGAATAAGTGTATAAGTAAAATGAAATTGCAATAATTAGTTATTTATACTATTTAATAACCTATATATATAATTCATATGTACTTATTGTGATAGGTTGCTGTAAACAAATTGGACATAATATATATGCGGCCCCCAATAGCTTTACATTTGTCAATGTGGCCCTACGCACAAAAAGTTTGCCAACCCCTGGTCTAGAGTAATTATGAACGTATAATTGTGGAAGTGATATGTACACGAAATATGAATAACAGATGCTGGAAATACGATTATAACCAGATATAATTAATCGTGCCGCATTTACGTTATTTCTGGAAGTGGTAGACAATTCACATTACTGTGTTAATATGTGTATTATATATTTCAGCTTGAAGTATTTATCTTATTGCTTTAATTTATGTTGTGTGAATTCTGCAGTATGTACCTGACAAGCTGCAGCGAAATATGAAAGCCATGAATAGTGCAATCTATTGTTTGTGTCTTCGTTATTCAAATTCACTACAGGAAAACATTGTTTTGAATTTCTGGAAGTGTTCGGCAGTTTTTATAAATTGTGTTGATATCATTAAGTGTTAAGGAATATTGTGGAATTATGTGTAGAGATAATGTTAGCCAACGAGCCATAATTCAATATAAAAGGCTTGTCTAGGAAATAAATGCCATACAGAGACTGCATCGAATATTGTTAGAGGAAGCGTCTCATACTATAAGATATTTATAAAGAATAGTCTACACATATGCTCCCAGCATTTGAGTAAGCAGGGCAGTTAATATCTTCTACACCGCTGTGGCAATGGAGTTACCATCGCAATTCGCAGTCACGCATGCTGCAGGCGATTTGCCAGCAGACCGCATGGCGTTGGTTTTCATACAATGGTGTGAGTGCCGGTCGTTCAGATAGCAATGCCAACCTGCTGAAAATAAAGTTGCAAAGAAATCTCAAACAGTCAAAAAATGCTGGGGTGACTGCGACGTCCTGTAAAGGATATGCAACTCGCCTAAGGCATATGTGAACCACAGAATACACACGAACACCGTGTATTATCCATGATACACGCACGTATATCCAATGAGCATGCGCTTCATAATGTCGAATCACCCCACATACATGACACTTCTATTGTCATCTTTAAATCCATGTTTTAATGTTACATTATTCAGCGCTGCATGCATTCCATCATTATATATTCTGCCTTCTTTTGTTTTTATTCTTTGTCCGTCATTTCAATACCATCACATCTTACATGTGGTGATATAAAAACAGTCGGCGCTGAACAACCTCTTGTGTTGATACCTGTAGTAGTTAGGATGGTCTCGTGTATTATGTCTGATCTAACTCACGCCTTTGTATTTTTTACAGACAGAAGTGTTGACAACAAATTTATTCATCTTTTCTCTTCGCTAATGAATTTATTCTTCTTCTCTCGTTCTCTGGTGAATTTATTCTTCTTCTTTCGATCGCTGGTGAATTTATTCTGCTTCTCTCTTTCGATAATGAATGTATTCTTCTTCTTTCGTTCGCTAATGAATTTATTCTTCTTCTTTCGTTCGCTAATGAATTTATTCTTGTTCTTTCGTTCGCTAATGAATTTATTCTTGTTCTTTCGTTCGCAAATGAATTTATTCTTCTTCTTTCGTTCGCTAATGAATGTATTCTTCTTCTTTCGTTCGCTAATGAATTTATTCTTGTTCTTTCGTTCGCTAATGAATTTATTCTTGTTCTTTCGTTCGCTAATGAATTTATTCTTGTTCTTTCGTTCGCTAATGAATTTATTCTTGTTCTTTCGTTCGCTAATGAATTTATTCTTGTTTTTTCGTTCGCTAATTAATTTATTGAATCTGTCAGTTTCTGGTGAGGTTTCTAGTATATAAGTTTAAACTTTCACTGGTGACCAAAGTAGGACATTCGTTTTTCACGCTGGTCAGTGGAGCTTAAATGTTGACATCTCGTTCTTGACTTGGGAACGTAAATTACAAGTACCTCAGACATCGGAGTGGGTTCGTTGGATGGCACAGAACATTGGTGATAAAGAAAGCTAGCCACGACCAAAAAGTAGTCCAGAGTACTCCCTAATAGTAAACAATATAAAATGACACAAAGTAGTGCAGCTTTACATAACAGAGTTACGACACATACAGAACGTTGCGGCGGTTAGCCTTCATCAGCAAACAAACACATTCACAAACACAACATACAGTCAAGGAGAACTCCTGTGACTACATTAGAAGGTGATGACAGGACGAGAGGAACAAATGCATGGAAAAATGGAAGCAATGAAGAGAAAATGAGAATTGAAAAAAATGTTAATTGAAAAGAATGTTAGTTGAAGAAAATGTTTAATAGAAAAACTGTTAATAGAGAAAAAACTGTTAATAGAGAAAAAAAAACTGCATACTCACCTCACCTACGGATCTGTAAATGACTACGAAAATCTCGGGTGTAGTTATATACGGTGTTGGGTGTTACGGTTCAGTGAGCACATAGAAAGAAGGGGGCGGGGTAGGAGGCGTGTAAAATTGGTATTGACCAAGACCCCATTGTGTTATATAAGGTTTGGGTGGACTGGTGTGCATGAACACGCGTACATACATAGACACACTTCAACAGACAAAATGCTAGTGTATGTGGACATATGCACAGCTCGCCCTCTCTCTCACCCTCTCGCTCTCTCTCTCTCTCTCACTCTCTCTCTCTCCCTCTCTCTCCCTCTCCCTCTCTCTCTCTCTCCCCTTACATCTGGCTTCTCTGTGCATACCTTCTTCACGTGCATTGCCAGTGGTTGGATCTTACACAGCCCCAACAACTCGAGCACTGGGCGAGGGGCTCCTGAAGAGAGTGGTATGACAAGCAACCATACTGACTATTTCGTAGGGTACAGTATGCCCCATGTGGTATGTCGCAGGCACTTTTTCTCTCTCTGTCTCTCTCTCTGTCTCTCTCTGTCTCTCTCTCTCGCTCTCCTCTCTCTCTCTCGCTCTCCTCTCTCTCTCGCTCTCCTCTCTCTCTCGCTCTCCTCTCTCTCTCTCTCTCTCTCTCTCTCTTCTTGCATATACTGTGCATATGTCCACATACACTAGCATTTTGTCTGTTGAAGTGTGTCTATGTATGTACGCGTGTTTATGCACACCAGTCCACCCAAACCTTATATAACACAATGGGGTCTTGGTCAATACTCATTTTACACGCCTCCTACCCCGCCCCCTTCTTTCTATGTGCTCACTGAACCGTAACACCCAACACCGTATATAACTACACCCGAGATTTTCGTAGTCATTTACAGATCCGTAGGTGAGGTGAGTATGCAGTTTTTTTTTTCTCTATTAACAGTTTTTTCTCTATTAACAGTTTTTCTATTAAACATTTTCTTCAACTAACATTCTTTTCAATTAACATTTTTTTCAATTCTCATTTTCTCTTCATTGCTTCTATTTTTCCATGCATTTGTTCCTCTCGTCCTGTCATCACCTTCTAATGTAGTCACAGGAGTTCTCCTTGACTGTATGTTGTGTTTGTGAATGTGTTTGTTTGCTGATGAAGGCTAACAGCCGCAACGTTCTGTATGTGTCGTAACTCTGTTATGTAAAGCTGCACTACTTTGTGTCATTTTATATTGTTTACACTTTCACAGCTTTACTGCAGTTCCACCAAATTTTATTCATACTTCCCTAATAGTAACAACGACTAGAACTAGTAGCTTGTGTGTGGACAACGCTTCAGATTATTAAAAAAAAAATAATAATATTAATGCGTACCATTTCAAGCTGCTTGTTTAATCCAGCAGCCATTTCTGCAGTGAAAATAGATATGTTGTTTGTTATACCGAAATATTTATTTATTTTCTATTGCGAAATGTGTATTTCAAGCTTATTATCTTTTCCTTAGGGATCATCTATGCAAATAGTAATTTGTTCATTTTTTTATGTCTTTTATGTGACTATTGGCTTCACCTTTAATTATGTCTGGGATGGATTCCTTGTATAGTTTTAAATCCAGAGTTACGGACGATTTCTGGTTTTATAACTTGTCATGGCAAGATAACAGGTGTGCTTTTTAATTTCTGGCTATATATTTATTATAGGTTTTTGAATCCTCTAGATCTAATATATTATTACATAATTCATTCTTCTCTTTTGTGTTATTCACGTTTTCATCTGATTCCCTTGCCAATTTAAAAGTTATTTTTGCTGAATGAGTTTGAACGCTGATTACATAAAGTTTAATTTTAGTTATTTTCTGTAGGTCAGTATGGCCGAATGGATAAGAACGCGTGTTATTAAACACCCGATGTGCTGATGCCGCGGTAAGGAGTTCAACCCCTACACCGGACACTTGGCCTACGAGGGTAAGTCAATATGTAAATCACAAATTGCTGTAGAAAAATAACTAAATATGATAACTTGAAACTAGTTTATTTTTATACACACATTGTCCCTTTATTTCTCAACATAATTTCCACCAACATTGATGCACTTATCACATCATGTTATCAGTCCTCCTAAACCGGCTGCATAGAACTGCATGTTTTGTTTTCACTTACCTGCCATCCCACAGAACTGTGTGACTTACTTATTGACTCGCCCACGTAACGTTTTATACCCAGCTATGCAGCGTTGAGTTGAGTTGAGTCAAGAACCGACATCACTGCACTCAGGACATTCCCATACGTGCTCAGTCCCTTCGTTCAATAGCCTGCGAAGAGTCATACTACTAATCGTTCCCACCGCTATCTGATTAAATGTTCTCCTAGTCTTCCCTTTCAGTTTTGAGATTCTTCCAGAACCCCTGCCGATCCCCCGCAATCTCATTCTTTCCACATATGGGTTCTTAATCTGTTCCCCCGCCTTCTCCACCTGGTCCCACAAGCGCATGACCACCTCCCCCTTGTCCATAGGCAAGATACCAGCAAGTGGTGCATTCCCTGCTAGCATATCAGCCTGCTCATTCCCCCGTACACCCGCATGGCCAGGGCAAAATATCCATACAATTCTCACAATCTGTGACCTCTGAAGCGACGAGAGTCATTCCACACGAAACATTCCTTTCTCCGCCTTGCTAAGAATATTCTTTGAATCCGTAATGAACACAACGTGTGCTGCAGTAGTCTCTTCTAGCCACCGGAATGCTGCTGTTACTGCCTCCACCTCCATTCTCATACTGGAGGTCGTAGTCTCATATGCCAGGCTCTCCTTTTTCAAGACTCGCCCATTAGCCTTTGCAATAAAGCCCCAGCCACTACGTCTGTTTCTCACCACTGACCCATCGGTGTAGATGATTATGTCACCTTGATGTGTGCTGCTCTGGATCAGCGTTTTACGGGATAAACATTTGTCAGCATAAACACTGAAAACCGTTCTAAAAACTGAAAAACCTTGGCGGGAGACATTTTGCGAATGACGCCGAAGTTGAATGTGAAGTGAAAACGTGGTTTAGAAAACAGAGCAGTTCTATGCAGCCGGTTTGGGAGGACTGATAAAACGATGGGATAAGTGCATCAGTATTGATGGAAATTATGTTGAGAATTAAAGGGATAATGTATGTATAAAAGTAAACTGGTTTTAAGTTGTTATCATATTTAGTTATTTTTCTACAGCCATTTGTGACTTACTTATAACTTAAAATGTTGACTTAACGCTCTTGACATGGGGACGTAGATTACAAGTACTTCTGATTTCGGAGTGGGTTCGCCTGGTGGCGATGGACACCGTTAATAGGGAAAGCTAATCCATACTCAAAATTCAGTCCAGCATTACTAGAAGTAGTGCGTATGGACAATGCTTGCGTTCAAAGCCAGCGTGCGCACAACAAACAAGTTATTTGCTTCTTAGATTTAATAGAATGACTCCAGTAGTTGCTTCTACTTCAAAGCATGAAAGAAAGACCAGCATGGCCACTGTTGAGTGCTTTTACAAGAACATATAAGTAATATATGAACTTAACATTCCGTGCAGTGAAAATCAAATAAATTAACGTAATGGAGCTGAGTATTCTAAGTTATATGTCATATGTAGTGAATAAATGAATCATTCTTAAGCTGGAACAATTACAACACATGATCTCGGGTATTGCTCCAACGTTGAACATCTGTTATCCCTATGGTAATTATTAAATTTAATACGAACTCTTTCTATTTGCTCAAAAGCGACTGGAACCGCGTACCTATGACTGTATTTTAATTGCTTCATTACTTATGTCAAATTTGTTCTTGGCTTAACTGCTATTTTACCCAGAACTTGGTGTTGTATTTTGTCTATTTTAGATTTATTGCTTTTTAAACTTAGTTAAATCATAAATGATGCTTCCATTGTCTGTTTTGTTCCTGATAAATTACTTGTAGATTAACCATTTTATGAGTATTATTACTAGCAATCCATACATTTTATTTTAGATATCTCGACATATTTATTTATCCTTGTCATGTTTCTGGCAATTTATCGGTATGTTTCTAGTTAAGTTTCTTTCCCAAAACTCTGGCAGTCTGTAGTGTAAGTATTTGTTGTCTGTGTAAGTCAATTAATTGTTTTTAACGATTCGCCATTTAATGAATATCATCAAAATTTTTGTTGTTGCATTTAATTAAATCCTCATTTGGTCATCTACTTTGAAACTATATTTATATGTGCTATCGTTATGTGTGCCGGCTTCCTGGCCTAGAGGTTAGCAACTTTTCTCCGCAATCTCGTATACTCTCGTAAGTAACGTGACGACGGTGAGAATCAGCAGTGGTTCGAATCGCGTCAGTAACTTACGGGGTATGTGAGCCGGCCGCTCAGAAAGCCATGGCAAACTACTGAGCGTAATCTTGCCAAAGAAATCAACAATCAGCTGAAAGATGCTGATGTTGACAGCGATGTTCTGTAAAGGATATGCAAACATTTATTTATATCCGTATGTGTATCATTCTGGGAGATGTGGCTTCTTGTCCTCTTTATGTCAGCATAATGTGATTAATATTTGTGAGATCATTAATCTCTTCGAGATCATTAATCATTACTTGTACTGAACATATTGTGGTAGATTTTTAAATCTGATGTTTGGTTATCTTAATGTATTTCATTGAGCAATGTCTGCAAAGGCAGTACACGTATTTCATGTATGAGATTAGGGGAGATAACTGTATGAACAGATACACCATCATTGCCACTCCCTCGGTTGGGTATAAAAAGAAGACATCGGCGATATCCGGGGTTATACACAGCTCGGAATTCTGAGGTAAGTATGAACATTTTTTCAAATTTTCATTTTCTCTTCATTGCTTTCATTTTTTTTCCATCTGTTTGTTCTTCTCGTCCCGTCATCACGTTTTGATTTAGTCACAGGAGATCTCCTTGACTATATGTTGTGTTTTGTTAATGTATTTGTTTGCTGATGAAGGTTAATCGCCGCAACGTCCTGTATGTGTCGTAATTCTGTTATGTGAAGCTGCACTACTTTGTGTCATTGTATATTGTTTACATCATTGCCAGGGAGTGGCCAGAGGATCTCGCCAACACTGTTCTCAGAGGAAAGGTCAGACGGAGACATAATTAGATTTCAACCGGCACTATTAGCATTGGGACTCTTCGCTGGTTGCTGGAGTTGGGGGAACCAAGTCCTACAAGAAACACATGAAAACCAAATTTATCAGAGAAAGTTGACGTAGATAGTCACAATTTTTTGGTTACGTTATGAGAAGAAATAAATTGGAGAACTTGGTGACAACTGGCAAGATCGATGGGAAGAAAACAAGGAGAGGGCAGAGAAGTAAATACCTGGATGGCTTGGCCACGTTGTATGGTCGAGACAAGAACGCTGAGCTGATCCACGACTCTGGTGATGGAGTGAGATGACAAAACATGACCGCCCGTGCTTACCGACATGGCACATGATGATGAAGTTGGGGACCGAGCGCGTATGGTAATGTCCCGAGTGGCGTGATGTTGGTCTTTGACTCAACTCAACTCAACACAATACAACTCAACTCAGCTCAACTCAACTCAACTCGAGTTTGAATAGAATCTGACTAAAGAACGTAAGCTTTACAGAAATCATGCCAAGTAGGACACTCTAAACTTTGAGCTAGAGATATGCATAAATCTATGTAATTCAGTCACTTTGAAGGAGGATGAAGAGGAGGAGGAGGAAGAGGGGGAGAAGGAATTATGGCTAAATAAGACATATTCTAATTTTACAGTCTGTCTCATCATTTCATGTAACTCATATGGCTTCTTGTCCTCTTTATGACAACATTGTCAGCATATTGTGATTAATATTTGTGAGATCATTAATCTCTTCGAGATTATGGGCAGAATCCGTGTGAATATAATATTCAATACATGTCATTAGTTTTTGTCTACAATAACAAAAAATCATTTACAGTATTTAAAAACTCGGCAAATGAAGCATAAAACAAATTATGCCCCACTTGTAATGTTTTTACATCTAAATCCCGGAATCTCAAATATCCCTGGTATTTCTTTCCCATGAAATATGCACGCATGATCAAGCTATTGGCAAATTATTTTTCTTGAAAGTGTGAATAAATAAAGGCCACGTTGCCCATTCCCCTGTCTCTTTGTACGAAAGAGACCAGCCGATCATTACATCTCAAATATAACGAATGTGATCACGTGTTTCGAACATAAAAACATAAAGAGGGGATGGGGGATTCAATTTCAAATATAGCAATAATGATTTTATGCTAGGATTGAAAAGGTGGGGGGGGGGGGGGGGGGGGTAATTTGGCAGAAGAATAAAAAAATGGGAGGAGGGAATAATTTGGCAGAGAGAACTCTGTGTTTACCTTTCTGCTTTCCAGATATTTTGAGGCTAATTTCTAGCGTCGAGTCTAGTGCATGTTTTCAGTTTGACAACTCCTGTGGCATTGTTCAACACATGATGCTGTTGGCGGTACTGCTCAGACGTAATACTTTCCAAAGAGACTCGTGTACACGTCTTATCTGGCGATCGATTGCAGACATGTTGCAGTTTTGCTTACCTTCACTGTCAGACAGAATTACAGAAATGTTTACTATTCTAGAACAAATGGAACTAGATTAATAGTGTATGTAGGTATATATCTGCCTACACGATCCTATAGATTCCTGAGAAGAATACTCAACGTATTAAGAAGAGATAAAGATCAGAAATGAAGAAATCAGGTACTAAAGTGGGTTACAGCTGCACTAGATTTTATTAGAAAGCAGCAAGTCAATTGATTTGGCCATGCAAGTAGGTTAGCAACTAACAGTATACCACAACAAGCAATGATGTACAGACCAGAGGGAAACAGAGGAAGAGGCCGACCACGTAAACGATGGACGCAGGGAATAACAGAGTCCATGGGAATATCGATACATGAAGCCCATGAGCGGGCATTCTCCCGCTGTTTATACTTCACCTCGACACCGCAAGGTACAAGAGGAACATGATGAGATGAGATGATGATGAGACGATCCTATGGGAGAGTCAAATTCTGTCTAACCCCACTGTCAGAGAGAACTAGAGAATAGTATATCTATCTTAACTCTCGGACAGATATTAAACTACATTATTTTATCTCTACCTACACAGTCAGACAAACATAGAGAAGAGCAAAATGCACCGTCTACCTACACTATCAGACAGAAAATAAAGGAGCATATGTCGATGCCTACCCACACTGTCAGAAAGAAATAGAGAAGAGCATCATATTTCGATGCTTATCTACACTATAAGAAAGACATAGACGAGAGGATAATTCGATGCCTACCTACACTATAAGATAAACATAGTGGAGAGGATAATTCGATGCCTACTTACACTATAAGATAGACATAGTGGAGAGGATAATTCGATGCCTACCTACACTATAAGATAGACATAGAGGAGAACATTATTCGATGCCTACCTACACTATAAGATAGACATAGAGGAGAGCATTATTCGATGCCTACCTACACTATAAGATAGACATAAAGGAGAGGATAATTCGATGCCTACTTATACTATAAGATATACATAGAGGAGCGCATTATTCGATGCTTACCTACACTAAAAGTTAGACATAGAGGAGAGGATAATTTGATGCCTACCTATACTATCAGAAAGATATAGTTAAAAGTTAGTTGCATATCCTTTACAGGACATGGCAGTCATCACCATAATTTATTAGCTGTTTGTGCTTTCTTGGCACGTTAACATTCAGTAGTTTGCCATTGCTTTCTGAGAGACCAACTCTTATTTTTTTTGTATGGAAGCCAACGTAAGGTGGTCTGCTTCCACATCGCCCACAGCTGTGTTTCGAACTCGATGTGCTCCATGGCAGGAGGCTGGAGCACTTCTGTGATCTATAACAGGAGGCTAGTGTTCTTGTATGATCAGTAGTAGGAGGCTGGTGCTCATGTATGATCTATAGTAGGAGGCTGGTGCGCTTGTATAATCTATAGTAGGAGGTTGGTGCGCTTGTATGGTCTATAGTAGGAGGCTGGTGCTCTTCTATGATCTATAGTAGGAGGCTGGTACACTTGTATGATCTATAGTAGGAGGCTGGTGCTCTAGTAAGGTATATAATTAGGAGGTTGATGCACTTGTAAGATCTATAGTAGGAGGCTGGTGCACTTGTGTGATCTATATTAGGAGGCTGGTGCGCTTGTATGATCTATAGTAGGAGGCTGGTGCTCTTGTATGATCTATAGTAGGAGGCTGGTGCTCTTTTAGGAGGCTGATGCACTTGTATGATCTATAGCAGGAGGCTGGTACACTTGTATGATCTATAGTAGGAGGCTGGTGCTCTAGTAAGATCTATAATTAGGAGGTTGATGCTCTTGTAAGATCTATAGTAGGAGGTGCACTTGTATGATCTATAGTAGGAGGCTGGTGCACTTGTATGATCTATAACAGGAGGCTGGTGCTCTTGTATGATCTACAGTAGGAGGCTGGTGCGCTTGTATGATCTATAGTAGGCGGCTGGTGTGCTTGTATGATCTATAGTAGGAGGCTGGTGCTCTTGTATGATGTATAGTAGGAGGCTGGTGCTCTTGTATGATCTATAGTAGGAGGCTGGTGCTTTTATATGATCTATAGTAGGAGGCT
Source organism: Cepaea nemoralis (assembly GCA_014155875.1). NCBI lineage: Eukaryota > Metazoa > Mollusca > Gastropoda > Stylommatophora > Helicidae > Cepaea > Cepaea nemoralis. The sequence goes on from JACEFZ010028051.1 coordinate 311,650, forward strand.
GGTGCGCTTGTATATTCTATAGTAGGAGGTTGGTGCTCTTGTATGATCTATAGTAGGAGGCTGGTACTCTTGTATGATCTATAGTAGGAAGGTGGTGCTCTTGCATGATGTATAGTAGGAGACTGGTGCTTTTGTATGGTCTATAACAAGAGGCTTGAGCACCTGTGTGATCTATAACAAGAGGCTGGCGCACCTGTGTGATATCTAATAGGAGACTGGTGCTCTTGTATGATCTATAACAAGAGGCTGGAGCACATGTGTGATATCTAATAGGAGACTGGTGCTCTTGTATGATCTATAACAAGAGGCTGGAGCACCTGTGTGATCTCTAATAGGAGACTGGTGCTCTTGTATGATCTATAACAAGAGGCTTGAGCACCTGTGTGATCTCTAATAGGAGACTGGTGCTCTTGTATGATCTATAACAAGAGGCTTGAGCACCTGTGTGATCTATAACAAGAGGCTTGAGCACCTGTGCGATCTATAACAAGAGGCTGGTGCACTTGTATGATCTACAAAAGGAGGCTGGTGCACTTGTAAGGTCTACAACAGGAGGCTGGTGCACTTGTATGATCTACAACATGGGGCTAGTGCACTTGTAAGATTTATAACAGGAGGCTGGTGCTCTTGTATAATTTATAATTAGGATATTGGTGCACTTGTAAGATCTATAGTTGGAGGTTCGTGCACTTGTAAGATCTATAGTAGGAGGCTGGTGCTCTAGTAAGATCTATAATTAGGAGGTTGGTGCACTTGTAAGATCTATAATAGGAGGTTGGTGCGCTTGTAAGATCTATAGTAGGAGGTTGGTGCACTTGTAATATCTATAATAGGAGGTTGGTGCACTTGTAAGATCTATAGTAGGAGGTTGATGCACTTGTAAGATCTATAGTAGGAGGTTGGTGCACTTGTAAGATCTATAGTAGGAGATTGGTGCACTTGTAAGATCTATGGTAGGAGATTGGTGCACTTGTAAGATCTATAGTAGGAGGTTGGTGCACTTGTAAGATCTATAGTAGGAGGTTGGTGCACTTGTAAGATCTATAGTAGGAGGTTGGTGCACTTGTAATATCTATAATAGGAGGCTGGTGCACTTGTAAGATCTATAGTAGGAGGCTGGTGCATTTGTAAGATATATAGTAGGAGGATGGTGCTATAGTAAGATCTATAATTAGGAGGTTGGTGCACTTGTAAGATCTATAGTAGGAGGTTGGTGCATTTGTATGATCTAAAGTAGGCTGGTGCTCTTGTAAGATCTATAGTAGGAGGCTAGGGCTCTTGTATGGTCTATGGTGCTCTTGTATGATTATAGTAGGAGGCTGGTGCTCTTGTGTGATCTATAGTAGGGGGTTGATGCTTTTGTATGATCTATAGTAGGAGGCTGGTGTGCTTGTATATTCTATAGTAGGAGTCTGGTGCTCTTGTATGATCTATAGTAGGAGGCTGGTGCTCTTGAATGATTTATAATAGGAGGCTGGTGCTCTTGTATGATCTATAGTAGGAGGCTGGTGCTCTTGTAATATCTATAGTAGGAGGCTGGTGCTCTTGTATGATCTATAGTAGGAGGCTGGTGCGCTTGTATGATCTATAGTAGGAGGACTGGTGCGCTTGTATGATCTATAGTAGGAGGTTGGTGCTCTTGTATGATTATAGTAGGAGGCTGGTGCTCTTGTATGATCTATAGTAGGAGGCTGGTGCGCTTGTATATTCTATAGTAGGAGGCTGGTGCTCTTGTATGATCTATAGTAGGAGGCTAGTGCTCTTGTATTATTTATAATAGGAGGCTGGTGCTCTTGTATGACCTATAGGAGGCTGGTGCTCTTGTATGATGTATAGTAGGAGGCTGGTGCTTTTTTATGGTCTATAACAAGAGGCTTGAGCACCTGTATGATCTATAACAAGAGACTGGAGCATCTGTGTGATCTCTGATAGGAGACTGGTGCTCTTGTATGATCTATAACAAGAGGCTTGAGCACCTGTATGATCTATAACAAGAGGCTTGAGCACCTGTATGATCTAAACCAGGGGGTTAGTGCACTTGTAAGATGTATAACAGGAGGCTGGTGCTCTTGTATGATCTATAACAAGAGGCTTGAGCACCTGTATGATCTATAACAAGAGGCTTGAGCACCTGTATGATCTATAACAAGAGGCTTGAGCACCTGTGTGATCTATAACAAGAGGCTTGAGCACCTGTATGATCTATAACAAGAGGCTTGGAGCACCTGTATGATCTACAACAGGGGGTTTAGTGCACTTGTAAGATTTATAACAGGAGGCTGGTGCTCTTGTATAATTTATAATTAGGAGGTTGGTGCACTTGAAAGATCTATAGTAGGAGGTTCGTGCACTTGTAAGATCTATAGTAGGAGGCTGGTGCTCTAGTAAGATCTATAATTAGGAGGTTGGTGCACTTGTAAAATCTATAGTAGGAGGTTGGTGCACTTGTAAGATCTATAGTAGGAGGTTGGTGCACTTGTAAGATCTATTAGTAGGAGGCTGGTGCACTTGTAAGATATATAGTAGGAGGCTGGTGCTCTAGAAAGATCTATATTTAGGAGGTTGGTGCTCTTGTAAGATCTATAGTAGGAGGCTGATGCACTTGTAAGATCTATAGTAGGAGGCTGGTGCAGTTGTAAGATATATAGTAGGAGGCTGGTGCTCTAGAAAGATCTATATTTAGGAGGTTGGTGCTCTTGTAAGATCTATAGTAGGAGGTTGGTGCACTTGTAAGATCTATAGTAGGAGGCTGGTGCATTTGTAAGATATATAGTAGGAGGCTGGTGCTCTAGAAAGATCTATATTTAGGAGGTTGGTGCTCTTGTAAGATCTATAGTAGGAGGTTAGTGCACTTGTAAGCTCTATAGTAGGAGGTTGGTGCACTTGTAAGATCTATAGTAGGAGGCTGGTGCATTTGTAAGATATATAGTATGAGGCTGGTGCTCTAGTAAGATCTATAATTAGGAGGCTGATGCACTTGTAAGATCTATAGTAGGAGGTTGGTGCATTTGTATGATATATAGTAGGAGGCTGGTGCTCTTGTAAGATCTATAGTAGGAGGCTGGTGCTCTTGTATGATCGAACGACCGAACGAACGAACGAACGAACAAACTTTATTTTAAAAGGGTAACATATTGGGCACGCAGGCCCGTCTTACATTCGGCCCTTTCGATCACTCATCTTTCATTTATCAAATGTGCATGTTACATTTACATAGGGGAAAAAAAACATTGTCAAATTGATTTTGTAAGCATAAACAATGCATATTACGCATGGTACATTCACATGGGAAAAAAAATCATTGTCAAATGAAAGTTGTAAACATAAACAGTGCATATTGCAATGTTGTGAAACACAACCCCCATCCACCCTCACACCCCGCAGCCACCCACACATCCCTCAGACACCCACACATCCCCCACCCACCACACTCCCACCCACCCACACATACCTCCACGCACTCACACAGACTCAGGCAAACATACATGCCACCACCCTACCTACTGATCCCCCAACCACACACATTTCCCCACCCACACATACATCCCCCACCCATCCTACTGATCCCCCAACCACACACATTTCCCCACCCACACATACATCCCCCACCCATCCCATAACCGACACCACACACATATTCTCAACCACACACCCGCAACCACCCAGCAAAACACACATCACAAAACCACACACACATACCCCCGTCAACCCACACATCCCGCACCTATCCACACATATATCACGCACCCTTACACTCACAATTTTCCCCATCCCACCCATACACACATCAGCCAACCTACACCCACTCACCCACCCAATATCCGCCACCTCTCAACTACACATCCCCCACATATACACACATCCCCACCCATAAACACATCTCCCCACCTGCCCACACATATCCCCCACCCATAAACATCCAAAAAAACACACACCTCCTACCCACACACACCCCACCACCCACATATACCCCACCCACACACATCCGCCGCCCACACACATCTTCCCACAAACACACACATCCCCCAACCATACACTCATCTCTCACACACATCCACCCACTCGCGTACTCATTCCATCAACCACTCACACCCACACATCACCCACACATGCATCTCTCATCTACCCTCCCACCCATCTATAGTAGTAATCTATAGTACTATGATCTATAGCAGGAGGCTGGTGCACTTGTGTAATCTATAGTAGGAGGCTGGTGCTCTTGTGTGATCTATAACAGGAGGCTGGTGCTCTTGTATGACATATAGTAGGAGGCTGGTGCGCTTATATGATCTATAACAGGAGGCTGGTGCTCTTTTATGATCTATAACAGGAGGCTGGTGCGCTTGTATGATCTACAACAGGAGGGTTGTGCACTTGTAAGATTTATAACAGGAGGCTGGTGCTCTAGTAAGATCTATAATTAGGAGGCTGGTGTGCTTGTATGATCTATAACAGGATGATGGTGCTATTGTATGATCTTTAGTAGGAGGCTGGTGCTCTTGTATGATCTACAACAGGAGGCTGGTGCACTTGTAAGATTTATAACAGGAGGCTGGTGCTCTAGTAAGATCTATAATTAGGAGGTTGGTGCACTTGTAAGATCTATAGTAGGAAGCTGGTGCTCTTGTATGATCTATAGTAGGAGGCTGGTGCTCTTTATGATCTATAGTAGGATGCGGGTGCTCTTGTATGATCTACAGTAGGAGGGATGGTGCTTGTGTATGATCTATAACAGGAGACTGGTGCACTTGTGTGATCTTATAGAAGGCGGTTGGAGCACTTACTGTGATCTATAACAGGAGACTGGACCACTTGTGTGACCTATATAAGGAGGCTGGTGCTCTTGTATGATCTATAGTAGGAGGTTGGAGCACTTATGGAAGTATCCATTAGTAATGGGGGAATATTTATCATTAACAAAGCAAAGTCAATCAGACCAAACTGATGGGAAGAATTGTCTTGTTCACCTGGGACCTGACAGATAATCGGTTCATGTGATTAGAGTAGAGGCTATACAGGTTGGCTCTACCGTGACGTAGCGGTAAAACGTCTTTCCAATCTGGATACATCCTGAAACAAATATAAAGACAATAAGAGGGCGATAGAAAGAGAGAGTGGGAGAGAGAGACCGCTGTTAGAGAGAGAGGGGGAGCGAGAGGGGGAGAGATATTTTCTTAGCACTCTTTTTGTTTTTCTTATATGAGACAGTCTGTACACCTAACTGGTCTGAATCTCTCATGTGCGTTGTCTGCCCTTCGTCTAGTCCGGTTTGAAATCATCAACAGTTACGTTACGGTCGAATGAACTATTCTGCTCCTGGGATTCCGAGATAAGTAGCAAAACTGTGTTTGTCTTCTTCAGGTTTTCTTTTTATCTTCATTGTTCTCATTTTTTCATCTCTTCATTCTTCTCATCCCGTTCTTATGCCTTAATGTAGTCACTAGAGAGTCTTCTCCGTGATTATACGTTGTGTTTTGTGTATGTATTTGTTTACTGATGAAGTCTAGTCGCCGCAACGTCCTGTTTTTTTTCCCGTAATTGTGTTCTGTAAATCTGCATTACTGTGTGTTATTGCGTATTGTTTAGATGAAGGCTTTGTTTACCTAGCAGAATAGAGACAAGAGGATATCACAGTGCGCAGGAGAATGAAGTATGGTGCAAATCAGAATGACGTGGTCAGCAGGAAAATGAAATATGGTGCAAATCAGAATGACGTTGTAAGCAGGAAAATGAAATATGGTGCAAAGCAGAATGACGTTGTAAGCAGGAAAATGAAATATGGTGCAAAGCAGAATGACGTGGTCAGCAGGAAAATGAAATATTACACAAAGTGGGGATGTCGTACAAGAGAGATTAGAGCAACAGACGAACGGACACAGACTCAGAAACGTAGTGCATTGACGTATTTTTACAACAATTTCGGCTTTTTCCTGATCATTGGGTTGGAGTCTGTTGTTCGTGAAATATCCAAAAGACTTGGCGGAAACATGACCAACCAGGGCCTGACCTCGGCCAGTCCGTACATGCTGTGATGACCCATGACCTGGTTGCATCCTAATATGCCTCTCGGCAGATGTGACCTTCCAGTAATCGTCGTGTATACCGCACTGAGCCCTGAGCTTGAAGGGGCGCAGTCGAGCTTTATTATATAATCCTTAGTAGATGGGGGAGGGGGGCTTATGGTCTTGAGGTATAGTGTCCGCCTCGAGTGCTGGAGGTCCCGGGTTCAAGCCCCGGTGATGACCGGGACCCTTTCTCTCATGGACCTCTAGTAATAAAATTTTCCCTGGGTCTCTGGGTAGTGAGATCGGACGCCCGTGTGTATTGTTGCGCACGTAAAATATACCTTGGCAGTTGGAAATAGAAACGGCGCTGCCCGGCAAAATTTCGATTTAAAAATCTATCCAAAGTATTTCAGGATCCTCGCCGGTGCTACGGAGTTCATGCTGAATTTCTCCAGACTTAGGTTTGAGTTAGGAGGAGAACGGAGCACTTATGGGTTGCACCCGTGTGCCGTGATGTTGATCCATCGACTAAGCTAACCAAACTAATCCTCAGTAGATGGTAACGGATTAGGAACAAAGGCATACATTAACCTCCCTCTGTTGGGTGCATCAAACCCTTGTCGGGGTTCGGGTGACCTACGTTCTAGTGCATCGAACTCACTAGTTAACATTCAGTTGTTATTTTTTAAATTAATTTTCAGGAGATACATAAACAACAATAAGAACGGCAATTTTAGCAAGTGTATTTTAACCTATAAACTTAGTTGCTATTATTTCCATCTTATCATAAATTACCGAATCACATTTACAACGTCTTGTGTGTGAGTGTGTGTGTGTGTGTGTGAGAGAGAGAGAGAGAGAGAGAGAGAGAGAGAGAGAGAGAGAGAGAGAGAGAGAGAGAGAGAGAGAGTTTAAACCACTTGTAGACTAATTAATTAATCTTACATCTGTCAAACAAAGGATATTGTCCGTGCATTCGAAGCCAGTTCAATGACTTTTGTTTTCACAAAGGCCATATTTGGTAACAACTCCCTGGTCTAGGGATTTAACGACTTTCTCCGTAATGCCGTTTATCCACATAGGGTAACGCAGCGCGCGAGAATTGGAAGCGGTTCTCCCCTGCGTTAGTAACTTACGGGATAAGTGAGCCGGCCGCTCAGAAAGAAATGGCAAATGCTGAGCGTAATCTTGCCTAGTACATCAACAGCAGCTGAAAAACGCTAATGTTGACTGCAACGTCCTGTAAGGGATATGAAAACAAAAAAAATTAGCACATGGCCTTGACGACTAGAAGGGGAAGTATTTCGTCAACCGGACCGTTCATAAAAGTAACGTGTTTTCTTTCTTTCTTTCTTTCTTTCTTTCTTTCTTTCTTTCTTCTACAGGTCGAGATTTGTTTAAGAATTAAGAACACCTACAGGAATTGAATACCGGTCCAGGTCTCGCGCTGTATGGGGCGGACATTCTAACCCTTCAAAAGGTACTTCTCTTCTTTTCTGTTAATATTCTTTATTTTCTTCACTGTTTCCTACTTGATATGTATCTTTCTTTCGTTGTTTCATTCTTTTCCCGGTCCATCCATCCATAATGTGCCATGCCGGTAAGCGTGGGCGGTCATGTTTTGCCATCTCACTCGATCACCCGAGTCATGGATCAGCTCCATGTTTCTGTCTCGACCATGCCACGTGGCCAAGCCATCCAGGTATTTACTTCTTGGTCTTCCCCTTGGTCTCTTCCCTTCGATCTTACCAGTTGTCACCAAGTTCTCCAAGTCATTTCTTCTCATAACATGCCCAAAATATTTTGACTGTCTACGTCTAATGTCTCTAATCAGTTTACGATCTTCATTTGTTTCTTGTAAGACATTTTCATTGGTTTTTCTGTCTGTCCGTGGTATTCTTTGCATTTTCCTCAGAAACCACATTTCCACAGCCATCAGATGCTTTTGTCCTCGCTTCCCGGTCATTTCCCGGTCTTGTTACTCTATTTCTGCCTTTCTGTGTTTCAATTTCCTTCTGGTGAGACATTACATCATGTGATCTACAACCGCCCTAGGAGACAAAACAACAACAAAAACTAGATGTTTGAAGCCAAATCCAGGCTGTAACCTATCGATAAGTGCTGGTTTTAACTTTCTCAACGGTGGCACGCGCAAAATGCTGGCCACAGAAAATGTCAATAACAATTCCGTAGGACATTCGACATTTGCGAAATAATATTGTCTTTTCCTTTGTCTCGTTGTTTTAATTCATTATTGAGACAATATTATTTGTGGAGTTAGTATGTCGAGCCTGTTATCACAGGCAGATAGTCATAGAGACAGGTATGCAAACAGAGATAAAACAGACTACACACAGACATTCCGGCAGACAAATAAATAAATCATCATCATCATCATACGCCATGCCGATAAACGTGGGCAGTCATATTTCGCCATCTCATTCAAAGTCCAGAATCGTGGATCAGCTCAGTGTTCCTGTCTCGAGCATGCCACGTGGCCAAGACACCGGGGTATTTACTTCTCTGCCTTACCCTTGTTCTCTTCCCCTTGATCTTGCCCGTTGTCACCAAGTTCTCCAATTTACTTCTTCTCATAACGTGGTCCCAAAAAAAAATGTCTTTTTTTTTTGGTTTTTGTTTTTAATCTCTCCCTCTCTCCTCTACCTGTGTTTATTTATGTTTCTTGCTTTTCTGTCTCTTTCTACCCTCAAGCTCACTACTCTTGTGACAACGACAAAAACAAACAAAAAACGATTTTTTTTTTACAAGCAATCTTCAAATATTCACGAAATATTTATTGTCTGTTCAGTGCCCTCAAGACTATACGTGTAAGTGCGTCTTGTCATTCTATATAAGTATATGTGTTAAAAGCATCAACAATTTTCTAAAATATGTTCGATTTTCGCTTAGAGTTTACCACAACTGTTAAAAGATAATGTTTCTGTATAAGGCCTGAAAATAAAATGAACAACATGAAGAATTAAATTCTATGGTGCCTTATAAATGACAAGGTCCAATTCATAATAATTCTGTCACACAAAGTCGTCCTGCTAACCGTAACGGAAGACGTTAGAACTAATGCCTTGATTTCCGCTTCCGGTGGCAGCTAACTGGGCCGTTGTGAGCTCGGGCGGCGGCCGGCATGTAACCCAATGGCTGCCAGAAAATTCTTCTCTTGATTCCTGCCATTTGAAAATCAGCGTCAATGTTTGGAAATAGCTCTTCGAGGCTTTCAGTGTTGGTCGCGCTTTTTTTCTCTGCTGTTGTGTAGTCAGACGGATGTAAATTGTGTGCATGCGCTTTAAGTGCACTCAGAATAGCGCTGCATGACATGCTGACGGGCTTATAGTCTTGGTCTTGGGTGTAGTTCAAACCGTCCTCTCCAAGAAGGGTTGATGGTCGACAAAAGCAGACAGCGAGGAATGAAAGAAGTGTGACCATTAAGATAGCACAGCTTGTCGGTTGCATGGTGCTGCGTGGTACTGTTGTAGGTATTGTTTATGATTCTCGGGCAAATCTGCAATCAGAAAACACAAGCAATGTCAAATGGAAAAGAAGCTAATAGTAGTAAAGCAAAGCAAAAGATAGAACATAATTGTATATGAATAGCTCAGCAGAAACTTCAGCCAAAACAACCGAGCGTTTCGGCTGAAATCTTTATCAATGAGCAACAAATACGAAACCATGGTGGCATAAAATAGCAAAAACACTATTAAATAGCAAGTAAACAAAAATAAGTCATAGTTGACCCGAGTTTACCCTTTTCAGTCCTAGAAAAGTTCTCACCAGATACTCTATGGAAACAATCATCCCAATGAACTAAACGTAAGTCTGTTACATTCAAAGTGCACCTGTCTGTCATCTACTGCCTATAATACCTTGCGGTGTAGGACAGGAGGGTCTTGAGCCGGGGGAATTAAAGCCGCCTGGCTATTGCAGTTGGTTTTCTTTCTGCCCCGACAGGAAAAAAAATCCACACCTAACTGAGGTTTCGAACCCGTGCCTCCGAAGGGGAGCCCGACATTCTAGCCACTCGGCTAGAATACAAATACACCTTGTGTAAAACATAGAATGTGCTGCATGTTAACATATCTAGTCACTCAGCTAGAATATATATCCCATCTCATCATGTTCCTCTTGTACCTTGCGGTGTCCAGGCGAAGTATAAACAGCGGGATAGTGCCTGCTTATGGGCTTCATGTGTATATATATATATATATATATATATATATATATACACACACACTACACACACACCTTGTATAAAACATACACTGTGCTGGTGATTAAAATAGCTAACCAGAATTCTGTGGTGTGTTCCGGCCAAACGTAGAAGATATCACAGCACGGCAATCAGTTGTTGGATGCGTGGTGTTTGTCCGTCAAGAATGATGATGACCATTTATTTCATTCTGTGGGATTGAAAGTCTGGAACCGTGAGTTCTAAGATGGCTGGTAAGGCCTATTTTGGCTGGAAATGTTCTTTGACAATGTGGGCAAAGAATGCTTCCAGGAAGAGTATCTTCTGTTTTTTTTTAATTTTCCACAGCTCTTGCAATCCTGTTTGCTTCACAAATGACTAAACTCTTGCGTAATGATGTACGCCACTAATTTTGGTCTTTGGCTGCTGTCTCTCAAGTGTCGTGATGAATTCCAAAAGCTTTTAGTAAGGTCTTCAGAGTGTTGGATACACACATATTATAGCAGATCAAACAAGGTACATTGCTAGACACAGAGGTTAACTTTGAAGTTACGCTTCCGATGAACTACCCATGCACATTTTTTTTAAATAAATGTACATAGGGCAACAATAAAAGAATGGAGTTATTTTAATCATATGATGTCTTGGCTTCTTATTTCGCCACTTAAAATAGGGGCATATCATTTGACAATGTCAAACATGAGGAAATAATAAAATTACTAAAGCAACGGAATATTGACGACAAAGACCTGCAAATAATAAAGAACATATATTGGCAGTAAACAGCAGCATGGTAGGAACAGTTCGGCGTATAAAGAAGGGCGTCAGACAAGGTTGTGTATTGTCTCCTGATTTGTTCTCATTGTACAGTAAACATATAATGAGATCTACAGAAAATATGTCAAGGATCCTGGTTGGTGGACATAATATAAATAACTTACCTTATGCTGATGATACCTTCTTGATAGCAACAAGTCACAACAATCTACAGGAAATGATAGATACAGTGGTCGTAGAAAGTGAAAAATTGGCCTTAGCTTGAATAATAGAAAGACAGAAGTCATGGTGATATCAAAGAAACAGATTGTGTCTAAATGTGCAACTAAAGTACAGGAAGTTATTTTGGGGCAAGTGCAGAAATTCAGATATCTGAGCACATGGATAACATCAAATGGAATATGCATCACAGAAATAAAGAACACAATAGGGCAAGCAAACACTGCATTCTATCAAATGCAGAACATTTTGTGCAATAAATCCTATCCTTGAAAGTTAGAAGAAAAAAAGGTTCTTGCATGTTACATAGAACCATTGTAACACGTGGCTGCGATTCTTGGACAATTAGTAAACAGGCGGGGAAAAAATCCATAGACACCTTTGAGAAGTGGTTTTATAGAAAAATGCTAATAATTAATTGGGCAGCAAAAATGGGCATTCAGGACGTATTAAGGGGAGCTAAATCGCAAAGACAGCTTATCACAAACATCAGAAAGAAGCAATCATCATTTATTTGCTACATTATGAGAAGCCAAAAACTGGAAAATGTTGTGACAACCGGAAAGATTTGTGGAAAGAGAGATAGTGGAAGATAGCATGAGATAAATTCTTCACAGTCTTGTGTCATCGCACTGAAGAATGTCAACACACGAACTGATGCATGCAGTCCGAGATTCACAGTTTGTGGAGAGGCATGATCGCCCACGCCAGTAGGCAAGGCACTATATGATGATGAATGTTAGCATATGCGCTCCCCCCCCCTTCCCTCTCAACCAACTCACTCCACGCCGTTATATCCTTAGCCGCCCAATATTCCAAGATAATAAACTGGTGCTCGCGGTGTCTCAATCAACAACAACAACAACAACAACAACAACAACAACAACAAACGCACACAATACCAAATCATTTCAAGAAGTGGAATGATACACATATTTCGGTAGCAATGCAGACAAAGATGAGGGAACAGAGAGAGACATTAAAATAAGAATACGATAGCTAAGCTTCCATAGAACTGAGGAATGTGTGGAAGTCACGAGAAATTTAATTAAGTACCTATCGAACTTACGAATGCAATTAGCAATCCAGCATACCGGTTTCGAAACACAGCTGGAGACGATATGGAAGTAGACCGTATTGCGTTAGTTTCATACAATGGTATGAGTAACGGTCGTTTAGAAAGCAATGACAAACTACTGAACGTAAATCTGTCAAGAAATTACAAACAGCCACAAACACTGGGGTTGACTGCAACGACCAGTAAAGGATATGCAACTAACTGAAGTTAGTAGCTAGCTAAACATCAAACAAGTTTGAAATGTAAAAAGAAGTAAGACAGGGCTGCATTCCCTCTCCATAACTATTCAACATACTTGCAGAAAATGTAATGAGAAATCTCGACAGTGATGTGAACCGAGATAGTTTTAATCTATTTGTGATTGGTAGAAATCAAATCCCAGAACTTAGATACGCGGACAACACAGTTCTCCTCTCAAATAGTGCTAGTGGATCAGAAGAGCAGAAACCGTCGGTGAAGAGACACGCTGAAAATCAGGAGCTTTGTTCTAAACTTGGACAAAACAAAAATAATGTCCGCAGACAAAACCAAATTCCCACCACAGATCACCATTAACAACGAAGACATTGAATATGTCACTAACCTACAATATCTTGACTCCTTAATCAACAACAATGGGGACACTATAAAAGACATTAGATACAGGCAAGATATAGCAACATTTAGTAGGTGCGGTTGTTGCACACAGTGAGCAACTGGGTTAGAATTACATTGTAAGAAGACACAGATTATAGACGAAATACCACAATGTAATATACAAGTAAATGGGAATATTCTTAAGCAAGTGAATCGGTACAGTTATCTCGGAACAGTCATAATATCTGACGGGAAATGTCTTGAAGAGATTAGAACAAGAAACGCCATGGCGAAGATAGTCTTTTACAAGATGGAAAACATGCTGATTAATAAAAAGATGTCAACTGCAACGAGAAAAAGAATGTTGAAGTGCTACATAGAACCTGTACTTTTGTATGGATGTGAATCGTTGACAATTAGCAAACAGGCTGAAAAACATCTGATGGCTGTGGAAATGTGGTTTCTGAGGAAAATCCAAAGAAAACAATGGGCAGACAGAAAAACTAATGACCAAGTCCTACAAGAAAAACATGAAAACCATAAACTGATTAGAGAAATTAGATGTAGACAGTCAATATGTTTTGGTCACGTTATGAGAAGAAATAAATTGGAGAACTTGGTAACAATTGGCAAGATCGAGGGGAAAAGAATAAGAGGAAGGCAGAGAGGCATATACCTGGATGGCTTGGCCACGTGGCATGGTCGAGACATGAACACTGAGCTGATCCATGACTCTGGTGATAGAGTGAAATGGCGAGATATGACAGCCCACGCTTATCGGTATGGCACATGATGATGAGGCGCTATAGCAGTGCAGAAATTAAACAGTATTAAGAACATGTGCCATAACGCCAAAGTTAAAGGTTTTGATGACATGCATTGTTCCCGTGACAACATACAGATATGAGTCAAGGAACGTTTCGCAATCCCTAAAGAGAAAACTGAGACTTATGAGCGCAAATACGAGGGCAAGTCAATAAGTAAGTCATACAGTTCTGTGGGATGGCAGTTAAATGTAGTTGGTGTTTTTTACAGGTGTCATTAGGTGACAGCAACATCGAACTTTATATTCCCGTTCGTCAGGTGACGTTAGGTGTCTCATGCGCATGCGCAGCGCATAAACAAAATAGCGACTGCAGTTACGGAGTGTACAACTGAAGAGCAACCTGCTGTTGTACGTTTGTTGTTGTTTTTTTTTTTTGGGGGGGGGGGGGGGTGCTTGGAAAGGGGGGGGGGGGCAAAAGGACTGCCTGCAAGTGACATTCATAAGGAAATGCTTCCTGTTTATGCTGACAAATGTTTGTCCCGTAAAGCGGTGCATAGCTGGGTAGAAAAATTTTCGCAAGAACGCTTTAAAATTGTTGATGAAATCCGATCTGGTCGTCCTGTTGAGATTGCAACAAAAGCATTCGTGGAGCGGGTGGAGGAGATGATTAGAGAAGACAGGCGAGTAACGATAGACTTTGTAGCATCTGCAGTAGGGTGCTGTGATGTTCTATCGATGCTTATTTATGCAATTCGAAGAAAACGTCCAGAACTTGCTGACTAGAGGAGTGTTGTTTCTTCATGACAATGCTAGACCACATAGGCTCGATTAACTTAAGAGAAAATTAACTAACTAAGGTGGGAAGTTTCGGAACATCCACCTTACAGCCCCGACTTAGCCCCTAGCGATTTCCACCTTTTTGGTCCACTGAAAACGCACCTTGGTGGGAGACATTTCGCGAATGAAGCCGAAGTGAAGTGAAAACGTGGTTTAGAAAACAAAGCACACAGTTCTATGCAGCCGGTTTGGAAGGACTGATAAAACGATGGGATAAGTGCATCAATGTTGGTGGAAATTATGTTGAGAAATAAAGGGACAATGTATGTATAAAAATAAAATGTTTCAAGTTGTTATCCTTGTGACGGGACAGCCCCGGCAGCATCCGAATTACACAAGTTTGAAAGGAATTAAAGAGCCCACAAGAATTATTATATCATTCTCTAAGTAAAAGAATAATTGTCCACCAGAAAATAATCTAGTCCCCAACCAAGGAATAAGGAAAAACTAACAGAGATTGAAAACAAGAGAAAATTACATTTTGACCACGCACGCCCCATCATTTCTGTAATGCTAGGTCTGAGAAAGCTTTGATGTACAGATCAAACGTAAAACCCAGACACCACGGCACCAGTCGGCGGGCGCTATCAAAGGTTGAAAACTCACTGTTTTCAGTTGATACATCGCGGAGCCAGTCAGTTGAGATTGACGTGTTAGTTTAGAATCCTGTGGTTGGAATAGGGGCAGACACCTAACACCTTAGTTCAACAGGACCTAACGTGTGAACCAGCCACGGCAGAATGGGAGATAAGAGGGTCAGCCAGACCCGTCTGAAATAACACATGCGGTAAAAGTCCAGACATTGGGTAGACGGGACAACGTCTGTAGTTGCCACCCCAAAGGAGCAATTAGGACCAGATACTTAACACCTCACTGCAATACAGCGGCAAAGTAGGAACACATGGCTGACACATTTCTGACAGCAACCAAGGAAGGCTTGTGTTAACCGCAGATGGGGATGTAGTTATGACGCAACGTCTATTGCATCGCTAGCGAAGCATGTTTCATTGTTTCAGACATGCGGCAGAACATCGGTCAATTTGATTGACAGATGAAACTACCCTTCACAGGAAAGGAGGAGGGGTGAGAAGAGTTTGGGACGTAATCCATCCCGTCATTGTACATGGAAATAGAATAGGCGGAGTTAATTAATAGGGGATATATTAATTAGCCAACGTGGAAACTAGCCAGGGAATGAAGAGAATAAAACTACATGCATGGCCAGCAAGACTTCAGACGCAAATTCACAATAGCATTCTTAGGATACTTACTGGAGAAATATTACCATTTCGTTCTGTTGGACTTCTGTACGAAGTCGTATGACAGGATTTCCTAGCTATAACCCAGGTAATACCATTACTCTGATGAGTTTGTTTGCTAGTCTGAAGGCTTGTGTAGTTTCCTGTTTCTACATATTCTCCCAAACTTTACACTCGTGGATTTTCTTTGTACTTAATGTTCCAGTTTCTAGATTTACTATTACACTGTGAACTTTATCTTCTTCTTTCATTCACTGCTTGGTTGTCTGATTTGTTGTATGTGATAATTTGGAGAAATCCATTATCCAAGCTACATGAGCGTGTGGCTTATGCATGTACAGGAGATACATTTAGATTCATCCTGTATGATGTTAAACATTGGGGAGACTGACTACTTAGGAGAAATTCCTGAGAGCTACCAGTCTCTTGATAGCGTCCAATTAACATTGATTATTTGGACCAACACTTTGAGTGCCTACCAAGATTGTGGTGAACCCACTTGGTTTGAGGAATGGCACCAGTTCACCTTGTCTGCATGATGTCTGCATGAGGACAGACATGACTTAGGACATTCAATATCCCAGACAGATTCAGGGAAGGCATTTAATGTTCGACAGGACTGTGCGACCAGTCCTTCCGACAAGACAGTATGAATGAATCAGAAAGGGAGAGTGTAAGTGAGGTGAACGTATATGGGAAACACTCCATTATACAAATGTATATGAATATGTATGTTTTGAGCTATAGATGTTCTAAATGGTTTTATGAATATATACATATATATTAATTTGTTTTGAACTGATATATGTTTATGTAACATGGCATCATATATCATCATACCATCATATATTATGACTTGAATGTATGTTTATAAGAATGTATAGACATATGTGTTTGAGATGTGTAGACGTAGATACTACCCATCTCCGTTCGTTTCATTCCAAATCTCTTAGGAGCAATGGACAGTCAACAACCCATATCCGGAAGTGACTTAGCCTTGTGAAGGGACCAATTTGGACTCCTTCAATCTGACAGTGAACTGCGTCTCACTGGGGGGAAGCATGACCTATGTGACCTCTTAAGTTACGTATACCATAATATCATCATCATCATCATCATATGATCATCAATACTAGAAATAATAAACACAGTTGTTGTATTTTAAAACTCAATTTGTCCGTATAATTCTAAATGTTTATAAATGTTTGTGTAGCGTAATCAAGTACACACATTATTATGTCATTTATTGGGGGTTCACACATATTGTCCAGAAGTGGGAATCTATGTCCGGGAGGTATCTTGCCTATGCAGTCATAAGTAACCAGATTACGTTGCATGTCTTAACTCCTCCTTTCTCACTTCTGTTGATACCAAGTACAGCCAAAACTATATAGATATATTCTATCTTCAACGAGCCACTTCTTGGCTGTTTTCTTGAGTATCAGGGACAGTGTCTTAATCAGCATAAAAGACATTTGTTCCACGTTTTCTCTCTGGGATCTGGGGTGGTAATTAGTCCCTTCTGACAGAATTAGGGGATCTTAAACTGCATCCAGAACTAAACACCAGTAGAAGAAAATGATTTTGGCTGAGTGGTTGCCCATCTGGGATCTAACCCTAGCCAGTTGGTGACATATTGGTCTGCTCGTCCGCTATAGAATCTGGGAGTAAACCCTAGAACACTTTAGTTCACTCGCAAGGAACGTACCTATTTCAAATCTGTTAGTCTGGTATTATTCTGGTCTTGCCCATGGATAGAACCTAGGTCATTCTCACTTACATTCTTAGCAGCATTAGTTAGTTATTATTTATTTCTAATGTAATAGCTTGCTCGATCGTAAGCAAGATTTTGACATATTAGGACTTCTCGTCCATGAGAGAATCAGAGAATAAATTCTAGACTATTGATTTTCATAAACCATTCTTTCATTCTTCACCCATTACATTTGTTAAGTATTAACTTAGGAATTTGTTTCTAGGGAAGTCTGTAGAATTTAAATAACTTGTTAAAAAGTTAATAATGGATAATATCATATGAGTTAATTTACATCATTCACCACTGTAGAATTAATAATCACATTAATTAGTGATATTAATTAGTTTATTGATGATTTACTTGATGATTTTTTGATTACATGCTTTATCATTTGATTTAATCATGAATAATGTGATAATGCATAATTACTTCAGTGTATGACAGACTGCTTTGCATCAACTTTCTCACTCAAATTCACTACTGTCATTCTCATAGCAGTGTCAGTTCCTCTTGTCACTATCCTGCTCTAGCATAAATCTGACTAGCTCTCTGTAGGGTAATAATATAATTACTTACCTGAGTTTAAGCTGTAAAGAGATCATGGATGCACGCACAGATTTCATAGAGTCCGCTAGAGGATGGGGCATAAGGCTCGGCTTAGTAGGAGAGAAGCTAGAACTATTTATTAGAGATGAAATGGAATGGTGGGACAAAGAGGATGAACAGATGATGAAAAGACTTGCAGAATTGGAAGCAGATATGCGTCACGAAGCTGAAGAAGATGAGATGAAGAAGCAAATTGAAATACTGAACGTGGAGGAATCTACCAGCTCGATTGAGGAAAAGCCAATCACTCAAGCCGAAACTCTGATAGAAAGCAGGGAAGCTGACCGTCACAAAGAAGAGGCATGCATTCCTTTGCAAATCCCCATGGCTCAGAAAAACAAAAACTTGGGCACAGAAAGGCAGATGCTTCCTTCCTCGCCTATTCCTAAAAATAAACGGAATAGGAATAAATGTACCAAGCGTACAGTAAACAGTCACAAACGTGAAAAATGTTTACAGCGCAATAAAAGCGGATTAGCTGGCTTGGCAACCCAGCAATCTCAGGAGCTTCCTAAGACTTCCCAAAGGAGAAAAATCCAGGAGGAGGAGGACCTGAGGAAAACTATTAAAGAGATCGAAGGCGAGACCTTACCCGACTCTTTTATTCCCTTCAGTTCAAAGAAACTAGGAGTGGAAATGAATTCAGCTGAGACTGGAATGGATGTAAAACAGGATTCCAGTGTTTCTCACGGTGTGGCCACACAAGATGAAATAATTATCAGTATGAATTACTTATCTCAGGTGGGAGATGGCATTGAAAATGACACCTCACAACATTCACTTCTATTTGATTTGGCACAAGAAAACCAGACCAGGGAGAGAATACCTCAATTGGACTTGGCACAAGAGAGCCCGGCCGTGGAGGACAATCAAGACACGGAGGAGAATTCTTACGATGTCAGTATCTTGGAGTCTTTCAAAAAGGAAATTCAAGATAAAGAAAACATTCATGTAGATTATACTACGAACTCTGATTCAGGGACGATAAACATGTTTGCTACCAACAAAGAAGAAAATACTTCTTTGGACAAGATGAAGGTAATACTTATCATCAACACAGCTGAAGCTAACAGGGGATCACAAATGATGGACCCTGCAGCGGAACAAGCCAGGAGCGGTTGGTATACTCAACACTCAGGACCTTGTTTGCCTTTCACTTCAACCAATGTTGGATGTGGAGAACAGCTGTTTTTGTATACTTCTACAAGGAGTGATACAAATTCACAGTTCTTGGGGAACCACAGGATTTCTCAAAGCTGGACAACTGCTACTAGCCTAATACTTTCAAACACAGAGTCAAAATGGAACTCTGTTGAAGAGGAACTCACCTGGATAAAGATTTATCAAGGGAAGTATACTCTTAAATCAGGAGAGAGTAAACCGACGCCCTACAAAGAAAGAGGCAAGTATGAGTTGAATGCACATCATAAAATTATGATGTTTAGCAAATTTCCTGCCAAAAGGAGGAGATTAAAGGATTTTATGATCTTTGGCCGACGGAGGAAACGAAAATGGATCAACATTACTGCGACCAATTCTTTTAAGAAAACACTGATGGCACTTCCTCTGCTTATAGGACAAGGGCCAGAAATTGAGTGGACAATAACAGTCTCTCTGCGGCGCAGGAGAATCTTGTTATACATTTTGCAATTTCCCGGCTGGGAAAAAGTAAAACCTCCAGAGGACAGGACATTACCGAGCAATAGTCCGGAAATCCGACACCACACCAGGAGCAAAGATTTGCAAGATTTATCCTGGGATGATGGACATGGGATATTTCTTTTGACTCATAGAACAACCCACTGCCACAAGGAATATTGGGAACCCAGACTTGGAGGCAGTTCTAGAATGGAGAGAACTTAGATACATTCTTGAATGCCGCCGAGGCTCTGTTATAGGCTTCATTGCTGAACCTACTTAAATTGGGGAGCTATGTGACGGGACAGCCCGGCAGCATCCGAATTACACAAGTTTGAAAGGAATTAAAGAGCCCACAAGAATTATTCTATCATTCTCTAAGTAAAAGAATAATTGTCCACCAGAAAATAATCTAGTCCCCAACCAAGGAATAAGGAAAAACTAACAGAGATTGAAAACAAGAGAAAATTACATTTTGACCACGCACGCCCCATCATTTCTGTAATGCTAGGTCTGAGAAAGCTTTGATGTACAGATCAAACGTAAAACCCAGACACCACGGCACCAGTCGGCGGGCGCTATCAAAGGTTGAAAACTCACTGTTTTCAGTTGATACATCGCGGAGCCAGTCAGTTGAGATTGACGTGTTAGTTTAGAATCCTGTGGTTGGAATAGGGGCAGACACCTAACACCTTAGTTCAACAGGACCTAACGTGTGAACCAGCCACGGCAGAATGGGAGATAAGAGGGTCAGCCAGACCCGTCTGAAATAACACATGCGGTAAAAGTCCAGACATTGGGTAGACGGGACAACGTCTGTAGTTGCCACCCCAAAGGAGCAATTAGGACCAGATACTTAACACCTCACTGCAATACAGCGGCAAAGTAGGAACACATGGCTGACACATTTCTGACAGCAACCAAGGAAGGCTTGTGTTAACCGCAGATGGGGATGTAGTTATGACGCAACGTCTATTGCATCGCTAGCGAAGCATGTTTCATTGTTTCAGACATGCGGCAGAACATCGGTCAATTTGATTGACAGATGAAACTACCCTTCACAGGAAAGGAGGAGGGGTGAGAAGAGTTTGGGACGTAATCCATCCCGTCATTGTACATGAAATAGAATAGGCGGAGTTAATTAATAGGGGATATATTAATTAGCCAACGTGGAAACTAGCCAGGAATGAAGAGAATAAAACTACATGCATGGCCAGCAAGACTTCAGACGCAAATTCACAATAGCATTCTTAGGATACTTACTGGAGAAATATTAACATTTCGTTCTGTTGGACTTCTGTACGAAGTCGTATGACAGGATTTCCTAGCTATAACCCAGGTAATACCATTACTCTGATGAGTTTGTTTGCTAGTCTGAAGGCTTGTGTAGTTTCCTGTTTCTACATATTCTCCCAAACTTTACACTCGTGGATTTTCTTTGTACTTAATGTTCCAGTTTCTAGATTTACTATTACACTGTGAACTTTATCTTCTTCTTTCATTCACTGCTTGGTTGTCTGATTTGTTGTATGTGATAATTTGGAGAAATCCATTATCCAAGCTACATGAGCGTGTGGCTTATGCATGTACAGGAGATACATTTAGATTCATCCTGTATGATGTTAAACATTGGGGAGACTGACTACTTAGGAGAAATTCCTGAGAGCTACCAGTCTCTTGATAGCGTCCAATTAACATTGATTATTTGGACCAACACTTTGAGTGCCTACCAAGATTGTGGTGAACCCACTTGGTTTGAGGAATGGCACCAGTTCACCTTGTCTGCATGATGTCTGCATGAGGACAGACATGACTTAGGACATTCAATATCCCAGACAGATTCAGGGAAGGCATTTAATGTTCGACAGGACTGTGCGACCAGTCCTTCCGACAAGACAGTATGAATGAATCAGAAAGGGAGAGTGTAAGTGAGGTGAACGTATATGGGAAACACTCCATTACACAAATGTATATGAATATGTATGTTTTGAGCTATAGATGTTCTAAATGGTTTTATGAATATATACATATATATGTTAATTTGTTTAGAACTGATATATGTTTATGTAACATGGCATCATATATCATCATACCATCATATATTATGACTTGAATGTATGTTTATAAGAATGTATAGACATATGTGTTTGAGATGTGTAGACGTAGATACTACCCATCTCCGTTCGTTTCATTCCAGATCTCTTAGGAGCAATGGACAGTCAACAACCCATATCCGGAAGTGACTTAGCCTTGTGAAGGGACCAATTTGGACTCCTTCAATCTGACAGTGAACTGCGTCTCACTGGGGGGAAGCATGACCTATGTGACCTCTTAAGTTACGTATACCATAATATCATCATCATCATCATATGATCATCAATACTAGAAATAATAAACACAGTTGTTGTATTTTAAAACTCAATTTGTCCGTATAATTCTAAATGTTTATAAATGTTTGTGTAGCGTAATCAAGTACACACATTATTATGTCATTTAGTGGGGGTTCACACATATTGTCCAAAAGTGGGAATCTATGTCCGGGAGGTATCTTGCCTATGCAGTCATAAGTAACCAGATTACGTTGCATGTCTTAACTCCTCCTTTCTCACTTCTGGTGATACCAAGTACAGCCAAAACTATATAGATATATTCTATCTTCAACGAGCCACTTCTTGGCTGTTTTCTTGAGTATCAGGGACAGTGTCTTAAATCAGCATAACAGACATTTGTTCCACGTTTTCTCTCTGGGATCTGGGGTGGTAATTAGTCCCTTCTGACAGAGTTAGGGGATCTTAAACTGCATCTAGAACTAAACACCAGCAGAAGAAAATTATGTTGGCTGAGTGGTTGCCCAACCGGGAGCTACCTCAAGCCAGTTGGTGACAATCCTATTTAGTTATTTTTCGACAGCCATTTGTGACTTACTTATTGACTTCCCCTCGTACAACAGAACAGTTCCTAGAATATCGTGGATCAAATAGAAGAAATCACATACTGGAATGCTTGAAGATCTGAACATTGGAAGAAATCTGGCTCATAGACAGTTTATGTCACGAACACTAAAATACTTTGGCCATATTACACGCCACAGTGGATTAGACAGAACAGTGATGGAAGTTATGATTCATAGTAGAAGAGGCTGGGGTCGACCAGAACGACGATGGATACAGGACATTGGAGACACTTTTGGCGTGAGGGTGCGCGGGGCTGAGGAAATGGTAAGAGATCGAGAAGCTTATCGCCCCAACATGATGAGCGTGACTTTCCGCTACCGACCTGCTACATGAGAGAGAGAGAGAGAGAGAGAGAGAGAGAGAGAGAGAGAGAGAGAGAGAGAGAGAGAGAGAGAGAGAGAGAGAGAGAGAGAGAGAGAGAGAGAGAGAGAGAGAGAGAGAGGAGGGAGGGAGAGAGACCGAATTTAGAATATTTAACTCTAGCTTTAAATCAGTACTCACGTTAGTCGTTAGTCGCGGTTTCAGCTTTACGGCAAAGTGTCACACCCATAATGCTCCCTTCCTATGCCAGCGAATATTACACAAAATTTCCTCTTCTGTCCCATGTGAAAAGTGGAGCAGACAGCTGTCCCAAGAAACCAACAGCACATACATGCATAAGACCCGCTGCCAGAACGCCAACACAAGTTCGCCACGAAAATTACAGTTCATCGTGGATTGAAGTGGCGGTCAGTGGAGAAGCAGCAGGTCAGTACTCTTGTATGGAATAGAACCGCAGCGAACGACTAAAGCATGTAATGATAAACTACAAACTTTCAATAACTGGTGAATGTGCAGAATAAGATAGTTAAATGGTATGACAGAATCACCGCCGAGTTTTAAGAAAGAGCTAGACAAATGTCAGTGAATCCAGAGGTGAGGAAATGATGCGGGGACGCTGTGTAGGACACACATTGAGAACATCTAGTATAGTATAACCTGAGAGTCCGTTTTCTGGAACCTGCAGGACAAAAGAAATATAAGGAGACTTTAAAATAATATGGAGAAGTGGATTAGAGACAGATGTGAGTAATATTATGAGGTCATGGAGGGATTTGTAGAAAGTAATAAAATATGGCGTCTTGGCGTGAGTTTGATGAAGGCTAATGCTTCAATGAGAGATAAAGTGCAGAAAAAGACGAGAAGACTGAATTATGGCTGACAAACAATCTAATGTCCCTTGTAATCCCTGCAGGCTGTTCGCTTTATGCCCCAAAAGGACATGCTTTGCCAGAGAGGATTACTTGAATACTATCAAGTCCCTGGGGTGGATTGGGGATAATCCTTTATGAAATGTCCTCAATAACTGCACGACGCCGGTCTCCCTGGTGAATGAGCTAACGACTTTCTCCGTAATCCCGTATATCCACGTGAGGAACACAGCTAAGCGAGATTCGGCAGCGGATCGCGTCGCGTTGGTTACTTACGGGGTATGTGAGCCAGTCGCTCAGAAAGCAATGGCAAACTACTGATCATAATCTTACCAAGAACATCAACAGCAGCTGAAAAAGTAAGGGATATGCAACTTTAAAAAAAAAAAAAAAAAAAAACTGCTCGACGTAAGAGTAAGGCGACACAACATTGCTGATTGGCTCAGCTTTTATTTTATCGCCGGGCCAACGGGTAAGAATCCCTGACATACAGAATTTTGAATAAAGAAGACACAAACAAAAGATTGCACGATTTATTGCCTGGCATATTTCGTTGCGTCTCGTCAGGCACATACTGCAGACATCACACAACATAAACTAACGTAATAGGATAAATCCTTTAAGCTGAAATATACAACACACAAATTCACGCAGTAATTTGTATTGGCTATCACAGTAATTTTAAACTATCATGTCTTTTTGTTTGCACAGAGTTGGTTTCTGTAAATGAATGGCAACTGTCTCTGCCAGTTTTAACATGCGACTATTTCGTATGTCAAACAGCGCATGAAACGCATTGTCTCTATCAACCACGAGACCAGTTTCGAAAACGTGCCGTCCAATCGACGATGTAAGAGACTTGCGGTGTGTGGGCTTTTGTCAGATTCCAAGAGTCTTTGTTTATTATGCGCAAAGACCGATACTTAGTGCACCTGTTTTCTTTGAAAGGTAATCACTATTTCTGTGCACATAATTCACTTTAAGGATCATTTCATATATGGTCAACTTAACTTAATTCTAGTTGTACTAACATCCACTTCTTACAATCGTCTTCTTCTTTATCTGCTGCTAAGCCTCACCCAACTCATACCAAGCCGACTTTCCTATATCACGCTGTTCCCTCCAGCTCATGCTGTTCTCTTCTCCACAAGATTCATACCAAGCCGTCATATCTTGCCTATATCATGCCGTTCTCTTCTCCACAAGATTCATACCAAGCCGTCATATCTTGCCTATATCATGCTGTTCCCTGCAGCTCATGCTGTTCTCTACTCCACATGTTACATACCTTTTCTAGAAGAGCCTCCTGGTTGGCTGACTTGTTCTATTTTCAGATTTTCATTATCTTTAAATTTTGCAGCTAACGTTTCTTGTGGAATGGAATAACCAGTCCCAAACCCAACCCTTCTTTGTCGTCTCTTACGACAATCATGGTTTGGTTACAGTATTACTACTCTTTGCTTCCCTCACGGGCCAGTGGTTATATTATAGCAGTATATTCCAGTTGTTATTAGACGTCCTTATTCGTGCACGAAACGGCAAATGTGGTCAGGGCCCTTTAGGATCTTGTGAATGGTGTAGAAGAGCAGATAGATAGATCATCGTGTCCTGGAGAGAATTATGCTGGAGAGAATAAACACAGGATCTGACCAACACGCAATACTCAGAGAGAAGACCAGACTAACACATAATCAATCAGATCGATACTATTTAGACTCTTCGATGGTTGTTGAACAAGAGGACAGGGAGCGTATGCGGATGTCTCGAGTGCGGTGATGTCGGTTCTTGACTCAAGTCAACTCAGCTAGACTCATTCTGTCTCAGTATGTCAGTGCTAATACATAAACATACTGAGACAATCTGAGACCAATAAACAAAAATGCTCTTATCTTGACTCAAGTCAACTCAGCTAGACTCCTTCTGTCTCAGTATGTCAGTGCTAATACATAAACATACTGAGACAATCTGAGACCAATAAACAAAAATACTCTTATCTTGACTCAAGTCAACTCAGCTAGACTCCTTCTGTCTCAGTATGTCAGTGCTAATACATAAACATACTGAGTAAGTAAGTAAGTAAGTAAATCTTTATTTTCAAAGGGTTAAGAATTGGGCACGCAGGCCCGTCTGACATTCTGCCCGTCTTCTCTATTTCCTCTCATACATTCTTCCATTCAACATCTCTAATGAAGCAATTCTTTGACAACAAAAGAACAATAAGCATTAAAACGCATGAAAAATAATCAATAATACATGACTCGTTGAGGCAATGTTTAACATGGGCATCATGAATACCCAAGGTGGGTGTAACGTGCCATACATATGGGAATGTTGTTGTTGTTTTTTTTTGGCTAGTTGTCGTTCGAGATAATTTACCATTATTATTGTCTTTGTTGCTGTTTTTTTTTAAGGGGGCATGTAGTCTGTCCTGAGGTAGTGTTCAAACAGGTTGCGACTGTATGTATAATGATTGGTGGTGTCTTTGATTTCTTGTGGAAGATTGTTCCACAACTGAGTGGCAGAGTATGCTAAGCTTGTTTTAAATAAGTCTATCCTAGGTTTAGGGACATGGAGTATATTTAGTCGTTCGCTATGTCTTGCATTATATTTAAACAATGGCCAAAGGTAGCTTGGGGCATTTTGAAATAGGATTTTGTGAATTAGTTTAGCCTTATTAAAAAGTAGGCGTTTGTGGAGTGGCAGTAACTGAAGACGTTCATGTAGGTTAGAATTGTCTGTAAGCTTATCACCATTGATTAGACGCACTGCCCTTTTCTGGAGTGAATAAAGGCGTTTTATTATTGATTTGGAGCATCCATCCCAGATTGTGGAGCAATAATCAATATGTGTTTGTATGTGGGAAGTATAGAATATCTTTCTTGTGTTTTCGTCGAGGAAATTTTTAATTTTGGCAAGTTGGTATACTTTTTTGGCTATTTGTTTAACTAGAGCATGAACATGGGAATTGAAGGATAGATTTTGATCTATGATAAGACCCAGTGCCTTGTGCTCGGTTACACTTTCTATAGGCGTGCTACCAATGTGCAGCTGAAGAGTTCTCTGCGAGTTTAGAGTGTGAAGTCTTTGCCTGGTTCCTATTAACATAGATTTTGTTTTAGAAATGTTAATTTGCATGCGGTTTGCATGACTCCAGTTAACTACACTATTTATTTCCTGTTGCAAGGATAATTCTAGCACATTACGATCAACAGCGTTTGTATATACTGTGCAGTCGTCTGCAAATAGATCGCAGGACGATGACAGATATAAGGGAAGATCATTTATATAAATGGCAAATAACAGAGGGCCAAGTATAGACCCCTGTGGTACTCCAGTATTAATGGTAATGGCTCGGGATAGAGATTTATTGTGTGATACGACTTGTTTTCTTTCTAATAAAAATGAGTTTATTAATGTCACTATATTAAAGCTTACTTTCATTGTTTCTAGTTTTTTTTTTTTATTAGGATAGTATGATCTATCATATCGAATGCTTTTCTAAAGTATATAAACATCGTTCCACATAGAGTATTATTGTTAATATTTTGATGCCAGTTTTCTATCATTTTGTTAGGGCCGTATGACAGGAATATTTTGGCCTAAATTCTGACTGACTGTCAGCTATTAGTTTGTGGCGAACTAAGTGCTCTAGTGTTATTTTGTGGATGTGCTTTTCTAGCCGTTTGGATAGTGAGGATAATATGGAAATTGGCCTATAATTACTCATGATACAATCGTCTAATGAACCAGCTTTTAAATGAGGATACACTTTAGCGATTTTAAAGGCTGATGGGAAGTGACCTTTGGTGAGACATTGATTGTATATAAAAGTTAGTGACTCGCAGATCGCCGGTGCTGCATAGCGAAGCATCCGATTACTGATTCCATCTAGTCCTGATGAGTTATTGTTTTTTAGGTTACTGGGATGAGTAAATACTTCAGTGGGCGTCATTAGCGGTATGTTTGCGGGAATGTGTCGTATATTATTTATAATGTCGTCCCTGGGGTGAGAGTAATCAACATCGGCATCCTTTTAACCCCATGTCACTATCTTGAGGATCTTCTTGATTTCTGTCCAGAAAACCCCGTCGGTCCCTGGATCCTCTCTCTCTCTCTCTCTCTCTCTCTCTCTCTCTCTCTCTCTCTCTCTCTCTCTCTCTCTCTCTCTCTCTCTCTCTCTCTCTCTCTCTCTCTCTCTCCCTCCCTCCCTCCCTCTCTCTCTTTTACTACTGTACCAAGCCCCCTCTCATTCTTTTCCCGAAAACACACTACGCAACACTGGCTCTAACAAAACAACAATTTAGTTTAATAGAGAAAAGTGTCATGTATGTGCGAAGTGTATGAGTAGAATGTCTGTTGTATAATCTAGTGTGTATGCAGAATCAGACCGAACAGCCATGGAGCACAGTCTGCTTCATCATCGTACTGGCCACACCACAATACCATATCAGGGACAGAAAACCTCACCCAAGTGATGTGTCTCTCAGGCCAAGTGTCGACTTCCTCAGATAGCCCGTGGACAATCAGGATGCTTGGTCCTCAATATTGGAAAACAGTCCAATATTGAACATCGATTCAACACACACAGTGTAACTACTCTGTTCATAAAAGTTCTGTGATCAGAGAATCCTAAAATTATTGTTACTGTCACTTTGGAAAATCTAAATGTTAGTATTTCACTTGTTGTAAGAATTCCCCAATGTTAACACACAAGGTTACTGTTCCAGGTATTTATATTTACTAGTGTTTCTGGTACAGGTGTTATTTTCAGTGTCCTGAATTTAATGTGATGTAAACTATCACTTAATAAACACCTTTATATAATAATAATTTCCTGCTCAACAGAGGCCAGGTTCCTTCAGACCATCTGGGTTATGGGCCCAGTGCAAAAGTCTCTCAGTAAACTCTGCTTTCAATACTTGAGCCATGACTTTCTATGACTTTGTTGCTAGCTTCTTGGTAGAATAACGTGGAACAATCGAGTGGAACCTGTTGAAGAAAGAACACACCTGGTGAGAGCAACCCGATTCCGACCTTTATTAGGTGAGTGTAGGCCACCGGCCGCACTCAGAAAAAATAACAGAGAACCAAACTCTGTTATAAGGCCGAGGAGCTCATCACTTCGGTCTGATTCATGGTAATACAAGGAAAGACTAAAGGAACAGGGTAGAAACCCAGCAGATGCCCTACTGGAAGATCCTACCATTTCACATTCCCTTTATCCTCCCCCCCCCCCAAACCATCCTCAATCTTCCTAAATATCATCCCACTATATTGGCCTTAACTCACTGAGTTAAATGATATCTCACACCAGCTAGTTTAAGCTACGCGATAGGCTACTGTTGCCGACGCTCTTATAATACGTTCTATAACCGCACAGTACTGCATTCTATTCCTAAGAATAATCTAAGTTAGATATGTTTAATAGAATACCATATAATTATTCCTGTTGTAGATGGAGACTATGAAATCACACACTGGATAGATGTCCGCGGATATACATCAACAATAGACACTATAGTCTCTCTCTATACACAACTAGGAATATTGCACACTTCCGTAGCGCTTCACAACTTTTGGTCGACTACCCCAAATTTGTTTACCTCAACTGGTTTAATACTGGGTCTGAGTGACGTCACAAAACTGTCCAGACAGCAGACAGTCTAGAAGCTATTTTTCTCTCTCTATTTCCGACTTAATGTCAACAACTGACTGGCTGTCTCTTTCATCTGGGGAATCATCCCGGTACTTCAAAAAGTCCCGCCGTCTGTAATCTGGAGTATAATTTCCCCCACAACAAAAGATCTAGCCGACCAACATCCAGACAGAGTGTCTCCAACTTCAAAGGATAGATGCCGCCTTGCAGACGTATGGCGCTATAGTCCTTCCTCGATCAACAACACATTAAAGAAATGCCGGCTGTTTGTAGACTTTTGGTGCGACTTTCTGTCATCGATCGACATCCAAGATTCATTGTGACAGAATGTCTCCATAGCATTTGCTCTCACAGAATGATGATAATAAAGATATGTCATGAGGCACATCTGGTATTGCAGCCTTCAGTTGGTTTATGTCGGACTGAAAAGAATTACTGAATTGATCACATGTAACCTGATTTGATGGTAACGATTGTGATGATTTGTGTTTGTTTGTCAAGGTATTAATTGCTTTCCATATGTCTTTAGTGTTGGTTTTATCTATTATTAAGTTCTTAAAATAGTTTTTCTTTTCCTTTCGAATAACATATTGAACTTTGTTTCTCAGACTACGGTACATAGTTAGATCTCTATTTTTATGTGCCCTGTCCTGGTCTCTCATAAGTTCAACTACCTCCTGTGTGATCCACGGGGGCTTATTGTGATGTTTAACACGAACTTCCTTAAATGGAACATGCTTATCAAATACACTTAGAAAGGTCTTCAGCCAGTGGTCCAGAGCATCATCTGGGTCAGGAAGCTGGTAAACATAGTCCAGAGATGAGTTGAGCAAGTCTTGTAAAAAGGCATCTTGATTGAAGTTTTTATAATTTCTATATTTTATACTTATATGTTTGTGTTTCGGAGTTTTGGTACCTCTTTTCGACCACGTGCAAAATACTGGGTAGTGATCCCTCATTTGCATTAATAGGTAAATTACATTCTGTGATGTTGTCAGCACACGTCGTGTAGATATGATATATAAGTGTTGCAGATGATTTTGTTATTCTAGTGGCTTGTTTGACTAACTGTTGGAAGTTAAATGAATCTATTATGTTTTCCCATGTTTTGTTTGATTTGTTAGTGTCTATGTTTGTCACGAAAAATTTGATAGATTCGATCGATGACAGAAAGAGACATTCGTCTACACAAACACCGGCAACCCTTTGATGAGCAGGGGACTGAGGAACAAAATAAGTCGCGTCAAATGTCTACACCCGGTGGGCATTTTGTTAACATGTTGTTGCTCGAGACGGGACAAAAGCGCCATCCGTCTGCAAGGCGGTAGTCGGCCTTTGATGTTATAGACGGAATGTCTGGACAGACATCGGAAAGGTCTTGTGATGTAAGGGACATGATTCCCCAGATCCCAGACTAGCGGGACTCTCGGAAGTGCCGGAACAAGTCCCAGATGAAAGCAAAGTAGACGGCGGATTGATTCCAGTCAGTCTAAAACAGGCGGAGAAAACCAGACTCTGGACTGATTAGCGTCTAGACTTTTTGGTGACGTCACTCAAGCCCCGAATTAAAACCAGTTGAGGTAAACAAGTTGAGTTAGTTGACCAAAATTTCTGAAGTGCTAAGGATCGGCGCAGTATTCCGAGTTGTGTTATAGAAAGAGACTATAGTGTCAAAGTGTTGATATTTATCGGCGGACATAGATCCAGTCTGTGATTGCATAGTCTCAATCTTCAACCGGAATAGGCCATATGGTATTCTATTAATCATATCTAACTTAGAGTATGATTAGGAATAGAGTACAGTACTGTGCGGAGATATAATGTATTATAGGTGCGGTGATAGAATGTATTATAGGTGCGGTGATAGAATGTTCTATAAGTGCGGTGATATAAAGTATTATAGGAGCGTCGGCACTAGTAGCCTATTGTGTGGCTTTAACTAGCTTGAGTGATATATCATTTAACTCAGGGAGTAAAGGACAATGTGGTGGGATAGTAATTAGAGAGATTGAGGATGGTTGGGAGGGATGAAGGGAATGAGAAATGGTAGGATCTTCCAGTAGGGCATCTGCTGGGTTTCTACCCGTTTCCTTTAATCTATCCTTGTGTTCCCATGTCTCAGAGCTATTTGGCCGTATGACAGAGATCGGATCTCTGTTATAGATTTGAGTGCTGCTATCGGCCTACACCCACCTAATTACGGTCAGGATTGAGTTGCTCTCACCATGGTGTTCTCTATTCAACAGGTGCCACTTGAGTGTGCGACGATATATTACCAAGAAGCAGTATCAAAGTTATAAAATGATGGCTCACGAATTGAAGACAGAGGTTACTGACAGGCTTTTACACAGGGCTCAGAACCTAGAAGGTCTGCAGAAACCTGACTTCTGCTGAGCCGGACATGATGAATACAAGTGTTGGTTGTTCTTGAGTGATAAGCTACACCACCGAAGATTCATAACTCATTTACCAAGAACACCAAAATATATATATATACCTAGAACATTAATAGGTTGGGATTTTTTTTTTTTAAAGATGGGGAAAATCTCATAACCAGTGACTTATGAACAGTTAGATTTTCCCAAGTGACATTTAAGTTATTTGAAAGATTCTCTGATCAACAAACATTATTGAACAGAGTAAATACACAGTGTTTGTTAGAGTGAAGACCAATATCGAACAGTGTCTATCTGATGACCAGCATCCTGTTTGTTCGAGAGTTATCGGAGAAAGTCGTCACGTGGCCGGAGAAACATCTTCTGGGTGAGGTTTTCTGTCCGGAATAATGGTGCTGTTGTGTGCTCAGTACAGTGATGTAACAAACTTTGCTCCTGATTCACTGGACTGATTCTACATACACCTTAGAATATTCGACACACATTCTACACATTACACACACTTCTCACACACATACTCTTTGCTTTAATAAATTATTTTTGTATTTATTTGTAAAGCTAGAGTTGTTGAGTATGTTGTGTTGGGGAAGAATGAGAGGGGGCATGATCCAGGGGTGAGTGAAAGTAAGAAAGAGGTGTCTACAGACTGAAGGAGTTTTGTGGACGGATTCTGGTGATTTCTCTAGGACAATAATATTGGGTTTAAAAAAAATTGTTGGTGTTGATTCCCCTCACTCCAGAGACGACACTAAAGTAATAAAGGATTACTACGACAATTATTGGGGGCTCGTAAACGGGATCTTTTGACAGCGGGATCTCTTGTAGACGGGATCTTTTGACAGCGGAATCTCCTGACAACGAGGTACCTGACACGGGATCTTTAGTTAGAGGAAGGAGATATCATAAGAGAGAGAATCCAGCTAGAGTGAATGTGGATAGGTGTTAAGACACATAGCTTACCTGTTCACACTTCACACGTCTGCATAAGTCTGTGGTCCTGATTCTGCTCTTGTCACTGAGTGATTGTGTTGTGTTGTGGTCTTAAATATATAGATTAACTGTAATTGTTCATTATCTATATATTTATCTTGGGGATAATCTACACTCTATCTGCTGACTTACCTCTCTGAAATATGGCCACTCCTGAACTAACTACGGTAGAACTAAGGGCAAAGAGGGAAGAAATGGGTTTGTCGGGTTCTGCACTAACAGATTACGTACAGGAGGTGGAGAGGGAGCTTCGTCAAGCAGAAAGAGAAGATCGAAAGGCCGAGTTGGAATTGAGAAGGATGGAGTTAGAACAAGCAGCTAAGAAACTTGAAGCTGAGCAGGCAGCTAAGAAACTTGAAGCAGAGCAAGCCATGAGAAGGCTGGAAATTGAAGCGCAGCAGGCAGCTAAGAAACTGGAAGCAGAGCAAGTTGCTAAGAAACGTGAGGTTGAGCAAGCTGCTAAGCAACGGGAAGCTCAACAAGAGGCTCAGAAAAGGGAGCACGAGTACCGGATGCGGGAACTCAAGCTTAAGAGGCAATCTAGTGGGGAAACTGAGGGAGCAGTGGGAGGTTCCTCTCTCCCTGGCTCAACACCAGTAGGTGGACATAGCTACCATGCTATGAAGCTCCCTCTAGCGATCTACGAAGAGGACAAAGAGAAGATCGACCAGTACCTTCAACGCTTCGAGGCTATGTCTGTTGCTATGGGTCTGGAGCGTGATAAATGAAATCTTAAGCTATCCCAGGGATTACGTGGGACCGGTTACGAGGTTTATTCTCACCTGCCGCCAGGACACGAGAACAATTATGACGAGTTGAAAACGGCTCTGCTGAAACGATTCGAGGTTACGTCACATACCTACCGGAAAAAATTTATTTCGAGGAGCGAAACGAGAACCGGGGTAGTTGTTCGCGGCCTATAGTCTGCGTCTGAAAGCCTATCTCCATAAGTGGATTGATTTGGCTGGGTTTTCGCATGGTTATGAGAGTCGGGAAGAGCTCATGGTAGTCGACCAGATGCGAAAGCAAATGTCGAAACCTCTCAGGACATTCTTATGAGAACAAGGGGCGGAACGTATCGACATGGTGACGAAATTGGCAGAACGGTTCGTCGAGGTACATGGGGAGGCAGCAGAAAACCTGTCTACAAATACCAAAAGTCAGGAAAATAATAACCTGAAGAAAGCCAAAAGCACAGGAACTAAGAAGGTGGAATCATATGTTAAAACTTCAGAGGAGAGTTTGGAGAAGACGAAGGAGGGAAGCAAGAGCACTTCGAGCTCTACACAAAAACGACCGTGGTCGGAGAAGTGGTGCTCGATTTGTAATATACAATACGAAGGAATGCAAATCGAAGGCTAAGAACCCTCACTTCGCGGTATGTCAAGTGACTTCAAGGGAGGTGGACACTGACAATGCCAAGGTCGACAAGGAAGCTCGCCACCAGGAGAGCTCATTAAAGTCCGGCACTAGAAAATCTAGGACAGGGAAATGGTGCAAACACTGCAGGTCGAATACGCACAATGCTATTGACTGCAGGGGAAAGTCAGGAGACTCTCAATTCGTCGGGTGCCCCGTGAAACCTATGGTGGAGCCAACCGAACAGGTCGAGGCCGAAGGAGAGACTCCAGACCAGGATAAATCACCTGTAGTAGAATTGGTAGAAGTTAACGGTCGTCAAGTGGAGTGTTTGTACGACACAGGGCTGGACGGGGAGGCCGTGATTTCTGCGGATCTGGTACATCCAGAACAATTCACAGGTGAGACCATGGAGATACAGCCTGCACAGAAGAGTGCTGTAGCCATGAAATTGCCCATTGCCAGAGTGGAGATTCGGTCAAGATATGTCACCGGCACCATCAAGGCCGCGGTGTTGACCGATCCCATTTTTCCCGTAATCCTTGGTTGCCGGTATGTCTTTCTGGGAATGCCCAGGGAGCCAATCCATATGGGAGCAATACAGACTCGCTCTCAGACGAGAACGGATGAGGCAGAAGCAAATGTGACTAACCCACTGCCAGGGGAGTTGTGAACTGCCCAGAGTGAGGATGCTACTCTACGTCCTTGCTACAAAAAGCTGCAGAAAAGTGCTGATCCACCCAAACGGGGGCAGTACTATATGAAGAATAGGATACTCTAAAGGAGAGCCGGAAGGGGCGACAACCTACATGGTAGTTGGTGGTCCCGAAGGCCCACCGTTCCCAAATTCTTCATATGGGGCATACCATCTCATTTAGTGGGCATATGGGTATTGCCGCCACGATGCAGCGAATTTCCTGTCGTTACTATTGGCCGGGAATGACAGGTGATGTGCGTCGGTATGTGAAGTCATGCCCTGAGTGCCAGAGAGGGGCACCGAAACACTGGACAGCACCGGTGGTCTTGGGTGAAATGCCCATCATGAACTCTCCTTTCGAGAGGGTAGCCATCGATATTGTGGGTCCACTTCCTAGGACTAGGAAGAGGAACATGTACATACTCACCATGGTGGATTGCTGTACAATGTGGGGTGAAGCCATTCCATTGACCACAATTGACTCGAAACGAGTGGCGGACGCAATGATGGAGGCCTTTACAAGATTAGGCTTTCCTGAACAAATTCTGACGGACAATGGGTCCCAGTTTTGTGGAAAATTAATAGAGGAGGTAGTTAGGGTGTTCCACTCTAACCATATCCATACCAGCCCTTACCATCCTCAAGCCAATGGACAAGTAGAGCGTTTAAACGGCACGTTGATGACAATGCTCAGGAAGCTGGCACAGGAAAAACCTGATAGGTAAGATGAATAATCCCAGCAGCACTTTTTGCTTATCGGGAAGTACCTCATGGCTCAACAGGACTACCACCCGCTACGTTGCTGTTTGGTCGTCCAATCAAGGGACCGTTGGAAGCCATGTTGAGGAGTTGGACTGAAGAGGGGACGTCAAAAGAAGTGATCTCTTCTTACAAATATGTGGAGGAACTGAAAGAAAAACTTCACAAGGGATGGACTCTGGCGAATCAAAACTTGAAAAAGGCCAGAAAAAGACATGCGGCTTACTACAACCGTAGGTCTAAAGACAGATCTCTAGAGGTGGGAGACAACGTCTTGTTGCTACTCCCAACGGGAAACAACTAAATGGAGATAGGATGGCAAGGACCATTTCCCGTGGAAAGGGTGATATCCAGGACCAACTATCAGATCCGGATCCGGGGAAAGTCGAAGATTTTCCAGATCAATCTCTTGCGAAAATACGAGGAGAGATCCGGAGACAAAGTAGCTCACCTCATGGCAATGGCAGTTGCAATGAAGACTGAAGTGGGAACCAACGAGGGCAGGGAATATCCCTTGGTACACCAGGAAACCTATAGGGATGTGCAAGTGAACCCTGATCTGACTTCCCAGGAGAGGGAAAAGATTGTCCAGGTTCTCGAGTCTCATAAGGAGATACTGACTGATAAACCAGGACGAACGACGTTGGTGGAGTTCGAGATGACCTTGACCACACAAGAGCCTGTTCGCCAAAAGGTTTACCCAGTGCCATTCTCTAAAGAAAAGGCCCTGGAGGAGGAAATACAGAAACTGCTGGAGGATGACGTGATTGTGTCATCGACATCCCCATACAATGCGGGGGTGGTTGTCATGTGGCAAATGACAGTGATGCAACATTAAATTGATGAGTTAGCGCATCAAAGAAGAAGATAAAGAGTGGCACAAATGGTGAACATTGTGACACCAACATTGAACGCAATTTAGACGTCATAGTACGACGTCACCTAACACCGTAACGGCTTAGCTTTAGTTTGGGTTCCAGCGTAGGAAGTTATAGGATGTGTTTCACTACCAGTCACGGGATTCAAGCCGTTCCTAATTCATAAGTCACCAAAGGTTAAGCATGGTTCCAGTTACGGGCAGCCTGGCGACATTGGCCGTTGGAGCTCGATTATGGTGAGCTCCGGTTGAAGGTAGGCAAGTATATTTGATTAGCATTACCAAGATACTAGGCGGCTGGCTCTGTTCTCAACACTCTCACTGGTCTAGGGTGAGCCTGATTGAAGAGCGGGATTGAATGGTGAACGAGAATGACTCAAGTCTGAATCAACCCCACACTCAGAGCCGTTAACTGATATCAGCTGTGGTAGAATACATCGCAGTTCACTTCACCAGCCTATTTGTTGAGTCGTTTTTTGGAGTTCAGATAGTTATGCTGTCCTATATCATCATGCCTCAATTTATGCTGTCCTGTACCATAATACCCTAGAGCCACAAAGATCTCGAGGTGAACGTTGCTGCATTATAGAGCCTGAACTCATAGCTTAGAGAGAGAACAACGTAACCTCTTGACAGTGGTTTTGTTACGCAAACCAAGTGGAGAACACCGGTTGTGAATAGACTACCGACTTCTGAACAGTCATACACAATTGCAGGTGGAACCTTTGCTGAATCCAACTCAGTTATTCGCGAGGCTCCATAAGGCAAGGTATTTCTCAAAGGTGGATCTGAGTCGCGGGTATTATCAGATTCTGGTCAAACCAGAGGTTCGACCACTGCTGGCTTTCAGTACCCCCAGTGGACATTACGATTTTAAGGTCATGCCCTTTGGACTCAGCAATGCACCTAGTGTGTTTACTCGTTTGATGAGGACTTTACTAGATCCCCTACAGGTTCCGTCCATCATCTCATTCATGGATGATATTCTGATTTCCAGTGACAGCTTGGATGACCATTTACAATCCTTGGAAAGATATTTCAATAGGCTCAAGGAAGCAGGGCTCACCGCTCGCCCAACCAAGTGCATGATTGGTTACCAAACTATGGAATTTCTAGGTCACACCATCACTCCAGGACACATTGTCCCAGAGGAAAAGAACCTAGAGAAAATCAGAAGTGCTCCAAGGCCAAAAACGAAGAAGCATGTGCGATCTTTTCTCTCTTTGTGTGGGTTCTACCACAAATTTATCCCACATTTCATTGAACTGGGAGCTCCATTAACGGAAACCTTGAAAAAGGGATTCCCGGACCAAATCGTTTGGACACCAGAATGTGAGAGTGCCTACAGTCAGTTGAAGGAGGCCTTGGTCAGCAAACCTGTGTTACAGCTCCCTGACCTTTCCAAACCATTTGTGTTGAGAATGGATGCGAGTGGGATTGGGATTGGGGCAGCTTTGTTACAGGAAGGAAAAGACGATGCTTCGGTTTTGAAACCAGTGGCATACGCAAGCAAGAAACTTCTCCCGGCTGAGAGGAATTATTCGACCGTCGAGAGAGAGAGAGAGAGTGTTTGTCTCTCGTATGGGCCGTGCAAAAATTCCAGCCCTATTTGTATGGAGTTCAGTTTCGAGTTCAGTCGGATCATCAACCCTTGATGTTCCTGGCCACTTCTCAGAAGCTCAACGCCCGTTTGATGCGGTGGTCGTTGCTACTTCAGCCATACCACTTTACAGTGGAGTATATACCTGGGAAGGAAAATGTTGGAGCTGATTTCCTGTCTAGACATCCAGCTCCTGAAGAAGAGGAATAGATCATCTGGATCGAACCTCCAAGGAGAAAGAGTTGTTGCGGACTACTCTCTTAGGAGGGGGCCTATGTCACGAAAAATTTGATAGATTCGATCGATGACAGAAAGAGAAATTCGTCTACACAAACACCGGCAACCCTTTGATGAGCAGGGGACTGAGGAACAAAATAAGTCACGTCAAATGTCTACACCCGGTCGGCATTTTGTTAACAAGTTGTTGCTCGAGACGGGACAAAAGCGCCATCTGTCTGCAAGGCGGTAGTCGGCCTTTGATGTTGTAGACGGAATGTCTGGACAGACGTCGGAGAGGTCTTGTGATGTAAGGGACATGATTCCCCAGATCCCAGACTAGCGGGACTCTCGGAAGTGCCGGGACAAGTCCCAGATGGAAGCAAAATAGACGGCGGATTGATTCCAGTCAGTCTAAAACAGGCGGAGAAAACAAGACTCTGGATTGATTAGCGTCTAGACTTTTTGGTGACGTCACTAAAGCCCCGAATTAAAACCAGTTGAGGTAAACAAGTTGAGTTAGTTGACCAAAATTTCTGAAGTGCTAAGGATCGGCGCAGTATTCCGAGTTGTGTTATAGAAAGAGACTATAGTGTCAAAGTGTTGATATTTATCGGCGGACATAGATCCAGTAGCATTCAATATGTGATTTGACAATATATCAATAATTAACACAAAATCAACCTTGACTGTGTGATTTAACAGTTTATCAATAATTAACACAAAATCAACATTGACTGAGTGATTTGAGCGTTGACCAACTATTAACACAAAATTATGACTGACTTGGTCATTTTACCGACTGTCTATAATTGACATAATTCAGCACTGATAGTATGTGTTTATCATTGTTCAGTAACAACACAGCCTCTGTATGAATGTGTTATTTAATAACGCAAAATGAGCATTGAATGGTTGATTTGACGGTTTAAAAATAAATTAAACTCAGCAGCGATTGTGTTATTTTATAATTTATCAGTTAATTACACATAGCCGTATTTATTGTGTCATTTGATCGTTTATAAGTAATTAACGTTTGGACATTGCGCCACGCAGCATTGCTGTGACACAATTAGTCTCTGTACTCTGAAGGATTCACTACATAAGAGATCGGAGAGCCTATGAAAGTCTCATTACACTTTGTATGTAGAACATATTTGAAAAATAAAGTATATGATGTCATCAAAATATTTTATCCACAGTCCAGCGTAAAGCAATATACAGCGAATGGCTGTCGTTTGCTGGAGTAATTCTTTGCACTCCAAACAGCATGGTGTTATCAACGGCAGAAAGATTATTTTTTTTTTTTCAATTTGTTCTACATACACAGTGTAATGAAAATTTACAAACACCTGGTATTATGTGCCTTGTAAAGTAGCCTATGTTTTCGTATCTCTATACAGATCTCGGCCCTTCGTGTTCCGGGTCAGTTATATTGATGCCATTCCACCTTGCCATCGTCTTAGAGCATCCGGCATTCATTTCGCTCTGCCTACCTCTGCCTTTGCCACCGCTGATCTTTCCAGTCGTCACTATATTTCCCAATGCCTCACTTCTCGTTGTATTACGAAAGGATGTTCTCTTTCTTATAGCTGTGTGTAATGTTTTACTGCCATTAGCCTTTTCCTGGCAATGGTTGCTAGTTACTCTGACTGTCCAAGATATTGATATATTTGTCTCAGTAACCTCGTCTCCATGCTTTTCTTAGTTTCTTATAATCATCATCAAGTGCCTTGCCAGATGGCGTATGCGTTCATGTATCTCCACAAATCTCGGTCTTTGGTGTTCTGTATCACCTCTGCTGATGATATTCCTCCATGTCACCGTCTCAGTCCATTCAAGCATCATTTCTCTTGGTCTGACTCTGCCCTTCTTTCCCTCGATCGCTCCAGTCGTCACGATGTTCGTAAACACTCTCTTCTCATCACCAAAGAAAGCTGTTTGTCTCATTATTACTGTTGAATATAATATTCTAGTTACATAGTCTCTTTCAGATAGTCGATGTTAGTTACTCTGGCAGTCCAAGGAATTCGCAACCACATCTCTGTTGCTTCCAAGTTCTCCCTATGTGTTCATTTGCATTCCAAGATGTACTGCAATACAACAAAACAGGTTCTATATAGCATTTAGATCCTAGTGTCTTGCAATGACAATTTCAACAATTTGAACTGATGGTTAGTTTCACAATGAAGTGAAGATAGTAATTTATTTCAATCCATCAACTGTTTCAGCGAGCGCGTGAGTGTAGTGGGTAGGAGGTTACACTGATAATTGCTTGAAAGCTGTCAGGCGGGGGTTAAGTACAGCTCTCGACGTTTGCTATGGGAGGGAAAGACGGACCACGTTTTCCTCCGTGCACTATGACCTACAAGATGTGATGGTCCTACCACGTGACATAGACACGGTAGGTTCCTGCTAGGGATCTTGTTTTAGGCTCCATACTGCCGGCTCTGTGGCAAAGGGTTAGGAGTGAAATTCGTAATCCCGCATTCCGCGTTCAAAACACAGCTGTGATAGATTTGAAAGCAGACCGGCTTGCGTTGGTTTCAAAACAATGGTATGAACGCCGGTCGTTCAGAAAGCAATGGCAAACTACTGAACATAAACTTTCCCAGGAATCACAAACAGCCAAATGGTGCTGGAGTTGACTGCTACGTCCTGTAAAGGACATGCAGCTAACTTTTTACTGTCCACATCTGTTAAAATGCTGCAGACAAATCAATTGATATCGATACTGAAACGTCAATACCTACCTACGTCCGCAAATCGACAGATAATATATATTTTATACATAACAATCCTATACTACCAATGTCAAACTTGTACATTATCCAAATCAAACATTTGCAACATCTATACACCTGCGAGATAAGATGCTTGAGGAGAGCTGCCAACTTAAGTATCCGAGACCGTGTAAGAAATGGTGTTATCAGTCGGAAAGTGGGATCAGCATCTTGTGCCACGTGCATTAACAGGCAGAAGATGAAATGGTTCGGCGATCTTCTTATAATGCAAAACCATCACCGAGGTTAGCATGGCCGAATAGATAAGACTCTTGAACATCCGGTGTGCTGATGCCGAGATAGCGGGTTCACCCCTACACCGGTCAGTTGTACTAACATGTTGACTTCTTGTCCTTGTCTTCGGGATGTAAATTACAAGTACCTGAGAAGTCAGAGTAGAGTTGCCAGATGGTGATTGAGACTAGTAATAAGGAAAGCTAATCCACACGCAAAATATCAGTCCAATGCACTAGAAGTAGTAGCACGTGTATGGACTACACTTGAGTTCAAAGCGAGTGAGCAAAACAAAACTGTAAATTACCAGCACTGGTGCTCCACCAAAGATACACAAGCGAACAAAACAAAACTGTCAGTTACCAGCACTGGTGCTCCACCAAAGATACACAAGCGAACAAAACAAAACTGTCAGTTACCAGCACTGGTGCTCCACCAAAGATACACAAGCTAGCAAAACAAAACTGTCAGTTACCAGCACTGGTGCTCCACCAAAGATACACAAGCGAACAAAACAAAACTGTCAGTTACCAGCACTGGTGCTCCACCAAAGATACACAAGCGAACAAAACAAAACTGTCAGTTACCAGCACTGGTGCTCCACCAAAGATACACAAGCGAACAAAACAAAACCGTCAGTTACCAGCACTGGCGCTCCACTAAAGATACAAGAGCGAACAAAACAAAACCGTCAGTTACCAGCACTGGCGCTCCACCAAAGATACAAGAGCGAACAAAACAAAACTGTCAGTTATCAGCACTGGTGCTCCACCAAAGATACACAAGCGAACAAAACAAAACTGTCAGTTACCAGCACTGGTGCTCCCCCAAAGATACAAGAGCGAACAAAACAAAACTGTCAGTTACCAGCACTGGTGCTCCACCAAAGATACACAAGCGAACAAAAAAAACGTCAGTTACCAGCACTGGCGCTCCACTAAAGATACAAGAGCGAACAAAACAAATCCGTCAGTTACCAGCACTGGTGCTCCACCAAAGATACACAAGCGAACAAAACAAAACTGAGAGTTACCAGCACTAGTGCTCCCCCAAAGATACAAGAGCGAACAAAACAAAACTGTCAGTTACCAGCACTGGCGCTCCACCAAAGATACACAAGCGAACAAAACAAAACCGTCAGTTACCAGCACTGGCGCTCCACTAAAGATACAAGAGCGAACAAAACAAAACCGTCAGTTACCAGCACTGGCGCTCCACCAAAGATACACAAGCGAACAAAACAAAACTGTCAGTTACCAGCACTGGTGCTCCACCAAAGATACACAAGCGAACAAAACAAAACCGTCAGTTACCAGCACTGGCGCTCCACCAAAGATACAAGAACGAATAAAAACAAAACCGTCAGTTACCAGCACTGGCGCTCCACTAAAGATACAAGAGCGAACAAAACAAAACCGTCAGTTACCAGCACTGGCGCTCCACCAAAGATACAAGAGCGAACAAAACAAAACTGTCAGTTACCAGCACTGGCGCTCCACCAAAGATACACAAGCGAACAAAACAAAACCGTCAGTTACCAGCACTGGCGCTCCACCAAAGATACACAAGCGAACAATACAAAACCGTCAGTTACCAGCACTGGCGCTCCACCAAAGATACACAAGCGAACAAAACAAAACTGTCAGTTACCAGCACTGGCGCTCCCCCAAAGATACGAGAGCGAACAAAACAAAACTGTCAGTTACCAGCACTGGTGCTCCACTAAAGATACAAGAGCGAACACAACAAAACTGTCAGGTACCAGCACTGGCGCTCCACTAAAGATACAAGAGCGAACAAAACAAAACTGTCAGTTACCAGCACTGGCGCTCCACTAAAGATACAAGAGCGAACAAAACAAAACTGTCAGTTACCAGCACTGGCGCTCCACTAAAGATACAAGAGCGAACAAAACAAAACTGTCAGTTACCAGCACTGGTGCTCCACTAAAGATACAAGAGCGAACAAAACAAAACTGTCAGTTACCAGCACTGGCGCTCCACTAAAGATACAAGAACGAACAAAACAAAACTGTCAGTTACCAGCACTGGTGCTCCACTAAAGATACAAGAGCGAACACAACACACCCGTCAGTTTCCAGCACTGGCGCTCCACTAAAGATACAAGAGCGAACAAAACAAAACTGTCAGTTACCAGCACTGGCGCTCCACTAAAGATACAAGAGCGAACAAAACAAAACTGTCAGTTACCAGCACTGGCGCTCCACTAAAGATACAAGAGCGAACAAAATAAAACTGTCAGTTACCAGCACTGGCGCTCCACGAAAGATACAAGAGCGAACAAAACAAAACCGTCAATTACCAGCACGTGTGCTCCACCAAAGATACAAGAGCGAACACAACAAAACTGTCAGTTACCAGCACTGGCGCTCCACTAAAGATACAAGAGCGAACAAAACAATCCCGTCAGTTACCAGCACTGGCGCTCCACTAAAGATACAAGAGCGAACAAAACAAAACTGTCAGTTACCAGCACTGGCGCTCCACTAAAGATACAGGAGCGAACAAAACAAAACTGTCAGTTACCACCACTGACGCTCCACTAAAGATACAAGAGCGAACAAAACAAAACTGTCAGTTACCAGCACTGGCGCTCCACTAAAGATACAAGAGCGAACAAAACAAACCCGTCAGTTTCCAGCACTGGCGCTCCACCAAAGATACACAAGCGAACAAAACAAAACTGTCAGTTACCAGCACTGGCGCTCCCCCAAAGACACGAGAGCGAACAAAACAAAACTGTCAGTTACCAACACTGG
The DNA here is from genome assembly GCA_014155875.1 of Cepaea nemoralis. Classification (NCBI taxonomy): domain Eukaryota; kingdom Metazoa; phylum Mollusca; class Gastropoda; order Stylommatophora; family Helicidae; genus Cepaea; species Cepaea nemoralis. The sequence continues at coordinate 355,858 of JACEFZ010028051.1, forward strand.
CGCTCCACTAAAGATACAAGAGCGAACAAAACAAATCTGGCAGTTACCAGCACTGTCGCTCCACTAAAGATACAAGAGCGAACAAAACAAAACTGTCAGTTACAAGCACTGGCGCTCCACTAAAGATACAAGAGCGAACAAAACAAAACTGTCAGTTACCAGCACTGGCGCTCCACTAAAGATACAAGAGCGAACAAAATAAAACTGTCAGTTACCAGCACTGGCGCTCCACCAAAGATACAAGAGCGAACAAAACAAAACCGTCAATTACCAGCACGTGTGCTCCCCCAAAGATACAAGAGCGAACACAACAAAACTGTCAGTTACCAGCACTGGCGCTCCACTAAAGATACAAGAGCGAACAAAACAAAACTGTCAGTTACCAGCACTGGCGCTGCACCAAAGATACACAAGCGAACAAAACAAAACTGTAAGTTACCAGCACTGGTGCTCCACCAAAGATATGAGAGCAAGCAAAACAACTGGTGCTCCCCCAAAGATATGAGAGCGAATAAAATAAAACTGTCAGTTACCAGCACTGGTGCTCCACCAAAGATACACAAGCGAACAAATCAAAACTGTCAGTTACCAGCACTGGTGCTCCACCAAAGATACACAAGCGAACAAAACAAAACTGTCAGTTACCAGCACTGGTGTTCCACCAAAGATACAAGAGCGAACAAAACAAAACCGTCATTTACACACAAAACTGTCAGTTACCAGCTCTGGCGCTCCACCAAAGATACGAGAGCGAGCAAAACAAAACCGTCAATTACCAGCACTGGCGCTCCACTAAAGATACAAGAGAGAATAAAACAAAACTGTCAGTTATCAGCACTGACTCTCCACCAAAGAAGATCTTATAGGAATACTAGAGGTCACTGTCGAAGAAAATTGATTGACGTCACCAAAGACAGTGTACAATCATACGGGTTGACTAACCAGTGCCACCCATCGGGTGGTGGGACGTCAACTATTATATCTCACAACGCTTGATGGCGAAGTGAAAGATGATACCAGGGGAAGTCAATAAGGAAGCCACAAATGGCTGTAGAAAAATAACTAAATATGATAACAACTTGAAACCAGATTATTTTTATACATACATTGTCCCTTTATTTCTCAACATAATTTCCACCAACATTGATGCATTTATCCCATCGTTTTATCAGTCCCCCCCCCCACCCCAAACTCACCGCATAGAACTGCGTGCTCTGTTTTCTAAACCACATTTTCACTTCACATTCAACTTCGGCGTCATTCGCGAAATGTCTCCCGCCAAGGTGGGTTTTCAGTGTTTATGCTGACAAATTTTTGTTCCGTAAAGCGGTGCGTAGCTGGCTAGAAAATGTTACGAGGGCGAGTCAATAAGTAAGTCACACAGTTCTGTGGGATAGCAGGTAAATGAAAACAGGGAACGTTTTTCTATGCAGCCGGTTTGAGAGGACTGATAAAACGATGGAATAAGTGCACCAGTGTTGATGGAAATTATGTTGAGAAATAAAGGGACAATGTATGTATAAAAATAAACTGTTTCAGGTTGTTATCATTTTTAGTTATTTTTCTACAGCCATTGGTGGCTTACTTATTGACTTCCCCTGGTAATGATAACTCAGACCATCATCCACCAGTACCAATTGGCCTATAAAAATATGAGGCTCGAACCATAAGCACAATGCGCCTGAAGGCGAGTGAAAGAGTCCATTAACTACTTACTTTACTGTCAACTGTTTTTGTGTCACACACGTCAGCGTTATGTATAATCACACTTACCCTAAATTCAAGACGCGGTTGTTCAGAACACCGAATGCGATGTATTCATGTGGGAACGTACAGCGATGATTGGTCCTAGCTACCGATCAACGAGTGATAGGTTTCTTGATGCAGAATGAACTAAACAAAAATCACATAGTGCAATTCTTTCTGGGCGGCGGGGTTGGGAGAAGTGGTTCGTGACATCACGGTTTACTTTTTGAATTTTGCATTCAATAAACTGGAAAAAAAATGGTAAAAATATTTAGCACGTTATATAGAAAACTGGTTAACCGATATTTTTACTAGATTCTGGTTTAATGGTACTTGGTTTTTAGGGTAATCTGAGTTTCTGAGCTTAGAAAGATAGAGAGGGGCGGGGGGGGGGGGGGGGGGGGGGGGGAGAGGGAGGCAAGACAGAAAAGGCGTCTTTAACAAGCCGTTAGAAACTCAATGAGTTAACGATTAACGGTAAATGTTAAGTACATCTTACCTTGCATATGACTGTCCTTGTCGAGGGCGTCGATCAACTTCTCACAAGTGCTGTTATCTTCTGTCTGCCCGGCACGTGTTGAGGTGAATCAATTCACAACACTTGCTGTGCCTTTAAGTATTTTCTTGAATCTGTCTCTTGTTACGTGCACTACTGTTTGTTTAGCTACTGTAAAAACCTACTAATGTGATTGTCTGAGCTTGCGTTTATTTATTTGCGTGTCTTACTGCACTTGTCTGCATATTTCGTGTTTGCTGACTAACCGTTCTGGTCACTTTACGGTGGATTTTATTCGACGCTGCTCCGCGTTACTCACGCTCTGGTGTGGGTTTGTTACCCCACGCACTCCAGGTGTTCCAATCGGGGAGGCTACGATTGTGGACACAAACAGGCACGGCGTAGTCACATCTCTTCTTCTTTTGCCTTTAATTCACTACTGGAGTAGAGACCCACAACCAACTGACGTTAGCGTGAGACGCTTCTAGCACTTGCCATCTCCTGCAGCAGTGTCCTCCCCATATTAGTCACCCATGTCTCTTAATGGTCTCCTCTCTTTCTTTCAGTAGCCTAGTGGCTAGACTACTTTTGTCTCCGTGGCGAAGTGGTCAAGACGTGTGTCTCGCGTTCCGGAGGTCGTGGGTTCGGTTCCCAGCTACGTCTTTCAGTTCACAAGTGCATTTTGCTCGGAGACTCCTGGGGGTCGTCGCTGGAGCTATGGAGTTCGTGCTTTGTGCGATGGTTTCGGCAGTTCATCCTGCGGAAAGAGACTGAGCCTTATGGGATAAACCCTGGGATGATGAAGTCGACCCTCTCGACTTTTAAAATGTTTTAAGTGGCTAGACATCGCTGGTCACGGGTTCCATCTGCATGGGAACGGATTCTAATTGTTAAAATAACCTTAGGATCCCAGGTGGACCCAGTCTAACAATGGAACCTGGAAATGTCTTGGGGAGTAAAGGCGACCTGTGTGATACTGATCACATCAGCCACCGGGTGCTGATTGATTTAGAACAAATATGGGTCTAACACCATACTCCCAATACGCCCTTTATCCATCCATCCATCATGTGCCACGCCGATAAGCGTGGGCGGTCATGTTCTGCCATCTCACTCGATCACCAGAGTCGTGGATCAGCTCCGTGTTTCTGTCTCGACCTTGTCATGTGGCCAAGCCATCCAGGTATTTACTTCTCGGTCTTCCCCTTGGTCACTTCCCTTCGATCTTGCCAGTTGTCACCAAGTCCTCCAGTTAATTTCTTCTTATAATATGCCTACGAATTTTTGACTAAGTCTACTGTCTCTAATCAGTTTACGATCTTCATTTGTTTCTTGAAGGACTTATTCATTGGTCTTTCTGGCTGTCCATGGTATTCTTTGCATTTTCCTAAGAAACCACAATTCTACAGCCATCAGATGTTTTTCAGCCTGACTGCTCATTGTCCACGCTTCACATCCATACAAAAGTATAGGTTCTATGTAGCACTTCAACACTCTTTTTCTCGTTTCAGTTGATATCTTTTTATTGGTCAGTATGTGTTTCATCTTGCAAAAGGACACCTTCGCAATGGCAATTCTTGATCTAATCTTACGCTTTAAGGCTTCTAAAAAGGTCCTTTACTTTACTTGTTTTCTATCTCTAGTGCCCCATGGGTTCCAAAGAGAAAACTTCGTAGTTACACTATCAACAGATTTTCTCAATGGTTCCGATCCAGAGCCAGTATTTTTCTCACCTCATGATACGATGAAGTTTGTTTAGATTCCCCCATAAACCCCACATTCTGATTCTGTCACACTAATATAATCCTTCTATTTTGCCCACGCTTCACTTAATGAATGTTTGTAGTCTATTAGTAAAATACCAATACATTTGCTGCAACAGATAAAACTGTCACGCAGCTAATGGGACAGACTCTCCGTATCTTCATTGAAATAACAGTGGCATTTAAGTTGTATGGTTGAATTTATTTTAGCGTCAAAATAAAATGTCGATATTCATTGTGAGTTTGAAATTATTGACTTTAGAAAGTCGATAGTTAATACGCATCTCCGGAAATGTATGCATACTTTGGGCTCGTTGAAATGAAACAAATTGCTGGTAAATAGTCTGCCTAGAAATGGAATTATACTAGAGAGTGTTGTATTGGTGTCTTTCTAACACTTCACTCACAAGGTTACGTGTAAGATTGTTACTGTTGCATTAGTGTCTTTCTTACACTTCACTCAAAGGTTGCATGTAACTTTATTACGGTTGCATTGGTCACTTTCTAACACTTCACTCACAAGGTTGCACGTAACTTTGTTACTGTTGTATTGGTGTCTTTCCTACACTTCACTCACAAGGTTGCGTGTAACTTTGTTACTGTTTTATTGGTGTCTTTCCTACACTTCACTCACAAAGTTGCTGTAACTTTGTTTCTGTTGCACTCAGAGCGTCAGGGAGTCTCGGTGTCGAAGTGATAACGCCGACTGCATCGTGCTCCTAAGGTTGTGGGTTCGATTCTGGCCTGCGTTGTTCGGATCACGAGTGCAATTTTCTCGGTAACTTCTGGGGGTCGTCTCTGGAGCTATTGAACTCGTGCTTTTTGTGACGCTTTCGGCAGGCCACCCGCGAAAAGGGCCCGTGCCATAAGAGATAAACCCCGTGCAATGAAGTTAATCGTTTGGATTTTTACACCTCTTTAAACCCACGATAGTGAAAGGTGAATTTGTTATCCCTTACGGCATATGGTGTATTTTTAATGACTATGCAGTGTTTGAAAATATTGCCGGTCCTAGTTTTGTATTTACCTATTATGTTGCATGAACTTTACAGATGGTGAATACAAAACTTGGACCGGCAATATTGTCAAACACTGCACAGTCATTAAAAATACACCCTATAGTTTTAATCTTTGTTAGAGTTTCCAATTTCTCGTAGTACACAAGAAATGCCATTCTGATATCTTTATTATAATTGTTGTTTTCTTGATTGAGAAATTATCACAATTTGCAATCTTCATTGGTTTTCTTGGGACGCAGAGGTGTTTCCAATGCACCAGGGCCGGGATCTATAGGTACTGGCCAAGACCTGCTGACACGTACACGCCGTGCGTTCTGGGCAACAGGTCTTTTCGGGGTCGTGGCCAACGTTGTAGGATCGCTGATTCTTGCGAAGTCGGAGAGTGTCTGCCTGCACGGCGAGGAACCACCAGTCTGCACACCAATAAGCCAGACATGGGACAACGGATACTCACGCAAACCTCAGGTCCTGTATGACATCACACTGATGTTGGACAACAGATGTCTTCATCCGACATACAGGACTTCATGCTGGAGTTCACAGCCAGCGAACGCAAGCATGCATGCAAGCATTGGTTTTCTTGCGGTCTTGGCTTTGATTCGTGCTCTGGGGAGGTCAGCATGGCCGAATGGAGAAGAACGCTCGCTCTGAAACATCCGGTGTGTGATGTCGAGGTCGAGATAGTCGGTTCATGCCCTATAAGGTCAGGTGGACTACAATGTTGACATCTCGTCCTTGACTTGGGTACGTAAATATACAAGTACTTCAGAAGTCGGAGTAGGTTCACCTGATGGCGAAGGGACACTGGTAATAGGGAAAGCTAACCCACACGCAGACGATAAATCATGTGCACTATAAGTAGTAGCAAGTTTATGGACTACGCTTGAGTTCAAAGCTAGTGAACACACACACACACACACAAAATAATAATAATGTTGTAAGGACTGTCATTGGTGCTAATCCTGCTCGGGTTCTGGTGGAGACTGTGTCTAGTGCCAGCTGTTTTGACATTATTCGATATTTTTTCCTTTCTTCTGGCCTGTTTTCTCCACTGGGGCATAGAACTCCAACGAACTTCGTCAAGCGTCTTATCTGTTGCTATCTCCTGCAAATCTGTCCATGAACTCACGCCTTTATCTGTTACTATCTCCTGCAACTCTGTCCATGAACTCACGCCTTATCTGTTGCTAAATCCTGCAACTCTGTCCATGAACTCACACCTTATCTGTTGCTATCTCCTGCAACTCTGTCCATGAACTCACGCCTTATATGTTGCTATCTCCTGCAACCCTGTCCATGAGCTCACGCCTTATCTGTTGCTATCTCCTGCAACTCTGTCCATGAACCCACGCTTTATCTGTTGCTACCTCCTGCAACTCTTTCCATGAACTCACGCCTTATCACTTGGTATCTCCTGCAACTCTGTCCATGAACTCACGCCAAGTGTCCTATCTGTTGCTATCTCCTGCAACCCTGTCCATGAACTCACGCCTTATCTGTTGCTATCTCCTGAAACTCTGTCCATGAACTCACGCTTTATCTGTTGCTACCTCCTGCAACTCTTTCCATGAACTCACGCCTTATCACTTGGTATCTCCTGCAACTCTGTCCATGAACTCACGCCAAGTGTCCTATCTGTTGCTATCTCCTGCAACCCTGTCCATGAACTCACGCCTTATCTGTTGCTATCTCCTGAACCTCTGTCCATGAACTCACGCTTTATCTGTTGCTACCTCCTGCAACTCTTTCCATGAACTCACGCCTTATCTGTTGGTATTTCATGCAACTCTGTCCATGAACTCACGCCAAGTGTCATATCTGTTGCTATCTCCTGCAACTCTGCCCATGAACTCACGCTAAACGTCCTATCTGTTGCTATCTCCTGCAACTCTGCCCATGAACTCACGCCAAACGTCCTATCTGTTGCTATCTCCTGCAACTCTGTCCATGAACTCACGCCAAACGTCCTATCTGTTGCTATCTCCTGCAACTCTGTCCATGAACTCACGCCAAACGTCCTATCTGTTGTTATCTTCTGCAACTCTGCCCATGAACTCACGCCAAACGTCCTATCTGTTGCTATCTCCTGCAACTATGTCCATGAACTCACGCCAAACGTCCTATCTGTTGCTATCTCCTGCAACTATGTCCATGAACTCACGCCAAGTGTCCTATATGTTGTTATCTCCTACAACTCTGTCCTTGAACTCACGCCAAACGTCCTATCTGTTGCTATCTTCTGCAACTCTGTCCATGAACTCACGCCTTATCTGTTGCTGTTTCCTGCAACTCTGTCTATGTTCTACGCATATTATTCATATCTGTCTACAATTTTCTTACCCTTCTGTTTCTTTTATTTTAGGTCTCCCATTATTTCGCCAACTCTGTGGCTTCCAGACAACGGATTGTCTAGTTATGCTATACTCAGGGTTTCTTAATGTGTATACACCCACCCACCCCCACCCCCAGCGCCGGCCCCTTTCCTCACCGTTTTATTCGCTGGAGTTATTTAGTTCTCCATATGAGCTACAAACTGGTGATTTTATCATCCCATTTTAGTCTCACAATTTTGCGCAGGCAGACGTTAACGAATGTTTGTAATTTATGAGACAATCATTTAGTCGTTCTCCATTTTTATAATCCCTATAGCAGTGTCGATTCAATATCGTGGTTAAATATTCTAAGTTTGGTGCTAAGTTTAATATCTTTTCACTTCCATACATTTCAGAGTGCTTTGAAAGCTCCTTTTCCCTTTCATATTTGTCATAGTCTTGCCTGTTGTTATTACTTCTGTCCTTATTACGCCGTGGCCTCGCGCTAGCGGAGTTGATAGTGAACTGTATTGGTATTACTATAGGCTCGGTCGAACGCTAGTGGAACGCCTGGGCTGGTCGCTGGTTAAAATAAGGGAATGATTGGCCACCTAATCCTCCATGCTCTCGCCTACCACATGTGATGACGCTGTACAACACGGCTAATAGCAGGGACACTTCTTCTGGGCAACTGTTTTTAAATTATTGCGATATGTGCTTTTAACACTGCTGTTTGTGTTGTCTGAATACGGATTGTATGTGCTGTTAATACTGTTGGTTAGCTGTGCTGTTAACACCGTTGGCTGTGCTGTTAACATTGTTGGTTGTGCTGTTAGCACTGTTATATGTGCTGTTAGCACTGTTATCTGTGCTGTTAACAATGTTGTTTGCGCTGTCAACACTGTTGGTTGTGCTGTTAACACTGTTGTCTTTGCTGTTAACACTGTTGTTTGCGCTGTTAACACTGTTGGTTGTGTTTATTGTTGTTGTTTTGCATTGTTTTTATATCTTGGTGAAATCTTTCACCTTGCTCCTAACTTAAGTCGCCAAGATTCTCGGGAAAGAAATGTAAATGTTACGCTTATGTTGCATCCAAGCTTACAAAAACGCGACAGCATGTTTTCAGCTAATTCAGAATTATTGTCTGCTTTAAAGTTACCAAGAAAATGTTGCACAACTAAAATAAATTATGACCAGGCTGTGGACTATACTATCTTCATTGAGTCAATACAATTTGGATCGTTTATTAACTTTCTAATTTGAGGTCCATCAAAAATTCCAGCTTTACGTTTTTCTATGCTCAATTTCGAAAACTTTCTGCATACATAATTAAATCAAGTGCCATCTTTGTTCAGTGCCTTAACAAATTGCTTCATCAAGCCAAGCTTTATATGTAATGGTGGTATTAGAACTCTTTTTCGATCAAGAAGAGGCTTGTTGACAATATTTACTACCCCAGCTTTAAATTCATCCTTTAACGACCATTATGACTTTGTCCTCTTATACCTCAAACATATAAAGCATGGATATTTGGCGAATCCCCTTTGCTGTCCAAGCTAGAAGTTCATAATTTTAACATCTTCACAAACCATCCAGTTATGTTCTAAATCAGTGGTTCTCAATCGGTGGGGAATTCCCCTCCCAGGGGGGGGGGGGGGGATTTTAGGGTTACGGGGGGGGGGGGGGGGGGGATTAAGATTATTTCAAGATCGCGTTAATACAAGAACCGATTACTTGATATTGTTCTTCCCTTCATACTTTACGGTTCTGTACGTCTCACCCTACTAAAATTCATTGTAGGCCTATAAAGTAAGTAGACCTACAAATCACGTTTTATGTGGAGTCTTGACTTGTTTTAGTATGTACTATTAAATTTAGCTTCCATTATTACGTACACTGTGTAAATGGGGTGGGGGGATTTTTAGGTAGGAAATACGAAAGGGGGGGGGGGGGTGAAGTTCTGAAAATATGGTGAAGGGGGGCACGGGCCAAATTTTTATGTAGGAAATACGAAAGGGGGGAATGACGTTCTGAAAATATGGTGAAAGGGGCAGAGGCCAATGAAAGTTGAGAACCACTATTCTAAATGCTTCAATTGTTTCAGAACTGTGCTTATTGTAGCATAATTCTCCTTCATTTTTGTAGAATGGGCAATTGGAAATGAGCCATATTTGTTACTATTGTGTAAGAGAACACCTTTGAAACTTCTTATTGAGTTGTCAATGGAAAGTCGCCACTCGTCTGGTGTACAGCTTACACCAAATTCGTTTACAAGACCTCCTATATTAGTACAAAACACAAGGTTGTTTTCTTTACAAAAGAATGGAAGAAAACCTTGCTCTCTGCTGCAATAAAATGTAATCTTTGTTTCAGCAGTCAGTAATTATTTTTCTTTCAATCTTGAAGCCAAAAGTTCTAACGATTCCTTGGAGATATATAAATCTCGGATTAGGTCATTCAGCTCACGCTGGTCAAGCCTTGACCAGCTGGAAAATCATCTTCTAAATCACAATATTGTAACTTGTCATTCAACATGCCACTGCTTTTTCATCTTCTAGCAGTAAATCCGAAATCTGACTGAAAGTTGGAATTGGTATGTCATCTCCGTGTGGAAAATGTCGTCTAACAGAATATAAATCTGGATATTTCCATTTTGTGATTTTTTTTTCCCCATTAATACTCCTTAATATTGACAACACAGAAATAGCATTCATCATAAATTTTGTAAGAGACTAATAGCAATAGTTTTTTTTTTTTTCAGAGCCGTATATAGAAAATACAGTAATAATATTAATTAAATACAAAAATGCCTGTATCTAAAAAAAAAAAAAAAAAAATAGAGCTGCTAGAGACAAATAAATGTGATATTTGGATTTAGCAGGCCTCATGTATGCAAAATCAGGTGTAAAATGTTCGGTACCCAAAAAAATAAAATGTGTGTAGGGTTATGCAATGCGAATTAAGACTGATGGTTCTTTGTTCTTTATTCTTACCAAAGAGGTTCTGTACTATATACATAACGCTGAGTTATCATGATGACTACCCTTAGTAAATAGTTTAGTCACTCTATCATCTGTATCGGACATTCGGTCATCTATCACCACTAACCGACGTCTATCCCCTATCCTTTTGTTCTTATCCTTTAGACTTTCGTTAAGGTGATTTGTGATATGAGCTGTCTGACTTAAAATAATTTATGATAAATGAGTTTTCTGGCTGAAAATTATTTTTGAGAAATGGGTTGTCTGGCTGAAAATAATTTATGAGAAATGAGTTGTCTGACTGAAAATAGTTTATGAGCAATGAGTTGTCTGACTGGAAATAATTCATGAGAAATGAATTGTTTGACTGAAAATAATGTATGAGAAATGAGTTGTCTGACAGAGATTTTAATATCATTTGATTTGACAGAAGGAAGTCAAGTAGCAAACAACCCTTTTCACACCATAAGGTTTAGTTGGTATATTTATAGAACAATTGGCAGTAACACCATAAGGTTTAGTTGGTATATTTCTAGACCAATTGGCAGTCTAGGGAAGTCGGCGTCTGGGGCGTGGGGTTAGTGAACGTAGTCATCGTGTGAGATGGCGAAACATGACCGCCCATGCTTATCTGCATAGCAAAAAGTTAGTTGCATATCCTTTACAGGACGTCACGGTCAACCCAAGTATTTTTTGTATGCTGTTTGTGATCGCTTGGCAAGTTTACGTTCAGTGGTTTGCCATTGATTTCTGGACGACCGGCACCCATACCATTTCGTAAAAACAAACGCAAGGCGGTCTACTGCCATATCTCCCGCAGCTGTGTTTCGAGGTATTCGTGCGGTATTATGAACTGCGTCCGTAACCCTCCGCCACGAAACCGGCGGCATGGCACATGATGATGACGATGATGAAGTTATTAATAATTGTTGTAACACTGATTTACCGTTAGAGTTAAATATTCCAACTTTGATGCAAAGTTTATTTATTTTAATTTCCTCAAATTTGCCAGTGCTACGAAAGTCCCTCTGGTCTTTTATTTCATATTTTAATATCCGTATCTGTTGCCTACAATCCTACCTAAACAGCTCTATGATTCAGCCTCGTGAAGGGAAGTGTCATCAAGGCAATCCGGGTTATCATATACTTGGTTTATCTGCACAATCTTTATCTTTCCCTTACGAATTTTAGACCTCAATTTAGTGACCTCTCATCCAATGTATGCTTCAGACAGTGGAAATTGGCATGTTCCATGTGGGGTGGGTAGCATCGCTCATCAGGACAGAGATTGCGAGCAATCATGGATTTTTAGCCCAGGGCATGCAGGTATGTGGACATTCATTATCAGCATCATGTGCCGTGTTGATAAGTGTGGGATGTCATGTTTCGCCATCTCAAACGATCACCGGAGTCGTGGATCAGATCGGTGTTCTTGTCTCGACCATATCACGTGGCCAAGCCATCCGGGTATTTACTTATCTGCCTTCCGCTTGTTCTCTTCACCTCAATCTTGCCAGTTGTCATCAAGTTCTCCAGTGTATTTCTTCTCATAACGTGTCCAACATAAATTGTGACTGTCTACGTCTAATTTCTCTAATCAGTTTACGGTGATTTTTCTGTCTGTCCCTGGTATTCTTTGCATTTTTCTCAAAAACCACATGTCCCAGTCATCAGATGTTTTTCAGTTTGTTTGCTTTTTGTCCACACCTCACATTCATACAAAAAGTAAAGGTTCTATGTAGCACTTCAACACTCTTTTTTCTCGTTGCAAATGACATCGTTTTATTGGTCAGTCTGTTTTCCATCGCAAACGGTTGCCTTCGCCATGGCGATTCTTGTTCTAATCCCGTCAAGGCATCTTTCATCAGATGTTATGACTGTTACGGGTTAATTGTACCGATTCACTTGTTTAAGAAACTTCCAGTTCACTTGTAAATAACATTGCATGTGGGTAATGAACAGGTTGATAGATTAGCTGCTGTTGCTGCCCTTCTGGTGGAGAGCTACTTTATGATAAAGTTGGTGTGGTCAAGTTTTGCTGGAACGGGTGGAGAATGCTGTAATCTGTCTGGCACAAAGGTCAAATAATAATAGCAATAGGCTCGAATACTGCAACGTCTAGAAGGGCAGACAAGATCCAGCAAACAGCATGGATGAATATTCAACAAGATAGATTCACATTAAGGCTGGTAGTCGATTTCTTCTTCTTCTTCGTTCATCCGGAGTTTTTTTTCGGACGTGATTGCGTTGTGCCTGTTTACAGCAGAGCTGCGTTCTTGCGCCGTTAGGCCGACACATCCGACTTCTGCGGGCATTTGTTGACCGGATTAACCTTCCCGGGGGTAGTCGATTTGATTTGGCTATGTTTAATTAGCCATTCTTTAGCAAAGATCAAACCAATAAATTCATGCAGTTTCAACTGTCGATCGTGTCTGTGAACATCAGACTGGCCGATCGCAAGAACATATTAATAATGAATATTACACAGGTGATCGTGTTTGCTTCTTGTGAATTATCAACATCGGACTTCAGTCCTTCATTCTTTCTGTCTATCCAATATCACCGAAATGTCCTTCGGGTGAAACATTATCAATCTCCTTTCCAGATTCTGCATCCGTCCTGAGAAACTTGATCTATATATATATGAGCCAGTGCTGATATTCTTCTTCTTCTTCTTTCGTTCGCTTGAAACATGTCTACAACTGCAATGTCGTCTCTTGTATGAATCTAACAGTCTTTTTTAGTTCATTCAGCGGTCCATAGAGTTTATCTTCCACTGTTGTCTCTCTAGGCCAGAAGGTTCGCCTGGATATGTTGTAGTTTGGGCAATCCTGGAGTATGTGCTCTGCTGTCTGCGACGCCAAACCACATGTGCACATGGCTGAGTCACCAATCTTGAATTTTGTATACAAGTGGTTGCGTAATCTATTGTGTCCTGTTCTGAGGCGCAGAAGAATGACCTGTTCTGGTCTGTCCATAACGTGGTAGTCGTCTTGAGTAAGGTTTGGTGGCTTTCTGATTGATTTGATCATTCTTTTCTTTTGGTGGTATGTAATGAGCACATCAGGTTGTTCTTCTTTTGCTCCTTCCTTAGCCAATCGATCAGCTCTGTCGTTTCCGGGGACTCCACAGTGGGATGGTATCCACTGTATGGTGATCTTACGCTGACTGCTAAGTTCAGAAAGTAGTGTCCTCAGAACTGGCAATTTCCCAGACAGGAGCGCCTCTATTACGGATTTTGCATCTGTCAATATCACTGCAGGTTGTGTACCATGGCTGGTATTTTGTAATTTCTCTGTGGCTATCTTGATTGCCTCAATTTCAGCATCATAGTTATGGCAGTACTTTCCTGTTGGAATTCTGGCCGTGTCTCTAGTATTATTTGGGTATTCTATGTACACTCCCGCTCCTCCATTTCGAACAGCATTTTGTGCTGACCCATCTGTGTAGACTCGGATCCAGAGGTCCTGTGGGTATTCGTCATCAAGGAAGCTGAGAGTGGCTGTTCTGCGCTGTACACTGTTCTGTTCTTCATTGTCCAATATTCCTCTCACTTTTGACTGGATTTGTAGCGATATTCTATGCTCATCTTTCCACGGGGTTCGCTCTGGAATAGTTGTCAGGGGGATACCAACTGTGGGAAGATCGATGGATTCTCTGCAGATTTGTTTGGCCTGGTGGATGAAACTACTTCTGTTCAACCGCTCCATAGCTAAGTTTTCAAATCGGTTCTTCATAGGGTGGCCTGGCAAGCTGAGAAACCTTTCTGCTTGTATTAGTGTTTTTGTATCTCTGAGTTCTCTTAAAGCTTGTGTCCTCCCCATTTTCTCCATTGCTACTATAGGGGTTGATCTCATCCCTCCTGTGATGACTCTAAGAGCTTGATTTTGCACCTTGTCCAGCTCCTGCAATGTAGTTTTTGATGCTGAACACCACGCAGTTGACCCGTATTCCAAGTGTGGTCGTATGCTCTGTTGGTAAACTTTGCTAAGTATTTTCCCACTGGCTCCCCACGTGGTTCCAGTTAGCTTTCTCAGGATGGCAATTTTCCTTCTGGCTTTTGCTACTGCTTTTTTGATGTGTTTTCTTTATGTCAGCCTGTCGTCGAATGTTACACCAAGGTTGTTGGTTCCTTGTCTTCTCTTAGGGGTGTTCTGATATGATTCTGGGTATTCCTTCAAGTATATCTAAGCTATGCACAAAGTTGGTCTGCTAGTAACTAGCCTCGTGAATCAGAGACGGCATAACGTACTCCTTCCATCATCAAGCTCAAGGATGTGAATCCTGTCTCTATTGACAAACAACTCTGACGTGATCTGCGTTTTTCGTCGGTCGCTTCGATCCATATCTATGTGTGGTTCAAGAGTTTTGCTCCTCTTTCTTTTTGCGTCATGGACTCTGCGCTGCGACCTGGCAAGAGTGTAGATAAACAGGCGGGGTATCCAGATCTGCAAAGAGTGACTCAAAATGGAGTGTTTAAAGGGTAATGGGTGATTACTCTAATCGTAGAAGAACAGCCACTCAGAATGTTAATCAACTGGCTACTGGAATCATTAACATGGAAACTCTTCTTTAGCTTTTGGAGAGGAGCACGGGGAGTGTTTGGTGTCGAGTCTTAAATTCAGGATTCAGTACCCCATGTGTTTTAGTTATCTTGCATCTTTTTTCGTGTGCGGGACAGAAGGACAATGCCATCTGCAAAATATCAAGATCATCGAGCTGCTTGGTCAGAGGAGTTCATTTAATTCGGTTTGTTTCGGTAATTATTGCTGTTTTCATAATCCAGTCGATGGTCAGTCATATTGATAAAGGTGACAAGGGGCATCCTTGTCCAATAGTGGGTCTTGTTGTGTTTGTTTAACTTTCATTTCAAATGTATCTTTTAATTTGTCACCATGAAGAACTCTGCATTTGATGTCTTTATACATTGACTTTATTTTAAAAAAAAAAAAAAAAAAAAGTTAATTGCATATCCTTTAAAGGACGTCGAAGTCAACCCCAGCATTTTTCGAGAGTAGTGCTGTTTGTGAATTCATAGCAAGTTTACGTTCAGTAGTTTGCCATTGCTTTATTAAAGATCGGCTCTCATAATATTGCATGAAAATATCAACGCCAGACGGTCTGCTGCCAAATGCCCGCAGCTGTGTTTCGAACGCGGTATGCGGGATTACGAATTGCATCCGTAAATCCATCGCCACAGAGCCGGTATATTGTTTTTATTGGGTTCATAATGTTTCTGTGGATCCCAAAGACCCTCATCATTAAAGGCATTTTTATAATCCACAAATCCAGTATAAAGCTGAGAGGTCAATTCGACGCTTTGCTGTTATTATGCATTGAAATTATTCTTATTCTTCTGCTGCTGTATTTTATCCCCCCCCCCCCCCACCTCCTCCCCCACTGGAGCGTAGGTACTCAACCTACTTACGCCAAACCGTCCTATCATTGGCTATATCTGTCAGGTCCTCCCATGTCTTCCTTACAGTACTCATCTCTCTTTCTATATCTCTTCTCCTCGTACTTTTAGTCTCACTTTATTTATTTCTGTGGGTTATAAAAAGGGACTTTGTAGTTAGATCCTTGTCAAATATTCTCAATGTATTTTTTTAGCTCGCTCGCTTTGAACTCAAACATATTCCACACACATACTACTTATAGTAATGCTGAACTGAGTTTTGCGAGTGGATTAGCTTTCCCCATTACCAGTGTCCCCTCACCATCAGGCGAACCCACTCCGATTTCAGAGGTACTTGTAATTTACGTTCCCAAGTCAAGGACGAGATGTCAACATTTTAGTTCAAGTTTCCGGTGTAGAGGTTGAACTCTTTACCTCGGCATCAGCACACCAGATATTTAAGAACACATCTTATCTTATCCATTCGGCCATGCTGACCTCCCATCGTAGTTTGATTATTATCAAATGTTGTCCTACCCAGTGCCAGCATTTTCCCCTCGCGTCTTGGTTCGCTGGCAAGTGTTTAGTTCTCCGCAAGAGCTCCATATTGGTGGTACTGTCATACTGTTTTAGTCATTTACTTTAGTACACGCACTAATTTATGCATTTCTTTAATTTATTTGTAATTGTTTTAGTTGTTCTCTGTGCTTCTGGCACATGCATTAGTATTATTTCACATCAGAGTTTCAAATTCTAAGTTTAGTGTTGCGTTTATTTTTCTTTGACTTTTTGAAATGTCCAAGCAACATAGAGAGTATTATAAGAAGAACATCAATACTCAATAAACATAGAGTGCTACAAGAGGTACAATAGAATCCATCAACAGTAGTACCCATTCAACATAGAGAGTACTTCAAGAGGTACAATAGCATCCATCAACATTAGTACCGATTCAACATAGAGAGTACTTCGAGAGGTACAATAGCATCCATCACAGTAGTAACCAGTCAACATAGAGTCTGCTACTAGAGGTACAATAGAATCCATCAATAGTAGTACCCATTCAACATAGAGAGTACTTCAACGGTTACATTAGTGCCCAGTCAACATAGAGAGTACCACAAGATATACATACATTAGAACCCATTCAATATTGAGGCAAGAAAAAGGGAAGAGATCGAAATCTGTTTCGGCAGGCCGCGATGAGAGAGACATAAATTATCTAGTACACGATGATGATGACCTTAGCACTTCATATATCTAGAGAATATTGCGTAAAGCTCCTTGGCGCCAAGTCTATCTAGAGAATATTACGTAAAGCTCCTTGGCGCCAAGTCTATCTAGAGAATATTACGTAAAGCTCCTTGGCGCCAAGTCTATCTAGAGAATATTACGTAAAGCTCCTTGGCGCCAAGTCGGTCTAGAGAATATTACGTAAAGCTCCTTGGCGCCAAGTCTATCTAGAGAATATTACGTAAAGCTCATTGGCGCCAAGTCTATCTAGAGAAGTGGTTCTCAACCGGTGGGGAATCCCCCCCCCCACCCCCAGGGGGGAATTTTAGGGTATGCAAGGGGGGGGGGGGGAATTAAGATTATTTCAAGATCGTGTTAATACAAGAACCGATTACTTGATATTGTTTTTCCCTTCATACTTTACGGTTCTGTACGTCTCACCCTTCTAAAATTCATTTTATAAAGTAATTAGACCCACAAATCAAGTTTTATGTGCACGTCTAGACTTGTTTTAGTATGTGCTATTACATTTAGCTTCCATTATTACGTATACTGTGTAGGAGCGGGGCGGGGGGATCTTTAGGTAGGAAATACGGGGGGGGGGGTGACGTTTTGAAAATATGGTGAAGGAGGGCACGGGCCAAATTTTTAGGTAGGAAATACGAAAGGGGGGAATGACGTTCTGAAAATATGGTGAAGAGGGGCACGGGCCAAATTTTTAGGTAGGAAATACGAAAGGGGGGAATGACGTTCTGAAAATATGGTGAAGGGGGGCACGGGCCAAAAAAGGTTGAGAACCACTAATCTAGAGAATATTAAGGATAGCTCCTTGGCGCCAAGTCTATCTAGAACAGAGGTTCCGAAACCACGGCCCGCGGGCCACTTGTGGCCCGCCAGCTGTCAGAAAGTGGCACGCGAGGCCTCGTTATTTAATATAATTTATTTTATTAATTTCAAAAAATCACTCGGAGCGCCCCGTCAACGTGCGATAATTTACTCTTCTCGTGGTTGTTGTGCTCAGATATCGAATGCACCTATTCAGTTCGCAACGAAACATGAAGTTCCCATATTCCAGCCTTGTCGACCAATCAGAGTGCGCAAGGCGCCACGTTGTTGTCTGTTACAACTGTTTAGCATAGTCGGCAGTATTGCGTTGAAATTATATTTTTTCAAATACAAATTTACCGTTAAAGCCTATAAACATGAGTGTGGAAAATCTAAAATCAAACAATGGTAAAAATCGAAACTATGAAGACGCTGATTGTCGTGAATTCAACGAAGATTGGACGGGGAAATTTATGTTTATGCCTGGCCGTAGTGGTAAACCAGTTTGCTTGACTATGGATTTTGTGTTTCTGTTACAAAAAAATTTAATCCGGAACGACATTTCACGACCGCAAAATTCAGACATAAATGTTCAACTCAATATCCGATCAATTCGGAGTTAAGAAAAGATGTCATGGCTAAAAAAGAAAATTCTCTTACCAGACCGCAGTCATTTTTCATCAAGGCTAACGAACAGAGCAAGAGTGTTGTTGTTGTGTCGTACGAAGCTGCCTGCTTCACCTTCAGCTGATCAAATGATTTTATTCTGGCGACTATTGCCTGTCGAACAATTTGAACACTTGCGTTCATTCGCCCAGAGATACATTTGTCCTTTTGGTTCGACTTACAAATGCGAGCAGTGATTTGCCGCTATGACCGTTATAACAAAACAAGCAACGTTCCAGAGTTACCGTCAGTAACCTAGCTGCGCTTATGACTTTGGGCACGACAGATTTGTGCCCAGATATGGATAACTGGCATATGAACTGAAGTAACTGGTTATGAAAATGGTTACAATTGTAAATTAATTACATTAATAGCGACTTTAGGAACTGATTAAAAATTTATTGTTAAATGAAAGTTTGATATTAAACCAAAAAATGACCGCAGTGTAGTACTGACACTGACTGCCTTTAAAGTTTTAGAATTTTGTTGACGAAAGTTAAGAAAGTTCAGAATGATATTTTTTTTTTTTTTGCATATCCTTTACAGGACATCGCTGTCAACACCAGCATCTTTCAGCTGTATGTTGATTTCTTGGCAAGATTACGCTCAGTAGTTTGCCATTGCTTTCTGAGCGGCCGGCTCACATACCCCGTAAGTTACCGATGCGATTCGAACCACTGCTGATTCTCACCGTCATCACGTTACCGACGAGAGTATACGAGATTACGGAGAAAAGTCATAACCTCTAAGCCACGAAGCCGGCCAGAATAATATTGCACGACTTTTATAATTTTATAACGTTGTGGCCCGCTTAACTACCGAAAATAGTAGATATGGCCCTCTGCTTGAAAAGCTTGGGAACCACTGATCTAGAAAATATTACGTAAAGCTCCTTGGCGCCAAGTCTATCTAGAAAATATTACGTGAATTGCAATAGTACACTACATCATCATCATCAAGTGTCATGCCGGCTGGCGTAGGCGTTCATGACTGTCCGCAGACCTCGGTCTTTGGTGTTCTGGATCAACTCTGCTGCTGATATTCCTCCATGTCACCGTCCCAATCCATCCAGCATCATTTCTCTTGGTCTGCCTCTGCCTCTCTTCCCCTCGATCTGTCCAGTTGTCACCATGTTCTTCAATGCCTCTCTTCTCATCGCATGACCAAAGAAAGCTGTTTGCCTCTTTCTTATTGTTGTATATAATGTTCTAGTTTAATTAGCCTCTTTCAGACAGTCGTTGTTAGTTACTTTGGCAGTTCAAGGAATTTGCAACAGTGATCTCAGTATCCACATCTGTTGCTTCCAATCTCCTCCTAATTTGTTCATTTATATTCCAAGATTCACAGCCATACAGCAAAACAGGTTCTATATAGCACACCTGCACTCTCTTACATTCAATGATAGTGACTTATTGCATAAGATATTCTTCATTTTCTTAAATGCAGCTTTTATTTGCCCAATTCGGCTCTCAATCTCTGTTGTGCATCTTCCATCTGATGTTATAAATGCTCCTAGGTATTTAAAATTATCCACTTGCATAAGAATGTTCCCTTCTATTTCTATCTCATATTTTGGTGTCACCTTTTTTTTTTTTTTTTTTGATGTCACCATTGTTACTGTTTTCTTGATATTCAAGGAGAGTCATTTCTTTGCATTCTCTGTTACTACAATGTCCAACAATTGTTGTAGGTCTGTTGCATTATCCGCCACCAATACTGTGTCATCTGCATAGCGAATATTGTGTATATGATAACCTCTGAATAGTATTCCTGGCTTCTCTTTGGTCTCGCTCATTATTACATGAAGCAACTGTGTACCTATTCTATCTAGAGAATATTGTACGAAAGACAGTTGGTGCGTAATCTATCTAGATAATATTACATGAGTACCTTGGTACCCAATCTAGAGAAATAACACGGAGTACGTAGTACCCAGCTAATATAGAGCATATTACACGAAGTACCTCCGT
The DNA here is from genome assembly GCA_014155875.1 of Cepaea nemoralis. NCBI lineage: Eukaryota > Metazoa > Mollusca > Gastropoda > Stylommatophora > Helicidae > Cepaea > Cepaea nemoralis. Next base: position 376,264 of record JACEFZ010028051.1, read on the forward strand.
ACCCAGTCAATCTAGAGAGAATTTTAAGTAGAAGTTCGGTATGTGAACTAATTAGTAAACTGAGACCGTACTAAACATGTTAATTTGCAGCCACACTTCAGCATGGTAATCACCAGGCCCGCAGGCAGGTTACTGGAGCTCACTTCTGAACAAACCAAACCTGGTGAATTCTTTGAACATCGCGCGTGAGGTCAAGTCAGCTTGCCCTGATATTTCAAATAATTACTAATTTACTCACGTGTGCGCATCTCCATGTTGAAATGTTCAACGGTTTTTCACAACTAACAACGTAACGATGCAAGAAATTATTGAGAAATAAATTCGCAAGTATTTTTCGGTTTTCATAGAAGTACAATTAAAAAAAAAAGTGTGATCAGAGGAGACACTAAACAATATTAAAATTAAAATTGAAAGCTACAATGATCACACCGAGATTTGAACCTTATTCTGTCCTCCATTGGGGTATATTCCCTCAGCCAACTATAGCCAAGCCGTCTTATCTGTTGCTGTATTCTGCAGCTGCCTAATGTCCTCCCTATATTATTCCTCTCAGTCTGTAATTCTCTTCTCCGTGTGTTTTAGTTATCTCACTATTTCGTTCGCCTGGTGGGTACCTGACAAGAGTTGTCTAGTTACACTATCCTCAGGTGTTATCAATGTATGCCCCATCCGGATCCAGCGTCTTGTCCTCACCTCTTGATTCACTGGAATATGTTTAGTCCTTTCCGTGAACTCTGCATTAGTGATCCTGTCACACCATTTTAGTTCTTCTATTTAGCGCAGGCCGGTCGCCCTGGTCGAGGAGTTACACCACTTTCTCCGTAATCCCGTATACTCTCGTGAGTAACGTGACGTGCGCGAGAATTGGTAGCGGTTCTCTCCGCGTCGGTAACTTACTGGGTATGTGAGCCGGTCGCTCAGAAAGCCATGGCAAACTAGTGAGCGCAATCTTGCCAAGAAATCAACAATCAGCTGAAAGATGCTGATGTTGACAGCGATGTCCTGTAAAAGGATATGCGAACAACAAAATTTAGCGCAGGCACCAATTATTGAATGTTTACTGTTTACTTGTAATCTTTTTCGTCATTCTTGTTTCTTGTTCATACAGAAGTGTTGATTTCATGTTAGAGCTCAATATTCTAAGTTTGATGTTAAGTGTGAGGAGCGGCTGGCCGAGTGGCTAGAACGCCAGACTTTCCTTCGGGAGACCCGGGTTCGATCCCTAGGTAAGGTGTAGGATGTTTTTCTGTGGGGGGCAAAAAGAAAATCCCAACCTGCACAGTTCGCGGCGACTGCCCTAGCCAGGCGGCCTTAATTCCTCAGGCTCAAAGACCACTCTGCCATACACAGTAAATGACAGAATGATAGATGTTAAGTGTAGTTTCTTTTGACGTCTTTAAATGTCCTAGTGCTATAAATGCCCCAGATGTCTTTTGTAGTTTTATTGCAATAGCTTTATCTGTTCCAAATCTCTGTCTACGATGCTACCTATATAGATGCAAGATTCCGTCTCTAGAAGTGAGGTTTCATCAAAGCAGATCTGGTTATCATTTGCTTGATTTATTCTCTTTATCTGTGTCTTTCCACTAAGAATTTTTCAAAAGTCATTTTTGTGACGTCCCTTCCAAAGTGTTTAGTTTATTCTGAATCTATTCCGGGTGTGAGACAGGAGGGAGTTGTCATCAGCAAAGTCCAGGTCATCGAGATGCATTGTTAGAAACCATTGAATTCCATTTCTGGCTGTGCTTCATAATCCAGCCTGTGGTTTTTAAGAATAGTAGAGGTGACAAAACACGTCCAATTCTGTATTTCAAATGCCTCTGTTAAATACGAAGAAGAAGACAAGGAAGCGGAGGAGGATAGCAGCAAAAGCAACAGCAGACGTAAAAGAAGAAGAAGAAGAAGGAAGAAGAAGAAGAAGAAGAAGAAGAAGAAGAAGAAGAAGAAGAAGAAGAAGAAGAAGAAGAAGAAGAAGAAGAAGAAGAAGACTTTCCACGTGTGGCCTGAGAATAGCACTGTTTCACGGGTGCTTGAAAGTTATTCGCTTGCTCCTGTTCACCTCGTTTCGCATAATCCTAAACTGCTAACCATATAATATTTCATTTCATCCACCACCTGTGCTGTCTTTCCTAATGCATACATAACGGGAGTCTCCGTGGCGAAGTGTTCAAGCCGTCTGCCTCACGCTCCGAAGGTTGTGGGTTCGATTCCGGGCTACGTCTTTCGGTTCACGAGTGCACTTTTCTCGGAGACTCCTGGGGTCGTCGCTGGAGCTACGGAGTTCGCGCGAGACTTATCTAGGTCAAATGAATATTAATCAGCGTTCCAGACTCCTTACGACTTTCTTCACAAAGCATTAAAATTTTATAGAGGAGCTTCCCGTTTCCTCTTGGCTGGCCGAGTTCTACATTTGTCTTTATGTTCATGTCTGGTTGGATTGTGTGATTGAATGGTTCTACATGATGTGGTAGCCTGACCTAATCACAACCCTTCTCAGTTGACTCTTCTCTTACGTCATACCTGACAGGGTGCAGGGTTACTATTCTTTGATTCTTTTCTATATTGATATCCCTTACAGGGCGTTGCAGTCAACACCAGCATTTTTCAGCTGCTGTTGATGTACTAGGCAAGTTTTACGTTCAGTAGTTTGTCATTGCTTTCTGAACGACCGGCTCACATACCCCCATTATTTACCAGCGCGGTGCGAACCGCTGCCGATTCTCACAGCTGCTGTTTTCCCCACTTGGATATAACGGATTACGAACAATGTCGTTAACATTTTGGCCAGGGAGACCGGCTTGCTTACTTTATGGGTCTTTACACACGGACGTGCCTCTACCTGGCCATGGCGATTTCTGCCCATTCAATCAATGAAATGAAGTAAACATTTAAATATGTATTTATTGACTCAACACCCCACTTCGATTCCCATGACAAACCAAATCACAAAACGAGTTCTATTTGGTCTATAACAATATGGGGCTAGCAACATATAGCAAATACACTTCAAGGCCTGTAAAAAGAGTCCCTTACTTTATCCTTTTCTTATTTTGTGAAGAGTGTCTTTTGCTGTATTCCCTTCTACTTAGTACGAATCAGCCATCATTTGCTCCAGCCCAGCTTGGCATCACTTAATTACTATTCAGCGCTATGTCAACTTATTCAATGCGCAGCAGATTACTTCTATAATAAAGAAAACGATTTTGAACTATGATTGCATTTTTGACCAATCCATGGTGACGAGGCCAATAACACCCTTTATAAGCCATTTGACTGATCATGCCTTCAATTCGATTTTAAGCTGAGTAAACCTGTTAATGTGTTGTTTAATTTTATAGTTACAATTTATTATTTTCTATTTCTTGCTACATTTCCTTCTTCAATTTTTGTTTTGTCCTTTCTCTTATACGTCCTTAAATGTACTTTACTGTCTTTCAAAACAATGTTTTCCCGTGATGAATTTGAATAACGAAGACACAAACAATAGATTGCACGATTTATTGCCTGGCATATTTCGCTGCATCTCGTCAGGTACATACTGCAGAAATCACACAACTTACGTGAATTAATTAGATAAATCCTTCAAACTGAAATATACACATGTTCGCACAGTAATGTCGATTGTCTACCACGGTAATTTTAAACTGACTAACATGTCTTTCTGCTTACAGAAGGACGGCTTACGAAGGTTGATTAGAATAGCTTCAGCAAACTTTAACAATCGACTACTTTGTGTGTTGAACAACACACGGAAGGCACTGTCTCTTTCAACCACGTGACCACTCTCGAGCACATGTCTCCCGACCGATGAAGCCAGACTTTTCCGGTGTGTCGGTCTGCCTAGGCTACCATCTTGTGTGTGTAGTATCTTGTCCAACCAATTCGGAATATGTTCCGAAACCCTGCAATGTAACTGTCGCTCAGTTCTGCCTATGTAGATGGCCTCGCATCTGCGTGTAAATTGGTAAATACAATTTGATTTGGCGTACAAAGCTACAGGTTCTTTTACTGCTGGGACTGGGATCGGTGTGTTTCTGTACCTGATGACTAGAGCTGCAGCACAGAATGTTCGCTCGACTGCTGTGGTGAGCCGGTCCCGCAGACGTTGCATTACGTCATCTCCTCGGAAGGTTAGCTGGATGAATACTTTGAGTTTAGGGACTGTAGTTACTTCTGATTTCGGTTTGGGCTGTTGGCAGTGGCGCTTTATAAATCCTGTGGAGTACCCATTCAGGTTTAAGGCATTCTTCAGAGTTTTAAATTCCTCTGTCAGTGTGCATATCTTCCTAGCACGGTCAAACAGGGTCCGTACTAAGCCCCGTTTGTACTGGACAGGTGCGAAGCTCTGAAAATTTAAGTATTGGCCAGTCCATGTTTCTTTGCGGTACACCGATCTTTGAATTGAGCCATCTGCTCTACGTCTCATTAGGATATCTAGAAACGGCAACGATTCGTTGTGTTCGTGTTCCATAGATAAAGAGATGTTTATATGTCTCGTTCATTGTGGCCTGGAACGACGTTGCTTGTAGCTCGTCTGTGGTGATAATTAGTATATCGTCCACGTAACGACGGTAAAAGGCCAAGTTATTGATTTCTGAGGATCTCTTTTCTTCTAATTGTGCCATGAAGATGTCCGCTAGAATAGGTCCAAGTGGGCTCCCCATGGCCACTCCGTCAATTTGGCGATATGACTTGTTTAGAAAGTTGAATTGTATGTTGGCAGTACATAATTTTAATAGCCTCTAGAATAGCTGATGGTATGCCTAGTTTTAGTTGTTTGTCTCTAATGCGTTCGCTTATTATATTCACGGTCTCATCTAATGGAACGTTGGTGAATAAAGAGGCAATATCCATGCATGCCATGTGTTTGTTGTTTATGTCCATAGTATCCAAGAATTCCACCAGTTCGAATGTATCCCTGAGTGTTCTTGGATCGAAGGACTGTCGTACTGGCTTTAAAATTTCAGCTAGCCATCTCGCCATTCGGTGTTGTGCCGAGTTAACCATGGAAAGGATCGGTCTTAGTGGGATGCCGGGCTTGTGAAGCTTGGGTAGACCGTACATCTGAGGTGTTTGGGAGCCACGCGGTGTGAGCGTTTTTGCAGTGGCCTCACTGATGAGTCCTGCATTCACAAGTGACTGGATTTCTTTCCTCATTTTTGCATCCAGGTCCTCCGACTTGTTGACTGTTTGCTCTACTCTGAATTTAGATGCGTCTGATAATATATCATCCATTTTTCTCTGGTAGTCTGATATGTCCATCAGTACTGCACCACTCCCTTTGTCAGGTTTCAATATTACAAGGGTTTTGTTGGCCTTTAACGCTTTTAAGGCAGTAAGGTGTTCGTTGGTCAGCGGACATGTCTGTTTAGAGGGGGTTGTGCGATACTGGTGTTCTAAATCTACCAGTTTGGCCTTCAGCCACCCGACTGCCTCAGCAGAAGTAGGTGATAACTTGGAGACTTGATCAAACAACATTTCAAATTGTGCTTGCGACTCAACACGGTTAATGTGTTTGGGCTTTATGCAGAATTTTAATCCGTATGCAAGGGCCTCCGTTTCAATGTTGTTGAGTACGTACGACGATAAGTTCCTCACATATTTCTCTGGGTTGTCTAGTACTGACGTAGTTATCTTTTCAGTGCTCAGTGATTTGTTGAGGCGAGCATTCTCTGCGATTTTCACCTTGTACACTGTTTCTGTACAGAATTTGGTGAACTTCAAGTAGCCATACAAGCTCAATTCTTTGGTGAGGTAGTAGGCAGAACTGTGTGCGCGCTTGAGGTTGGCCAGTTTAGACTGGGTTTCTTCTATCTGTTTTTTTTTCCAGTCGTCTCAGGTTTTTTCTTGTTGGACATATTCTGTCCGCCCTGAGAGATCTGAAATACCGGTGAGGGAATATTCCCGTCTTTAGGCATTCCTCGAGAAATCTCAATCGACACTCCTGTACCGATATTTTACACTTCAGCTTGAGTAATCCATCCAATCCCTTCACTGTTGGTAATGGAAGGCGACGTTTCAGAAATTCAAAACAATGTTTTCCCGTTTGTAGATTACACTATAAACTTGTTATCATTTGATATTCCATAATTGCATTTTCTATTGCATATACATAGTTGCATAATTTAATTAACATTTCCTGTCTTCGCTCATTATCTATACATGTACCCATATTATTATTTCTATTCCATTGATTCTACTTGTATCTTCATATTCTATATTAACACTTAAAACTTAAACCACGTTATAGTTTTTATTGTTATTATTATTAGTATATTATCATTCCAGTCATTGCATATTAGGCTTCCGTCCTCTCTTGTCATTATGTTTTAGGCATATTCTGTTAGTTTAAACGCTGTGTCCTGCTCGTCAGCAGTAAGAGGGAAGTCAAGAAAACAGTGAGAGGTCAAGACAAACACATTCATGTGGGTCACATATAGCCGACAGAGATCATAAGACTACAAAAACTGATGAGTAAAGACACCTAACAGACAGAAAAATACTAAAAACAGACAGAAGTACAAACAACACAAAGGTGAAGACAACGGTCAATCAATCAATCATGTGCCATGCTGGAAAGCGTGGGCGGTCATGACTCGCCATTTCACTCGATCACCAGAGTCGTGGATCAGCACAGTGTTCCTGTCTCGACCATGCCATGTGGTCAAGCCATCCAGGTATTTACTTCTCGGTCTTCCCCTTGGTCTGTTCCCTTCGATCTTGCCAGTTGTCACCAAGTTCTCCAATCCATTTCTTCTCATAACATGTCCAAAAAATTTTGACGTCTACGTCTAATTTCTCTAATCAATTTAAGATTTTCATTTGTCTAATGTGTACTTGGGCATTGGTTTTTCCGTCTGTCCATGGTATTCTTTGCATTTTCCTCAGAAACCACATTTCTGCAGCCATCAGATGTTTTTCAGCTTGACTGCTCATTGTCCAAGTTTCACATCCATACAAAAGAACAGAGTTACTGCAAACAATGAGAAGGGTACACACCTGCACATAAAAAAGGGAGAAGTAAGAAGTAAAAACAACATAGCATAGACAGCAGAGAAGAGTAAACACACCAGCCAGATACAGATAACAAACTGAGATAAGACAATTGAGAGATGTACACACAAAAACTGGGAAAAAGTATAGACAACAAACAGAAAGGAAGAGAGGGATGTGCATGCGTGCGTGTATGTGAGAGAGAGCTAGAGAGTGTGCGTGAGAGACACAAAGACAAAAGAAAATCAGAAAGAGAGAGAGAGAGAGAGAGAGAGAGAGAGAGAGAGAGAGAGAGAGAGAGAGAGAGAGAGAGAGAGAGAGAGACAGGGAGAGAGACAGGGAGAGAGACAGGGGTGACAAACGACAACAAAAACAATGAAAACAGGGAGTATCAAGTGAAGTCATAATAATAAAGAGGGACAAAACAACACAATCCTTAAAATGCATAATTCAAGCAGATGATTAAACACACACATTCGTGTATACACACCACACACACTGCAGACAGTAATTGAAAAGAGCCACTGAAGAATGAATAATACAATTGATTTGATAACACTTTAAGCAATGAAATAATGACACAACCAACAGTTGATCACTCCAGTAGTTATGTAAGAATAAAAGTGTCAGTTGACATTACTCAAGTAATGATCAAACTGGAATTTGCTACAAAATGTAAAATGCTGGTCTGTGCAACAATAAAAATATCAACGTGGTAACAAGTGGTAATACAAAAATATAACAACAGCAATTTAATTATGCTCAAAAAGGTCAAAGATGACAAGCAAACTGCCAAACAGTCTTCCTTAATGTTAACATGCAAATGCCCAATCTTAAGTTACCATTATGAGACAACATAGCACTCAATGTAATATTACTTATCAATGGTAATTGCCACACAAGTAAAGTCAAGTGATCCACTATACGAAACATTAATATATTAATAATTTAAAATATTAACAATAACAAAGACATCCATTAATAAAGGTGAAATAGGTAAAAATCATATCCTTTAAAATCTACAGTGACTAAATAGTGCTAAGTGTTTGAGTTTTACACGGACAAAATATTCAAACAGAGCAACTCATATGGAGGAATTGATGTTTCTAACTAGGTCATTGCTTGCCCCACCCCCCACCCCCCTACCACATTAATTGGATAACACTGATTGACATATTCTTGTACACAAATCACGAACACATCTTTCATAAATCACATTTCTTAATGTACCTTCATTACCTGGATAACACTGACTGACATATTCTAGTACACTTATCACGAACACATCTTTCATAAATCATGTGTTGATGTATCCTCATTACTTGAATAAAACCAACTGACATCATCTATTAAAATGTTTAATTTTACCCTTATAATGTGGAAAATAAAGATTGACAAGTTCTAGTGTACAGACAACGTACATATGTTTCATTTGTCACATTATCTTATGTTGAAACATGATCAAATGTACAGCATCATTTCCCAATGTAGATAAGAAACATAGACATAATGAGTGCTAGTTCACACGTCAGTCTCAATGGTTGAGTACACACAGGATAGGAGAACAATGATGTGTGTTAGTTCACATGTGACTATCTCAACAGTTGAATACACAAAGGATAGAAGAACATTGATGTATTTTAGTTCACACATAACTGTCTCAATAGTTGAGTACATACAGGATAGGAGAACAATGATGTGTGTTAGTTCACACGTGACTATCTCAACAGTTGAATACATACATGATAGGAGAACATCGATGTGTTAGTTCACACATGACTGTATGAACAGTTGAGCACATATAGAATAGGAGCCGGGAAGGTTAACCCGGTCAACAAATGCCCGCAGAAGTCGGATGCGTCGGCCTAACGGCGCAAGAATGCAGCTCTGCTGTAAACAGGCACAACGCAATCATGTCCGGAAAAAAACTCTGGATGAACGCAGAAGAAGAAGAAGGATAGGAGGACAGGAGAACATCGATGTGTGTTAGTTCACACATGACTGTCTCAATGGTTGAGCACATATAGAGTAAGAGAAAATTGTTGCATTAGTTCACATAAAACTGTCTTCACGGTTGAGCACATGAAAATAGGAGAACATTGATGTATGTTAGTTCTCACATGACTGTCTCAATGGTTGAGCACATACAGGACATGACACAGTGACCTGTTCTGATTCACATATGACTCTTTGAATGGTTAGACACAAGAAACACTGACATGTGTTAGTTCATACAAGGCTTTTTACACACTCTGGACCAAATAAACTGACCCACTAGTTCACACATAACTCTCTAACTAATACGCTCGGAATAAGAAATTTTGACCTGTGTTGGTTCACACATGATTCTCTCACTAATTTAGCACATCCATGACAAGAAACAATGACCTGTGTTAGTTCACACTTGACTCTCTCACTAATTTAGCACATCCATAACTAGAAACATTTAGCTGTGTTAGTTCACACATCACTCTCTCACTAATTTAGCACATCCATGATAAGAAACAATGACCTGTGTTAGTTCACACTTGACTCTCTCACTAATTTAGCACATCCATGATAAGAAACAATGACCTGTGTTAGTTCACACATGATTCTCTCACTAATTTAGCACATCCATGACAAGAAACAATGACCTGTGTTAGTTCACACTTGACTCTCTCACTAATTTAGCACATCCATGATAAGAAACAATGACCTGTGTTAGTTCACACTTGACTCTCTCACTAATTTAGCACATCCATGATAAGAAACAATGACCTGTGTTAGTTCACACATGATTCTCTCACTAATTTAGCACATCCATGATAAGAAACAATGACCTGTGTTAGTTCACACTTGACTCTCTCACTAATTTAGCACATCCATAACTAGAAACATTTAGCTGTGTTAGTTCACACATCACTCTCTCACTAATTTAGCACATCCATGATAAGAAACAATGACCTGTGTTAGTTCACACTTGACTCTCTCACTAATTTAGCACATCCATGATAAGAAACAATGACCTGTGTTAGTTCACACTTGACTCTCTCACTAATTTAGCACATCCATGACAAGAAACATTGACCTGTGTTAGTTCACACTTGACTCTCTCACTAATTTAGCACATCCATGATAAGAAACATTGACCTGTGTTAGTTCACACTTGACTCTCTCACTAATTTAGCACATCCATGACAAGAAACATTGACCTGTGTTAGTTCACACATCACTCTCTCACTAATTTAGCACATCCATGACAAGAAACATTTAGCTGTGTTAGTTCACACATCACTCTCTCACTAATTTAGCACATCCATGACAAGAAACATTGACCTGTGTTAGTTCACACATCACTCTCTCACTAATTTAGCACATCCATGACAAGAAACATTTAGCTGTGTTAGTTCACACATCACTCTCTCACTAATTTAGCACATCCATGACAAGAAACATTGACCTGTGTTAGTTCACACATCACTCTCTCACTAATTTAGCACATCCAAGATAAGGAACATTGAACTGTGTTAGTTCACACATCACTCTCTCACTAATTTAGCACATCCAAGATAAGGAACATTGAACTGTGTTAGTTCACACATCACTCTCTCACTAATTTAGCACATCCAAGATAAGGAACATTGAACTGTGTTAGTTCACACATGACTTTCACACTAATTTATCACATCCATGACAAGAAACATTGATGTGTTAGTTCACACATGACTCTCTCACTGATTTAGCACAGCCATGACAAGAATGGTAGAATGTATAGCAGTGAGTCTTGGAATGTAAATGAACAAATAAATTAAGTAGAAATTAGAAGCAACAGAGATGTGGCTCCTGAGATGAATGTTGCGAATTCTTTGTACTGCCAGTGTAACTAACAACAACTGCCTGAAACAGGCTAATGAAACTAGAACATTATATACAACAATAAGAAAGAGACAAACAGCTTTCTTCAGTCATGTGATGAGAACAGAGTCATTAGAGAATATTGTGACAACTGGAACGATCGAGGGGAAGAGATGCAGAGGCAGACCAAGATAAATGATGCCGAGTGGATTGAGACGGTGGCATGGAGGAATATCATCAGCAGAATTGATAAAGAACATCAAAGACTGAGATCTGTGGAGAGCCTTGAACGCCTACGCCAGCTGGCAGGGCACTTGATGATGGTGATAATGATGATGATGACAAGAAAAATTGATGTGTGTTAGTTCACACATGACTCTCTCACTGATTTAGCACATCCAAGACAAGAAACATTGACCTGTGTTAGCTCACACCTGACTCTCTCACTGATTTAGCACATCCAAGACAAGAAACAATGATGTCTGTTAGTTTATACATGACTCCCGGGAAGGTAACCTGACCAACAAATGCCTGAAGAAGTCGGATGTGTCGGCCGAAAAGTGCAAATATCACAGCTTCGCTGTAAACAGCCACAACGCAATTATGTTTAAAACAACATTCCAGACAAACACAGCAGAAGAAGAAATTTATACTTGACTCAATCAAACATACTCATGATATGAAATACTGACTGCTGATAGTTCACACATATAACTGTTCCAATGGTTTAGCACATCACCTACTACTGTCAAAGCCTGGGTTTGATTCTCTCATGAGGCACTTGAAAGAGAAGAGGCACAGAGAAAAAAACAAAGAAAACAGACGAGTAAAGCCAACAGGCAAAAGATCATAACAAAACAAATATAACTGAACGCTTCCTCTACACCCTAGGGCAGAGGAGGAGAAATCCTGGATGAATATATGCCCAGAATAATAATTCATAGGGCAAGTATTAATGTTCTAAATGAAAATAAAGTGTTATCAAACACTCAAATAAAGCAGCAATAAAGTTAAGTATTATATACATGACTAGATGCAACAAAAGCTTGCAAATAAAAAATCATGTGTCTGTATGGACACACAAGATGTTCCATGAGGAAACATCACATTCTGACCATCAAATATGCACAAACTAAAGGCAACTGGTGACTAGGTGTCATTTCTTCACTGCGTAAAACATCAGGTGTGATAATCAGAGAAAGTATACCTGAAGAAGTCACGGTTGAAAGCCACTATCAAAACGGGAAACGGGGGTAAACAACATTAAAGGTTGAAAACAACGATTAAAATTAATGTAGTAAACAGAATACACAAAGTGATAAAATGTTAAAATAAGGGTGATGAGAATCAAGGTTGAGAACAACCACTAAACTAAGATGGTAAATAGAACAGATAAAAAGGCTGAAAACAACCACTAAAATAAGTGTGATAAACAGAATACACAAAGTGATAAAACATTTTTAATAAAGGTGATGAGAATTAAGGTTGAAAACAACCACTAAAATAACTGTGATAAACAGAATACACAAAGTGATAAAAATTTTTAAATGAGGGTGATGAGAATCAAGGTTGAAAACAACCACAAAACTAAGATGGTAAATAGAACAGGTAAAAAGGTTGAAAACAACCACTAAAATAAGTGGTAAACAAAATACACAAAGTGATAAAAATGTTTAAATAAGGGTAATGAGAATCAAGGTTGAGAACAACCTTTACTAAGAATTGTAAATAGAACAGATAAAAGGGTTGAAAACAACCACTAAAATATGTGTGGTCAACAGAATACACAGTGGGAAAAAACCATCAAGAATGTCTAACAGGTTAGACAGAGGTTGACAACAACTGTTAAGATAAGGGTAAGTAAGTAAGCAAGCATGCGAGCTAGCGAGCAAGTAAGTAAGTACATAAGCAAGTAAGTAAGTACATAAGCAAGTAAGTAAATACGTAAGTAAATAAGTAAATAAATAAGTCAGTCAGTCAGTAAGACAGTCAGTAAGTCAGTCAGTCAGTTAGTTAGTCAGTCAATTCAGTCAGTCAAGTCAGTCAGTCAGTCATCAGTCAGTCGAGTCAGTCAGTCAAGTCACTCAAGTCAGTCAATCAAGTCAGTCAGTCAGTCAGTCATCAGTCAGTCAAGTCAGTCAGTCAACTCAAGTCAGTCAGTCAGTCAACTCAAATCAGTCAAGTTAGTCAGTCAGTCAAGTCAGTCAGTCAAGTCACACAAGTCAGTCAGTCAAATCAGTCAGTCAGTCATCAGTCAGTCAAGTCAGTCAGTCAACTCAAGTCAGTCAGTCAGTCAACTCAAATCAGTCAAGTTAGTCAGTCAGTCAAGCCAGTCAGACAAGCCAGTCAGTCAATCAAGTCTGCCAGTCAAGTAATGGGTCCTTTCACATGCTATATAGCACACTGGTGCTAGACCCACATTCTGTCTTCACCAATCTGCAGGCCAGGGGTGATGTCATCACCATCACGCCGGCCACCTTGACTATCACAAGACATGTCCTGCTACTCACTTTGGCTAGCTCGACTAGGTCAATTTTACAAGTCTCCCCCCTAGCAACTTTGTACCCTTGACCACCAGGCTAGCAGGCTAGTCTCTAGCCATATAGTTACAACAGCTCCCCGTTATAATAAGGTGGGTAACAAAATAGAAAAATGTTTAAAGCAACAATCCACGCCCAAACAAAAAGAGCGGTGAATAGACATGTGAAAGTTAGGTGTATTACCTACAAAGGTCATTGCAGTCAACCCCAGTATTTTTTGGCTGTTTGTGAATACTGGTCAAGTTTACGTTCAGTAGTTTGCCAATTTTTTCTGAATGGCAGGCACTCATACCATTGTATGAAAACCAATGCAAGGTGGTCTGCTGTTAAATCGCCTGCAGCTGTGTTTCGAATGTGGTGTGCAGGATTACGAATTGTGCCCGTAACCCTTTCGCCACACCACAGATACGGCATACAAGTGAAAACAACCTTCACAGTAAGGGTGGTAAACAGATTAGACAAAGACTGAAAACAAGTGTTAACATAAGGCTGATCCCTAGCAGTGAAAAATAACTATTAAAAATAGGGTGGTAAACAGAATAAAAGAAGTGGAAACAATTGTCAATTCAATAGTGGTAGGCAGAACTAAGATTAAAAATACTCTTAAAATAAGGGTGCTACAACAAACAGACATTTAAAACAACCATTTAAAAAAGGGTGCTAAACAAAATAGATGGAAACAAGAGTTAACATAAAGCTGGTAAACAGAAAAGACAAATGATTAAATCTGTCAAATTATGATCGAAGGGAACAGACCAAGAGGAAGACCGAGAGAAAATACCTGGATGGCTTGGCCACATGGCATGGACAAGACAGGAAGCCACTTCCGGTTTCAAGATGGCGACGGACGGTCGTGTTGTTTTGTGTTCGTTAACTTTTTCGCGTAGGGGATGGATTTATTCATCTCTTGCGTGTAATTGGTGTGCCAGGATGTAAAACAAGGAGTTTCTACTCAAGATCTGCGCGGGTGCTACGGAGTTCGTGCATCAAGCGAAGCCATCCTTGAGTGAATTTTCAGCAGCGTATGTGGTTCTCAGTAGTGTGTGTTTACGTTTTTTCAACATGGCGGAACAACGTGTGTTCTCCGAGCGGCCAGAAGTCAACGTAACGAAGCGGCGTGGTAGCCGCGCAGGGAGAAAGAAACAAGGTAAGCGCGGGGGTGTGAGACGTTTTTAGACTCAAGTGTCACCGTCTAGGACTCAAGAACATCCGTATTCTATATTGGAACTGTGCCAGTGTAAAACAACGGGGCTCTATTTTAGAAACCCTAGTTTACAGGAACGACATTGTAGCACTCCAGGAGACGAGACTGGGCGATCAGCTACTCCGAATTGCCGGCTTCAAATGTTTCTACAACAGACGACATCTGGGAACGGCGATTCTCGTTCGCGACAGCATGGTTTCGTCAGAGCTAGACATGTCCAGTTGGGACAGTGACGATATACAAATACAGGCGTTGAGAGTTCATTCCAGTACACCATTCGTGTTGGTTAATGTTTATGCCCGCAATGCGAGTAGTGGACGCCCAGAAGTGGCAGTGCTTAAGTGGCATATTAGGCCACGAGAGAAATGTTATTTTCTGTGGTGACTTCAACGCTAAAGGCAGATTATGGGGAAACACTTCCTCCAATACACAAGGGGAGGAGCTCGAGACTGCACTGGAAACCATCGACCTGGTTTGTATCAACAGTGGCTGTGTCACCAGGACAGCAAGCCGTCCAGGCGATGAGGACAGTGCTATTGATCTGGCGCTAGTTTCACCTTCACTCACTACAGTGTGTAGATGGGGTGTCCTAGGACACCATGGCAGCGACCACCACCCTTGCAGCATATTGGTGGAGAAAGGCAGAACCAGGCAGCACAAGCTAAAGGTAAAGACGTTCCAGTATGACAGTACAGGGCAAGATGTGGTGAGTAAAATAAGACGTGACAAGCGCAGAACGTTTCAGGGCAGGAAAAAAAGCTGGGAGCAGCCACCGTGGTGGAGTTTCGAGGTGGAGAAGGCTTGGGTGGATAAGCGTAGTGCTGTAAGGAGATGGCAAAATGCCAAGAAGAACAGAGCTGGTCATCCTAGTCCCAGCTTGCACTTAGAAAGAGAGATGCACACAAAAGTAAGCTATTTCAAAAAACTGGTCACGGTGGTTAAAAGCGTAAAATGGGCAGAGGTGTGTCAAAGAGTAAGCACAGACAAGTCACTGAAATTGTTCTGGCGACTACATAAAAGCATGAGTGGTGTAGTCAAGAATAAGAGCATTTCTGACTTCCAAGGTGCTGACCTCATCTGGCAGAGGACTGACGAGGACAAGGGCAAAGTCCTCTTTGAACGCTACCTTGAGCAGAGCAACCAGACAGACATGGGAGGCCGAAATCTGGCCAAGGAGGTCACCTCAGACAGATGCAAGGCCCAGAACACTTCGGATGAAGACACAGTGACAGTGAAAGAAATCAAGGCTGTGCTTCGACGATCAAAAAACAGTGCTCCAGGTCCTGATGGCATAAGATACGACGACATAAATAGGTGTACCGACAATGAGCTAGAGAAACTAGCAGACATGTACAACAACAGTATAGGGAGTGCTAGCATCAAGGAGGAATGGTTACACAGCTATCTGATTCCCTTAGCCGAAGCCTGACAAAGACCACAAAAAAATTCAGGGATATCGAATTATAACCATGCAGAATACAATAGGCAAGCTGCTGGAGAAGGTAATTGCCAGGAAAATATCAAGCCAACTAGAGAGGCAAGTTTTCCCACCTACCCTGGGTGGGTACCGTCCAAAAAGAGAAACCTGGACCAATGCAGCAGTCTTTGCCCATGATGTCTATGAAGGTTTCCACTCAGGCACTGAAACCGTTGCTGCAGCGATTGATCTTGAGGACGCATACAACAGAGTACCACTGGATTTTTTAATGTTTCAGCTTCTTGAACTAAACGTAAGTCCATTCCTCCTTAGTTGGATCGCTGCAGCCCTATTCCAACGGAAAGTAGTTTTTAGATGTGGCAGTTGGACTTCGGAACCAACAACAATATATCCTGGCCTACCACAGGGATCACCATTATCTCCGGTACTGTTCAACGCCTACACAGTGAGAATCACCAGTGAGCAGATCACTGGACCTGGCAGGACATTGTCATATGCCGATGATGTGTTAGTGTATCGTCAGGGTAAGGATAGAGAGGAGGTTGCTGTGGAACTACAAACCGAACTCAATCGCATAAGTACTTGGTGTGATGAAGCTGGGGCAATGGTCAACCCAACAAAGGCAACAGTGACTTGGTTCTCGTTGAATAATCATATTGTCAACAATCCAACACCAACTGTAATGCTGTGTTCAGAGACGGTGGAAAGAATGCAGGCAATGAAGTACCTGGGGATACAGTTTGATCGAAGCCTTGCTTATAATGTGCACATAGACCAGGTGATAACAAAGGCCAAGCGGGGTTTGGCAGCGATGCGGGTGATGGCGGCAGCAAACTGTGAGCAGCGCCATCTATGTCTTCTGTACTGAGGGGCTGGTCATGTCTGTTTTGGAGTATGCAATGGCAATCCTGACTCTCAGCCATAAGCAGATAGAAAGGATGGAAAGGATACAGAATGAAGCTATGCGCATTATTCTTGGATGTACAAGAGATACAGCATGCAGGGCGATGCGCTACCTTCTTGATTTTCCAACCATTGAAGAGAGAATACAAGTTTGCAGGGCACGTGCCTACCTCAGAATTAACGCAAACACACAACATCCACTGCATAGTGAAATTAGGAAGGTGAAGGGCAGCAGGTTAAAAAGAGGATGGTCGTGGATGGGTCAAGCCGAAGACATTCTTCAACAGGTGTGTTCACTTGAGGACTTAGAACCTGGCGAGGAGTGGGTGCAAGTGCCAACAGACTTCAGCACATCCTTTTCAGTTTGCATCCAACTAGATAGAAAATGCAGACAAGAAAATCCGGCTGCTGTTGAGGCTGAAGTACAAGCGTTGATTTTCGAGAATTCGCTAGACGGTGAAGCGGTCATCTACACAGATGGGTCGGTCGTCCGACATGTGAGAAGCTCATGGGCCTTTACAGCTCGGGCCGGAGGGAGAATTGTGAAGGAGGACTCTGGTGCTTTCACTGAAACCACAAATAGCCTGACTATGGAAGTCATCTCAGTAAGTAAAGCAATAACATGGCTCGAGGCACAGACATTCACTAGGGCTTGTTTCCTTAGCGACTCAATGAACATGATCAAGAGGATAGAGGAGGGGTCGATCCGAAGAGAATGGTTGCTGCCTCTGAAGCGGTCTCGGCTGGCAAAGATTAGTTTCATCTTCGTGCCAGGGCATGCGGGAGTACAAGGGAATGAGCGGGCTGACAAGCTCGCAGGTGAGGCTACTGTGGAGGGCGGACGCGCCATGGACCAGGCTGACATTCTGAATGCTCTACGAGAAGTGAGACTTTTGCGAGAACCAAGTGATGACTGTGAATCTACAACAATGGCCAGACTGCGAGAGCAGCAAATTAAAAGAGGGGTGGCCAAACAAGAACACTACGCAGGAAGCCAAAGAAGATTGATAAACCAACACAGAACTGGTGTCGTTAGCCGCTACACGCTGCGGGATTTGCTGAGGAGGGGATCCGAGCACTTATGGACTGAATGGTTCGATGTGCAACGAGGATGATCTGTCGACTAACTAACTAACTAAGGAACACTGAGCTGATCTACGACTCTGGTGATCGAGTGAAATGGCAAGTCATGGCCACCCACGCTTTCCGGCATGGCACATGATTGATTGATTGAAGGGGAAACAAAGAAAAAAGTTCGTTGCATATCCTTTACAGGACATAGCAGTCAACTCTAGCATTTTTTGGCTGTGATTTCTTGGCAAGTTTACGCTCAGTAGTTTGTCATTGCTTTCTGAACTCCCGGCACTCATACCATTGTATGAAAATACAATGAAGAGCAGTCTGCTGAAAGATCGCCCACAACTGTGTTTCAGATGCGGTATGTGGGATTACGAATTGCATCATGAGCAGTGAAAAAAGCATTCAAAAAAGGTTGGTAAAAGAATAGATGAAATGGAAACAACTGTCGATTCAACAGTAGTAAACAGAACTGAGATTAAAAATACTGTTAAAATAAGGGTGCTAAACAAAATAGAGATTGAAAATAACCATTTAAAAAAGGGTGCTAAACAAAATAGACAAAAACAAGGGTTAACATGAAGGTGGTAAACAGAAAATACAAATGATGAAATCGCTTCAATGATAAAAATTGAATAGATAAGGGGAAACAACTGCAGAAAATACTACCGAACCCAAAAAAAAAGATTCATCTTGTGAAGATCAGTCGATCCTGTTGAGATTTACCCCAAGACTGCCCCACATATAACACATAAAAGCAAGCCTTAGGGCCTAGAGTATCAACAGTGGAAGCTAAACTTTATGAACCACTGAATGAACTAAAGAGAGATAACGGGGTTTATATAAGAGGCAAATTTTGCAAATATAGAAAATCTATTTAAAGTGAATGAAAGCAGGAAAAGAAAAAAATATGTAGATTAGCTATCTTTGAAGATCAGACAATCAAGTTTAGATTAATTATCTTTGAAGATGACAAGAACATCAAAATACAGAAATATTATCTAAAAATTGCTAATAAGTTTTAAAACACAATTGCTGATAAGTTTCAAAACAGACAAAATAATTAAAGTTTACTTCTCAAAATATATTTTAAGTAACTGGCTTCATGAAACTATCAGAAATTTCATGTAAAATGATATTTCAAGCAAATATTTTCAGAAAATTATCACAATCCTGCCAAAAATTGGCCACCCACGCAAAGAGCTATCAATAGATACACTCATGCTACCATTCTGTAGTCATCTTTACACACAAGATTCAAACCCAAATGCAGCATTGCATAATTGAATTAAGTGGCTTAGCCTGGGAGAGAAGGCTTTCTTCTGGTTTGATGTAAATTTGCAGCTTACATCTGATATTTCTATAGCTCTAATAATGAACAGAAGAACAAAAATTGCACTGATTTCTATGTGATTATTACATGCTCTCTGGAAGAGACTAACATTTAATTGCAGTTTGATTATAGTGTTTAATAGCAGTTTGATTATTCTAGTCTCTGGACAAGACTGACATTTAATTGCAGTTTGATTATAGTGTTTAATAGCAGTTTGATTATTCTAGTCTCTGGACAAGACTGACATTTAATTGCAGTTTGATTATAGTGTTTAATAGCAGTTTGATTATTCTAGTCTCTGGACAAGACTGACATTTAATTGCAGTTTGATTATAGTGTTTAATAGCAGTTTGATTATTCTAGTCTCTGGACAAGACTGACATTTAATTGCAGTTTGATTATAGTGTTTAATAGCAGTTTGATTATTCTAGTCTCTGGATAAGACTGACATTTAATTGCAGTTTGATAATTATGTTTAATAGCAGTTTGATTATTCTATAGTCTCTGAACAAGACTAACATTTAATCGCAGTTTGATTATTTTGTTTAATTGCAGTTTGATTATTCTAGTCTCTGGACAAGACTGACATTTAATTGCAGTTTGATTATTGTGTTTAATAGCAGTTTGATTATTCTAGTCTCTGGACAAGACTGACATTTAATTGCAGTTTGATTATAGTGTTTAATAGTAGTTTGATTATTCTAGTCTCTGGATAAGACTGACATTTAATTGCAGTTTGATAATTATGTTTAATAGCAGTTTGATTATTCTATAGTCTCTGAACAAGACTAACATTTAATCGCAGTTTGATTATTTTGTTTAATTGCAGTTTGATTATTTGATAGTCTCTGGACAAGACTTACATTTAATTGTAGTTTGATTATTTTGTTTAATTGCAGTTTGATTATTTGATAGTTTCTGGGAAAGCCTTACATTTAATTGCAGTTTGATTATTTCTCTCCAGAAGCTCTGCATTAGTGATTCTGTCACAGTTTTAATCCTTCTGTTCTGTGAGGATACCTTTTAATGAATCTAAGTAGTTTATTAGCAGGTATTCTCTGTATTTCTTACACATACAGGACTACTAGTTGATTATTGTATCATTTTTGGAAAACCTCAACTGTATATCAATAATCTCTTAATAAGATTTTGATTATATTAAAACCACTTAGGAAATTCTAATCTGCATATAATAATCTCTCAACAGATTCTGATTGTCCTATAAACATTTGGGGAAATCCTCAATTATTTACCAATAATATATGATTTTGATTGTTCTATTATTATTGTAAAATCGTCAATTGTATACCAATAATCTCTCAATATGATTTTGATTGTTCTGTTATTATTTAGAAATCCCCAATTACATACCAATAATCCCTGAAAATGATGTTCATTGTTCTGTTATTATTGGGAAATCCTCAATTATATTCCAATAATCACTCAATAAGACTTTGATTATTCTATTACAATTAAAAAATCAACAGTTGTATACCAATCTTCTTCTTCTTCAGCATTCCGAGCCATTGAGGTTCTTTGCTGCAGATACAATCCATCTCCATTCGTCTCTCTGGTTGACCCTCTCTTGCCAGTCGTTGATTCCAAATGCTTGTAGGTCTGTATACCAATAATATGTCAAAAAAGGCTCTTCTGTGAATTGAAACAATCTATCATCCTCTAGAAATCTGAAATAATTATCTTTCCGTGTGATTATCCTATGATCTCTTGAAACCCTCTATTGTATATAAAAAATCTCTCACTTGTATTATTCTATGACTTCTGGAATACCTTCAATATAAAATTTTCTGTGAAATTATACATTTGAAGCTAAATAACTCTAAACCTAAATATTCCCGATGTCTGGGACATAAGCAATTTTACATCAATAATGAAAGCTCTAACAACTTATTTATCAATTCATTGAATACTGATCACCATTGGTCCAAAAGTTTCC
This sequence comes from Cepaea nemoralis, assembly GCA_014155875.1. Lineage (NCBI taxonomy): Eukaryota > Metazoa > Mollusca > Gastropoda > Stylommatophora > Helicidae > Cepaea > Cepaea nemoralis. The sequence goes on from JACEFZ010028051.1 coordinate 397,543, forward strand.
AAAGTGAAGCGGACCAGTTATTTGTTTAATATCGACAATTCTCATTTTGCTGCTGTGACTTCTCTGCTTATTCTCTCAAAACATTCAAGCATGATGCTTCTAGTTTTCTCCGTGAGTGATGTCACATCGGCCGATGTTAACCCTGCTGTTTGGATTGGCTGGAGTACCTCCACTATTACTTTACCTGTGGTAGGAATATTTATAAACATGTAAACAAATAATACAAAATATAACTTTCTTGTATTCCCACAGGACCTGAAAAATTTAGTAGATGTGGTTGTTACACACAGTGAACAACTAGGATTAGAATTAAATTGCAAAAAGACACAGATTATGGTCGTCACTAGGAAGAACGAAATACCACAATGTAATATACAAGTAAATGGGAATATTCTTCAACAAGTGAATAGGTACAATTATCTCGGAACAGTAATAACATCTGATGGGAGATGCCTTGAAGAGATTAGAACAAGAATCGCCATGGCAAAAGTAGCCTTTAGCAAGATGAAAAACATACTGACCCATAAAAAGATGTCAACTGAAACGAGAAAAAGAGTGTTGAGGTGCTACATAGAACCTGTACTTTTATATGGTTGTGAAGCTTGGACAATGAGCAGTCAGGCTGAAAAACATCTGATGGCTGTAGAAATGTGGTTTCTGAGGTAAATGCAAAAATACCATGGAAAGCCAGAAAGACCAATGAACAAGTCCTTCAAGAAACAAATGAAGATCGTAAACTGATTAGAGACATTAGACGTAGACAGTCACAATTTTTTGGGCATGTTATGAGAAGAAATGATTTGGAGAACTGGGTGACAACTGGTAAGATCGAGGGGAACAGACCAAGGGGAAGACCTAGAAGCAAGTACCTGGATGGCTTGGCCTTGTGGCATGGTCGAGACAGAAACACGGAGCTGATCCACGACTCTGGTGATCGAGTGAGATGGCAGAACATGACCGCCCACGCTTACCGGCATGGCACATGATGGATGGATGGATTCCCACTACAACTTTACCTGTGGTAGGAATATTTATAAACATATAAACACAAGTTCTAAAACACATAACTTTCCTGTATTCCCACAACAACTTTACCTGCAGTAGAAATATTTATAGCTGTTGTTCATCATACTCTTTAAGACTGTGAGTTTCAACTCTTCAAGCGCAATCCATTGGTGTTCAGACACCTCATTCCTGACAGATGCTTGCCTCTATCAGAATGAGAATGGCCTAGAGACTTTCCTCCCACCAGGTACTAACATACCACTTCCTGTGGACTGTGTTGTAGAACTCTCTTCCCATCACCAAGCCCAGAAACTAGCGGGTTGTACTACTGGAACATCACAACTGCAAAGTTTCATATTAGGGTGTAACCAGGTTATAATTCATCACAGCGCATAAAGACTGGCCGGGATTAGGCCAATGGGACTACGCTTCAAAGCAAGCGAGAGCCAAACAATTTAAAAAATCATAGCACATAAAGAATGGTTGGAATTAGGCTTAGGTTGGTCACAGATCTAGATATTTCCATGTCAGTACTCTAACTCAGTCTAACTGAGAATCATACCATGCCAGGCCACCGAGAATCTACCCCTAGGCCACCGAGACTCCTGTCTGTTCCACTTTTCACATGGAGTAGTGAGGAGCATTTTGTGTGATATTCACTGGCACAGGAAAGGAGCATTATGGGGAGGACCCTTTACTGTGAAGTTGGAATGACGACTAACTAACTCTAACCCAGTGCCCAGAAGGAAGAGGCTGTCACTGTTGTCACTTTCTTATCTCTCTCTTAACTACCTCTTTCTGATATCTCTTTTTTTTGGGTTTCTTTCCTACATCTCTGTGTAACTGCCTCATTCTGACACGCCTAATTCTTATTCTCTCTCTCTCTCTCTCTCTCTCTCTCTCTCTCTCTCTCTCTCTCTCTCTCTCTCTCTCTCTCTCTCTCTCTCTCTCTCTGTTTCTGTCTTTCCTTCTCTCTGTCAATAGCTCTTTTCTGCTTCTCATTTCCTGTCTCTCATTATCAATTTCCTACATCTCTCTGTCAATAGCTGTTTTCTGCATCACATTTCCTGTCTCTCATTATCAATTTCCTACATCTCTCTAGCTCTTTTCTGCATCTCATTTCCTGTCTCTCACTATCAATTTCCTACATCTTTACATTTTCTTTCCTGTACCTTTCCAGTCTCTTTTGTCACTCAGTCTGTAATATTCAATAATGAATTATAACCATAGATGATGGTACTAATAAAATCGATGTTGGCCTGCCTATTTTACTCCATAGGAAAAATAATACCAATACATCTGGAACAAGACAAGCTGTAGAAGCTGCCGATCAGCAACGCAATGCTCTAACTGTCCACTAGTCGGAGCTTCGATCCTAGACCAGTTGCCAACCAAGGCTTAGAGTCTGGTCTGCCCTGCCATGACATTTAGCAGTCTTTAGGTTCCATTTCCACGCACAAGGTTGGCCACATAATCCACTCAGTGCTGATTGGTCTCGAAAAATATGAGTCTAGCACCATATGTGTAACACACTTTAAGGGACTATTTTTACAATGTTGATAAAACATGATGATGATATTAATGACACATGATGATGATATTAATGACACATGATGACGCCGATATCCAAGTGGTGATAAACTGTGGCAAAGGTGATGATGACAACAATGAAGCAAACTACAATGCTGACAATACTGGTGATGATGACGAGTCTGGTAATAAAACATGATGATGAAAACATTAACTGACTTCCTCGAGGACAAACCTTCATCAAAAATCTTCTCCTTCTTACTGTAAAAGTGTTTGTATGATGAGAATACCACTGGGATAACAGGCACCTGTCATGAATTACATAGTAGAGATGAAGACCACCACACAATGATCAGACATTCGGTCTTAAACACACTAAATTGCCTAGACAATATTTGTGTCTTTTTATGTTTGCATTTGCGTGCTTTGTACTCCAGCGTCATCCATGTATGTGCTACTACTTCTGGTACACTGGACTGATTTGTGCGCGTGGATCAGCTTTCCCTATTACCAGTGTTCCTCGTCATTAGGCGAACCCAGTCAGACTTCAAAGTTACTTGTCCCCAAGTCAAGGACGAAAATTCAACATTTCAGTCCAACTGGCTAGTGTAGGGGTTGAACCCGCTACCTCAGCATCAGCACACCGAATGTTTAAAACCAAGCGCTCTTATCAATTCGGCCATGGTGACCTCCATATGTGTGTCATGAAGTGAGACATGACAAGTGTCTAATGGTATATTTTGGGGAAGAATTTAAGTCCTGTGTTACTGAGACTGGTAAACGGTTCATGCTCTTGGACATAAATATTGATCATATGTAAATCTCATTGTCATTATCATATGTCAATTCTTTGGTCATGTGGTGAGAAGAGAGGCATTGGAGAATATTGTGACAACTGGAAAGATCAGTGGGGAAAAGATGAAAAGGCAGAGGCAGGCCAAGAGAAAAGATGCTAAATAGACTAAGACAGTGGCATGGAGAAATATCATCAATAGAATTGATCCAGAGCACCAAGGACCGAGATCTGTGGAAAGATATGAACGCCTATGCCAGTTAACAAGGCACATAATGATGATGCCGATACGCACAGAAAGTCATGAATGGCCATCTCACACAATCACCCAAATATTGAACGCCATCTCATACTGTCTGTCTGCCATCTACTGCCTATAGTACCTTGTGGTAAGGCTGCCTGGCTTGTACAGTCCCCGCAAACTTTACAGGTAGGTTAGGGCTTTCTTTATACCTTTTGCCATTTCATACAATCAAGCATATAATTGACGCCATCTCACACAAATACCCAAACACTGAACCAGGTCTGTGTTCTTGTCCTGATCAAGCCATGTGGCCTGACCATCCAGATATTTATCTCTTTGTCTTGCTTTTGTTCTTTTTCCATCAAGACTCCCAGTTGTCACTAAGTGTCCTAGTTTGTTTCTCCTCATAACGTGCCCGAAGTATCTGCACTTTCTACATCCAATTTCCCTGATTAATTTAGGTTCTCATTTATTTCTTGAAGGATTGCCTCGTTCATTTTTATGTCCATCCACGGAATTCTTTGCATTTTTCTAAGAAACCACATTTCTACAGCCATTAGACGTTTCTCAGCTTGTTTGCTTATTGTCCATGATTCAAATGTATACAACTGTATATGTTCTACAAAGCAGTTTTAACACTCTTTTTATATCTGCAACTGATACAGTGTTTTATTGTTGAGTATGTTCTCCATCGTGTAATAGGTTACTTTCGCTACAGCAATTAGTGTTCTAATCGGTAAAGAGTATCTTCCATCAGATATTATGACTGTTCCAATAGTTATACCAATTCACCTCTTTAACTGATTTTTTAAAAAGTCAACTTCATAAAATTGGGTTTTTATCCCATATGGTTCAGTCTCTTTTGGCAGCGTGGAAAGAATCACACAAAGCACTAACCCTGTAACTCCTAAGAATAATCCCATTTACTTGGATATTACACTGTGGTAATTCTTTCTTCTTGGTGTAGACCATGTCTGTTTTCTTACTATTTAATTCTAACCCTTGTTGTTCACTGTGTACAATAACAGAATCTACTAAATGCTGCTGATCCTGCTCATTAAGAAAAGCTACTGTATGCAAACACTTTATGGAAGCCTGGAAAACCTGTGATGTTTACTTATAGTATTCTTTTGATATTCGATAATGTACAAGAAATAAAAGGATGGGGTGGCAGGAAGGAGGACTGTGTGTATGTGTGTGAGATATGTCTGCTCTAGTGTGGTTGGATCAACTGAGATCTTGTTACTGAACACAAAATCAAATTCATGACATGGCATCAGACATATTCATGGATCAAGAGAGAACTCAAAATGATGTATGTGACATCAGATTAGACATACCTTCTCTAGAGTGACAATTGAATAGGTGAGAACATCTTACTAAACATGAGATCAAGAACATGACATGACATCAAATATACATCCTCTAGTTGGATGTTGCCGGTCTCTCTGGCCGATGGGTTACATCACTTTCTCCGTAATCCTGTTCATCACACAGAGTCTCATAGTGGGCGAAAACTGGAAGCGGTTCTACCCCCGCTGGTGACTTGCGGGATAACTGAGCCGGCCGCTCAGAAAGCAATGGCGAACTACTGAGCATAATCTTGCCAAGAATCAACAGACAGTTGAAAGATGCTGCTGTTAACAGCGATGTCCTGTAAAGGATATGCGAATTTAAAAAAAAAAAAGAAAGTTGGATGTTGGATCAAGTGAGACCTCGTTATTGAACACAAGATAAAGAATATCACATGACTGAGATACAACTTTGTGTTATCTTGACTTGAACTGAACACAAAACAGATATAGACATCACATGACTGAGATACAACTTCGTGTTATCTTGACTTGAACTGAACACAAAACAGATATAGACATCACATGACTGAGATACAACTTCATGTTATCTTGACTTGAACTGAACACAAAACAGATAAAGACATCACGAACAGCAAACTCACCTGGGCCTGCACAGCTAAGTGGAAAGCACCTTTTTTAAAAGGCAACATGGACCCATCATGGTTGCGAGTCCCTTCTGGAAATATTGCAATTTTCAACTGAAAAGTAATATCACATCCATATAACTTCTTGTTACAAGTGAAAGATGTTGTCAACAGATAATGGAGTGTTGTTAACAGATATTTCACATGCCAGTAGTCAACATGCAAATGTATTATTGTCTGTGAGTACATTATTTTCTGATATCTGCCAAAGACACTGTACTGCAATTTTCAACTGAAAAGTAATATCACATCCATATAACTTCTTGTTACAAGTGAGAGATGGAATGTTGTTAACAGATAATTCACATGCCAGTGTTTGTATGTTGTTTGTCCATTAAGAAAGATGATGACCATCCATTTCATCCAGTGGGGTTGAAAGTATGGAGCCGTGAGTTCTAAGATGGCTGGTTAAGACCTATTTTGGCTCGAAATGTTCTTTGACAATGTGGCGGGCAAAGAATGCTTGATGTTCCAGGAAGGGGATCTTCTGAAGTGGTTTTTCTGTCCAGCCTTTTCTTCACAGCTCTTGCAGTCCTGTTTGCTTCACAAGTGACTGCATCCTTGCGTAATGACGTACGCCATGAATTTTGGTGTTTGGCAGCAGTCTCCCAAGTGTCATGATGAATTCCAAAAGCTTTTAGTGAAACCTTCAGTGTCTTTAAAGCGTTTCCTCTGGCCACTTTGGGAGCGTTTACCACAATGCAGCTCGCCGTAAAATGTGTCTAGGGAGCCTGTGATCTGGCATGTAAATCGTCACCATACAAGCGCACTATTGTCTCTGAGCACATTATTTTCTGATCATCTGCCAAAGACATTATTGTTTGCCCATCCTGCGACTACAGCCCGTGTGTTACCAGGGGCCATCAGGGAAGCAAAGAACAGTAACACTGTAACCTACTATGCTTATCGTAAGTGGTTACTGGAAAGATTGAGGGGAAGAAAGGCAGAGGCTAACCAAGAGAAATTATGCTGGATGGACTGAGATGGTAGCATGGAGAAATATCAGCAGCAGAGTTGATCCAAAACACCAAAGACTGAGATCTGTGGAGAGACATGAACGCCTACGCCAGCTGGCATGGCACTTGATGATGATGATGAAGCTACCAGAGGACAAAGAAGATAGTAAGCTACCACCTTAACATTCCCGTCAGGGTTGAACTGAGGAAAGACGAACATAACAAATAAATAAACAAGAGAGAGAGAACAAGAGACACAGAGAGAGAAAGATACAGAGAGAGAGAAAGAGACAGAGAGTAATCTGGTAATCTGGTAGCTTTGTGTCTAGAATTCCCATGCCTCCATATTTTTTTAATGAGCAAGCATAAACTGAGGAGTGTGTTACCAAGTAGTTAGGGTACATTTCTCTCAATCAGGAAACCCAGGTTCTAACTACTAGTGAGGTATAGGATTTGTGGAGATCTGTGGCAGTGCAACGGTTAGCATGCTTGTTTGCAGGTCTGGTGGTCAGTGTTTGAATACCCATTGAGTTAGGGATGCATTTTTGTATTGACTTCCTCACCCACATTGAACCAGCCCCCGGGAAGGTTAACCCGGTCAACAAATGCCCGCAGAAGTCGGATGTGTCTGCCTAACGGCGCAAGAACGCAGCTCTGCTGTAAACAGGCACAACGCAATCACATCTGGAAAAAAAACTCCGGATGAACGCAGAAGAAGAAGAAGAAGAAGAAGAAGAAGAAGAAGAAGAAGAAGAAGAAGAAGAAGAAGAAGAAGAAGAAGAAGAAGAAGAAGAAGAAGAAGAAGAAGAAGAAGAAGAAGAAGAAGAAGAAGAAGAAGAACCAGCCTAAAATGAGTACCAGGAAATCTGAGATTTAAAGGCAGCCAATATGATATGGAGTGTGGTCTGGTTGAAGTTTAAGTGCATTAATATCACAATGGATTGTCTTTAAGATGTCTTCAATTGCCAAATCAGCATTTTCAAGAAGCACTGAGAAATCACATTTTACCAGGCTGTTATATTTGCATATAGCTTGTGATCAGCCTCAGTTTCAGTTTCTGTGATGTTTACTTGCAGAGAATTACGCTTCATGTTGTTGAATGTACACATTGTCAATGAAGGGGGGGGGGGGGCCTGAGTGGTCTAGATATATGGTGTCCGCCTGAGTGCTGGAGGTCCCGGGTTCAAGCCCCGGTGAAAGCCGGAATTTTTTTCACGTGGACTTCTAGTAACAACATTTCCCCTGGTCTCTGGGCAGTAAGACCAGACGCCTGTAAAATATCTCCTGGCAGTTGGAAATCGAAAAAGAGTAGTCTAATGGCGCTGCTCGGGCAAAATTTTGAGTTAAAAATCTATCCAAAGTATTTCAGGATCCTCGCTGGTTCTACGGAGTTCGTGCACTGAGCTGAGTTTCTCCTGACTCAGGCTTGGGTTAGGAGCAGAACGGAGCACTTATGGGTTACACCCATGTGCCGTGATGTTGATCCTTCGACTAAACTAGATTGTATCATTCACAAATTGCCAGCTGGTGTATACAAATTTTCTACTAGCACTATAAACCTAAATGGTACGGAGAAAAAAAAAAGAGTACTTTAATTACTTGTTAACCATACCCTGGGTGCTAGCCCTATATTTTTCTACACCAATCAACAGTTGATTTGCTGATGTGCTATAAATTACTTCCCATGAAATTTCCTGGTGTGCATGTTAGCCTTGGTACGTGTTAGTTTTGTGTTTAATAGTTTTCTCTGCAAGCTGCAGACAACGTACTTACCCGCCTATTCTTTATTAGAGTGGCTGTTTCTTGCATGGTCTTCCGTGCACTCTCAGAGTTGAGCCTGTTGATGTACACAGTACCACACAGCCAGGCCCCTACCCCAAATGTACCTGTTGTCCAGATCAGCTCCTTCTTGGCCACGCTGACACAGTTGTCCGGCCATATTATAAACAGAGCTGCAAAAGTGATCAAAATACCAAATGTAAACTGATCAGAAGACTCAACAAACAGGATGAAAATCCCTGCTTCTACCCTAGAAGAAAGTGTACAACTTCCACTCCAGCCTACAGCACAGACATCCTCCACAAAACTTAATCCTGATGCGCTAGATCAATTAGCAAGCGGTAAACAGACTGAACTCAACCCACAAAGGGGAACAAAATATGACCATCCTTCACCTAAGAACTGGAAACTGCTGACTACTTGGCCACCTAGACTGTCTCAAATTCTCCTACACAGATGAATAGCCACACTGAACTGCAAATCTGAATCCCGAACACATTTTTAAGGCTGTCCAAATTGTGGAGATCTGTGCTGTCAGATGGGGCCAGTAAGCACTGAGCTGAAGCAGAAGTTACAAGCTTCCCACGTGGACTTGGAGGAGAAGATGGACTTCATCCTGGTAAGAGGGATATAGATATGGTATGACCAATGACCCGAACACTAAGAAGAAGAGGAGCAGGAGGGAGGGGGAAGGAGAAGAAATAGAAGCAGCAATAGAAGGAGGAGGAAGAGGAGATGAAGAAAGAGGAGGAGGAGGAAGAAGAAGTGAATTCTATATTGAGGGTTACGGACATTGGAAAATTTCTGGTAGAGTAAACACTAACTCTGGAAAAATAGGCAAAGCATTTTTATATCTTTTAGTACTGAATAGGTAAACTAAGAGCTGTGGCAGTGTAGTGGCAAGATGCTCGCCTGTTCACCCGGAGGTCACGGTGTTCGAATCCACACTGGAGCAGATTTTGGAAATTGACACGGGCTCCTAAGTTGATCTGGCCTAAAATGGGTACCAGGAAATGTATTGTGAAATCGGCCAGTGTGATACCACATCAGCCACCTAGTGTGGATTGGTCCATAAAAACATGGATCTAGAACCACATGCCCAATGCACTGTAAGGTGTGCGAAAGATTATTACCTTACCTATTTGTTTTAGACAAATATCTTGTGAGCCACACAGAATATTACAACCAGGGAGAATTCTCACCCTAGAAATGTACAAGCGCTGCAATTTTCCAGTGAATGAATGAGTAACAAGACATTTCTAGAAACATTAATGCTTTGAGGCATTGAACAGTGCAATATGTTGGCCTTTCTTTTCCCAAATTATACACCAGTAAACAGGTTTTGGTACCACAATGGTATAGTGGCTAGTGCATCTGCCTGCTGGACAGTGGTCTCAGTTCAATTCCCAGTAGAGGCAGAATTAATTTTATTTTACCAGAAGGTTCCGGGGTCGACCCTGCCTCATAAAAATTTTCAGAAAGGAAATTTTAAGAAATTTCTGGATAGGAAAGGTGATGAAATGAACTAACCCACCTTTCATGGCATAATATAGTTGAAGGTTTAACTGAGTCAGTGCGAAACAAAAAAGTATAAACAAGTATTATAATGTTAAATGTCAGTTCACTGAGCATTAAAATTGCGGAAGATACATGAAACAAAACGGTACTTCAATTTTAATTCACCGCAACAGACGTCACGAGGCTATATTTAGCTTTAGCAGCTATATATAGCGTAGTTAGCAGCTATATATAGCACTGGCGGGGGATCTCCGTTCAATTAACGTTTTTTTCAGTGCGTGTCATGGCGCGACATGGCGCGAAAAAGGAGCGACGAATGGTAACACAGTGTGTGTAACCCTAACCCTAACCCTAACCAGAACGGGCCCTTTTCAGGGTCACAAATTAGCACACAATAACAGCCCCTAAATGTGCACAAGAGTATAAAACCACTGAAATATTCAGGTCAACTCACACACATAACTAAACCATTTGCTGCACACCGACAACGTTATTCCGGTCAAGGTCATGCACACCGAGATACAGCCCGAATAAGGGGACTCCAGGATATGACGTGTGCCCTGGAATTCCCTTTGTTTGCGGTGAATTAAAACTGAAGTACCAACAAAACAAATAACATGATGACCCTACTATGGTGATATAAAGTCTTTCTGATCTACATAGGAAATCATCCTTTGGCACTGAATCAGTTAAAACTGAACACTCAAACAGCAGAATCTGCTCTATGACTACATTTGCTTGTCAACAAGATGTCACATTGCAACAAGATGTCACATCATGGCAACAAATTGTCACATCATGGCAACACGATGTCACATCATGGCAATAAATTGTCATTTATTAGTACACACATTCACTGCCGAGGGATAATATATCACCAAATGTGACCTCCCATTTGGACAGAAGGACGATATATCCTACTAGGTCATTGTGTTATTTGTTTGGTTTCATGGTATCTTCTGTAATTTCAATGCTCAGTGAATGGAAATGTATATTAAAATATTTGTACATTTGATTGTGTACCATATTTGGTCCACACCTACTTTCTGTTTGGCGCTGAATCAGTTAAACAAATTCCAGTGAATCAAAAGTTCAGGAACAGATGCTGTTCTTGGATAGGACAGACACAGAGAACAACTGAGGACAGTATAACAAGACATTCCCTTGTTAGGATAGGACAGACATAGAGAACACCTGAGGATAGTATAACAAGACATTCCCTTGTCTGGATAGGACAGACATAGAGAACAACTGAGGATAGTATAACAAGACATTCCCTTGTCTGGATAGGACAGACATAGAGATCACCTGAGGATAGTATAACAAGACTTAATCGTTATGGTGCTAATCCCGTGAAGTCCCATCAGGCGGTGATAGTGCCGGGCCACGTGCCTCGAGGGGGTCCACCCATGACTACTGGTGGTCACCTTCCCCTGTGCTGTGGAGTCAAGGCACAGAGGAGTAGGTTAAGAGCTATTGACCAAATACCCCGGACACTCAACATACTACAGTGGAATGCCGAAGGAGTTTACAAGAAGAAAGACTCCCTAACACAGCGTCTTCATAAAGATAGAATAGATGTGGCATGCATTCAAGAGACACACCTCAACGCCAATCACAAATTCTCAGTCAGAGGATATCAGGCCACACGTTTCGACCGCGAAGGACACAAAGGAGGAGTCCTAATACTTACACGAAATACAATACCTTGCAGCGAAGTATCTGTGATCTCTGACAACCAAACGGAAATTATAGGTGTTGATATAATGATAAAGGACGTGAAAATAAGAATCTACAATCTGTATAGCCCAGCAGATAAGGACCTTACACTCTCAAACATGAAAATAACTGACACAAACTGCATTATTGTCGGAGACTTTAATAGCCGTTCAGAAAGATGGGGATACCCAGATACTGACAAAAGAGGAGATGAATTGGAGGACTAGGAAATAGACTCAAATCTCCATCTACTCAACAAAGCGGATGACACACCGAGCTTCTACTCCAGAAGATGGCTTACCACTTCTACTCCAGACTTAGCTTTCTGCACAGGAGACATCCTCCACAAAATCGATCGCCATGTGCTGGACCAATTAGGAGGTAGTGACCACAGACCAATCAAGCTTGTAATGAATATGGAGTATGTTCCACAGAAGCAAAAGCCCTTGCCCCGCTGGAATTACAAACGAGCAGATTGGGACAGATTTGCCATACTAACAGACAAATATTGTGAAAACATAAATACACGATATGGTAACATAAAGCAAATGGTGGAAAGTCTAAACAGAGCGATAATACAGGCAGCCACTGAGTCCATTCCTAGAGGAGCGAGGAAAAATTACAAATCATACTGGACTAAAGAACTACAAAGTTTGGAGGACAAAGTTGAAGATGCCAGGAAGACAGCAGAGAGAGAACAAACAATTGAAGCGAACATCTCTCTCAAAGCCATCTCAGCAAAATATAAAAAATCAGTAAATCAAACAAGAGATTCCCCGGGAAGGTTAACCCGGTCAACAAATGCCCGCAGAAGTCGGATGTGTCGGCCTAACGGCGCAAGAACGCAGCTCTGCTGTGGACAGGCACAACGCAATCACGTCCGAAAAAAAACTCCGGATGAACGAAGAAGAAGAAGAAACAAGAGATTGTTGGAGGGAAAAAACAGAAAACCTGAATTTTGACAGGGATGGAAACAAACTATGGAAACTAGTGAAAGCCATGAACAATGAAGGACCTAGAAACAAATAAATAACAATTAAACAAGGAAATGCCTTGCTTACAGGAAAAAAGGCTGCAAATGCACTAATGGAACACTATGCAAATGCAAACCACATTGATATTACAACCGAACAGAAGAAAGCAATCAAAGACAAACAGATACATCATAGAAATACAGAGACAGCAGCAGAATATATGATGGCAAATCTAACAATGGAAGGAATGGAACAGGCAATGAATACCCTAAAAAAGAAGAAATCACCAGGAAAGGATGGAATCACAAATGAAATGCTAATAGGACTAGGCACCAAGGCAAAGAAGAAACTACTGGCAGTCCTAAATAACAGCTGGAAGAGAGGAATAGTCCCACAGGCATGGAAGGAAGCTATACTAATACCAGTCCCAAAGAAAGGAAAAGACCTGGAAGAACCAAATGGCTATCGACCTATCAGTCTACTTAGCTGTGTAGGAAAATTAATGGATCGCATTATCAATGGCAGGCTAACATGGCATCTGGAAGAAAACAAACTCTTAACACCACACCAGGCAGGATTCAGAAAGTACAGATCCACTGAAGATCAAATAACCTATATAGCTCAGGAAATAGAGGATGCCTTCCAAGAGAAAAAGCACACACTAGCAGTCTGGATAGATTTAGAAAAAGCATTTGATAAAGTATGGAAGGAAGGACTGAAAGTAAAACTGCAAAAAATGCATGTTTGTGGAAAAATGTATAAATGGATCAGCCACTACCTTGAGAACAGAACTGCCAGGACAAAAGTACAAGGACAAACAAGCAAAATGATGCTGTTGGAGCAAGGCGTCCCCCAAGGAGGAGTTCTTTCACCAACATTATTCCTAGCATATATAAATGACATCACAGAAAATTTTCCAGCCAGAGTACACACATCCTCCTTTGCAGATGACCTAGCCATATGGACATCTGAAGAATATATTAGTACAGCTAACAGCAGAATACAGCAAGCCTTATTAGCGTTAGAGGACTGGTCAAAATCATGGCTAGTGAAGATAAGTGAGGAGAAAACAACATGCACAGTGTTCTCCCTCTCAAATAAAACTCAGCAACCTAAGCTGGTATTGAATGGAAAAATATTGCGCCATGAAGAAAATCCAAACTATCTAGGAGTCACCTTTGATCGTCGCCTGACATGGAAGACACAGGTTGAGAAAAATCGAACAAGAGCAAGGCAGAGAATGGCAATCATGAAAAAGCTTGCTGGTACAACGTGGGGAGCAGATGAGAAAGTTCTCAAGAAGTTATATACTGGACGGGTGAGGCCAGTACTGGAATATGGCATTGCAGCTTGGGCAACAGCAGCTAAGTCAAACTTTAACAAAATAAGTAGAGTCCAAAACCAAGGAATGCGAATCATAACTGGAAGCCTGAAGACAACGCCTATTAATGAACTAGAAAAGATCACTTCCTTACAACCAATGCAGGATAGAAGAGATAGCAGAGCCCAGCAACAAGCAGAAAAATTTAGAAGATTGACAGACCACCCTATGTACAACAGATTTAATGGTTTTGGAAAGGGAAGACTGAAGCGTAGCAACTTTGTAGAAACTGCAAAACGAAGGATTAGGGCAGATCCCATACTTAACATATCAACAGTCAAGCCCATTTACAATGCACACAAGTTCCCAGCTTGGAGACAGCAGCAACTGCCTGAGATGATAGAAAACATTCCTGGTATTGAGAAAAAAAAACACTCAGCATGAAACCGAAAGAAGAGAAATAACCCTAAACTACATAAAAGAACATTACCCAAGCAGGAATTGGACCCATGCATATACAGATGGATCAGCCAAAGATTCAATACAGAATGGAGGAGGAGGAATTCTCCTTAATTTAAAAAATGGAGTGAAAAAAACACATTCAATGGCAACTGGAAAATTTTCAAGTAACTTCAAAGCGGAGGTAGAGGCTCTGAAAACTGCAGCAGAAATGCTCCTGATGGAGGAAAATAAAGAGAAGCAAATAGCTATCTTCACAGATGCAAAGTCAGCTGTCTCAATACTGAAGAGCAATAACAGCACAGAAATAGCTGACCTAAGAGCAGCACTCCATGGTCTATGCCAGAAATCCAAAAAAGTTGTAATACAGTGGATCCCATCACATTGCAATATACCTGGAAACGAAGAGGCTGACAGACTGGCAAAAGAGGGCGGGCGACTACCACAGCCTGACATAGACATAACCTATAATGAGGCAAAGAGGTTGATAAAAAGCACTTATAGAACCAAATGGGAATCAGAGCATCCAGGCCATCAGAAGGATGATGCATATTACAAACTCGACCGAAGAGAACAAGTAGCAATCTTGAGACTCCGCACAGGACATAACAGGCTGAAATACCACTTGTTCAATAAACTAAAGATAGGAGATACCAATGAATGTAATTGTAGAACTGGAAAAATAACAGCAAAACATTTGCTGCAGGATTGCCCAACGTATGCAGAACAGAGAAAGATATTTTGGCCCACACCTGCTTCATTTGAGGACAAGCTCTATGGAGATATCAACAAGCTCAAGTTGACCGCAGCTTACTTTAACTACATACAGGTTGACATTTAAAGATGCATGAAGACCCAGAGTATTTTATTATTGCTTGGATAGCAAATCCATTACGTGGAAAGTCCGAATCAAAAGCCCATTGTGTGGGCTTCATAAAAGGTGGAAAAGTGTCCTAGTGGCATGAAATGGAATATTGCTTGGATAGCAAATCCATTACGTGGAAAGTCCGAATCAAAAGCCCACTGTGTGGGGTTCATAAAAGGTGGAAAAGTGTCCTAGTGGCACGAAATGGAATATTGCTTGGATAGCAAATCCATTACGTGGAAAGTCCGAATCAAAAGCCCACTGTGTGGGCTTCATAAAAGGTGGAAAAGTGTCCTAGTGGCACGAAATGAAATATTGCTTGCATAGCAAATCCATTACATGGAAAGTCCGAATCGAAAGCTCACTGTGTGGATGTCATCTGCAGACTGCATACTTCTGGTTTCCGGAAGAACAGCCTATGGTGAATGGAAGGCCCAATATACGGAAGTGAGGCTAAGCAGCCATGTGCAGGACGTGACGATTCCTTGGGTGAGCCCAGTACCAGAGCGCTATGTATCGGCTCTGCAAATATGGAAGCCTCCTTGGATGGCAGGGAATGCCCATGGTCTGCCCCTGCCTTCCCTTGAGGGCTGACCAGGATCTTTGGCTGTTCTATATGGGCCAGCTGGGATGGGGGATAACACCACAACAGTGAGAGTCAAACGTCCTAAGAAACCCCCGGGAAGGTTAACCCGGTCAACAAATGCCCGCAGAAGTCAGATGTGTCGGCCTAACGGCGCAAGAACGCAGCTCTGCTGTAAACAGACACAACGCAATCACATCCGGAAAAAAAAAAACTCCGGATGAACGAAGAAGAAGAAGAAGAAGTATAACAAGACATTCCCTTGTCTGGATAGGACAGACACAGAGATCACCTGAGGATAGTATAACAAGACATTCCCTTGTCTGGATAGGACAGATATAGAGAACAACTGAGGATAGTATAACAAGACATTCTCTTGTTAGGATAGGACAGACATAGAGAACACCTGAGGATAGTATAACAAGATATTCCCTTGTCTGGATAAGACAGACATAGAGAACACCTGAGGATAGTATAACAAGACATTCCATTGTCTGGATAGGACAGACACAGAGATCACCTGAGGATAGTATAACAAGACATTCCCTTGTTAGGATAGGACAGATATAGAGAACAACTGAGGATAGTATAACAAGACATTCCCTTGTCTGGATAGGACAGACATAGAGAACACCTGAGGATAGTATAACAAGACATTCCCTTGTCTGGATAGGACAGACATAGAGATCACCTGAGGATAGTATAACAAGACATTCCCTTGTTAGGATAGGACAGATATAGAGAACAACTGAGGATAGTATAACAAGACATTCCCTTGTTAGGATAGGACAGATATAGAGAACAACTGAGGATAGTATAACAAGACATTCCCTTGTCTGGATAAGACAGACATAGAGAACACCTGAGGATAGTATAACAAGACATTCCCTTGTTAGGATAGGACAGATATAGAGAACAACTGAGGATAGTATAACAAGACATTCCCTTGTTAGGATAGGACAGATATAGAGAACAACTGAGGATAGTATAACAAGACATTCCCTTGTCTGGATAAGACAGACATAGAGAACACCTGAGGATAGTATAACAAGACATTCCCTTGTCTGGATAGGACAGACATAGAGATCACCTGAGGATAGTATAACAAGACATTCCCTTGTCTGGATAGGACAGACACAGAGATCACCTGAGGATAGTATAACAAGACATTCCCTTGTCTGGATAGGACAGACATAGAGATCACCTGAGGATAGTATAACAAGACATTCCCTTGTCTGGAAAGGCAGACACAGAGATCACCTGAGGATAGTATAACAAGACATTCCCTTGTTAGGATAGGACAGATATAGAGAACAACTGAGGATAGTATAACAAGACATTCCCTTGTCTGGATAGGACAGACACAGAGATCACCTGAGGATAGTATAACAAGACATTCCCTTGTTAGGATAGGACAGATATAGAGAACAACTGAGGATAGTATAACAAGACATTCCCTTGTTAGGATAGGACAGATATAGAGAACAACTGAGGATAGTATAACAAGACATTCCCATGTCAGGATAGGACAGACACAGAGATCACCTGAGGATAGTATAACAAGACATTCCCTTTTCAGGATAGGACAGACACAGAGATCACCTGAGGATAGTATAACAAGACATTCCCTTGTCAGGATAGGACAGACATAGAGATCACCTGAGAGTATAACAAGACATTCCCTTGTCTGGATAGGACAGATATAGAGAACAACTGAGGAGAGTATAACAAGATATTCCCTTGTCAGGATAGGACAGACACAGAGATCACCTGAGGATAGTATTACAAGACATTCCCTTGTTTAGATAGGATAGACACAGAGATCACCTGAGGATTGTATAACAAGACATTCCCTTGTCAGGATAGGACAGACATAGAGAACACCTGAGGAGAGTATAACAAGACATTCCCTTGTCTGGAACCCACAAGGTGAATGAAATAGTGGAAGACCTAAAAACACAGAGAAGAGGATTAAAGACAAGACATGTCTAATATGGGGAGAGCATGGAGGGAGCTATGGAAGATAGCAACAGATGGGATGGCTTGTTGTTCCTTGGTTGAAGGCTGCCAAGGAGTAGACGTTATACATGGTCTGGTCCTCCTTGATTGTCACCGACATTTCGGTTTCGACTTCTAATGACCGTTGAGCGAAAGCCAAAGACAGCCACTGTAACCAAACCTGCACAACATGACACGGGATAGTTTTCCCACAGTCTACTTTAATACGACGTTGATTTTGACATTTCGATAACAAAAGAAGTCGCTCCACAGAAAAGTTCTGAATGTACCTGACAATACATACATCCTATTCTAAAATAGCGGCGTAATATTAGCCGTGCTCTAGTGACAAGAAACCATGTCTGACGTGGACGCCAGCTCAAGTAACTCCCTACGGTGACGTTTTGTGCTTGCGCCAAAACGTCTTGCACACTTTTCATTCTTTTGTAACTAATGCCGTGCAAAGTGTATCTTACAATCGTCTCGCTGTTTACGTCTTGTCACTCTGCAAGACTCTAAGCCACCGGTACTTAATAATCCATAGCCTGATCCAGGTGTATGGCAAAGGCCTAAGCCCCAGAGGGGAATAAAGGGAAGAAGTACACACATTCAATGGATACATAAACAATTATGTGTCATTTTCAGCATAAGAGTTTAGCAACAGACTGGTTAAATAAACATCTGAATCATAACATTTTTTAAAAGGAGCATTTATAACAGAAGCAGCAACCAGAGCAAATCATTATTCTGCACCTAAAAACAGGATAAAATCAATTACACAACCACATGTAGAAAAAACTCAAGACTGCCGAATCAATCAAGTGCACATATGGATTGGTGGCGCAGAGATAACATTCCAGATATAGACATATTTCAAGTGGACAAAATAAGAAGAAGTAGAGGCAGCTGCAATGATGGCACTTGTAATCATGAAACTTTAGCAGTAACTCATGACAGTAACCACTGTTGTGGTAAGACTTGGAACATTAATCATTAGAGCAAGAAAACTTCTGACAGTAACTATGATAGCTGTAACCACTATATATCAGTAACAAATGTAACAGTAATAACTATAATGGTAACACCTGTAACAGTAACCATTTTAGCTGTAACAATTGTAACATTAATCACTATAATGGTAACACTTGTACAGTAACCACTATGTCAGTAACAACTATAAATAAAAGTAACAAATATATCAGTAACAAATATATCAGTAACAACTAAAGCAGTAACATCTAAAAGTAACCACTCTATCAGTAAAAACTGTAACAGTAACCACTATATCCATCACACCTGTAACAGTGATAATAATAACAGTAACAACTATATTAGTAACCATTACAATTGTAAAACTTGTAACAGTAAATACTATAACAGTAATCACTATATCAGTAACACATGTAACAGAAACCACTATAATGGTAACACTTGTAACAGCAACCACTACAGCTGTTACACCTGTAACAGTAACCACTATAATGGTAACATTTGTAACAGTAACCACTATAGCAGTAACGGTTGTAAAGTAACCACTATAGCATTAATACTTGTTAACGGTAACCACTATAACTGTAACATGTGTAACAGTAATCACTATAGAAGTAACATTTTTAACAATAACCACCATAGCATTAATACTTGTAACGGTAACCACTGTAATTGTTACCATTTGTAACAGTAACCACCATAGAAGTAACATTAGTAACAATAACCACTATAGCAGTAACAAATGTAACAGTAACCACAAGATCAGTAAACCTTGTAACAGTAACCACTATAGCAATAACACATGTAACAGTAACCACTATAATGGTAACACTTGTAATATTAACCACTATAGCTGTTACACCTGTAACAGTAACCACTATAATGGTAACATTTGTAACAGTAACCACTATAGCAGTAACACTTGTAACAGTAACCACTATAATGGTAATATCTGCAACAGTAACCACTATGGCAGTAACACTTGAAACAGAATATTTGTGACAGCAACATTTCTAACAGTAACACATGTAACAGCAAGACTTACGAATCATGTCAAGAGAGCTTTGGTGGTTGAGAACAATGATAACAGGTTCATGTTTCTTCAACCGCTCCTCTCCTCGTATGATCACTTCCATGCCTAGAAGCGGCCGTAGAAAGTTTTTCACACACAATGATACGTAGCTGCAAAGGAAGAGAGATAGCAAGAGACGGATCTTTCACTGCTCGATGTAGCAACACAACATACTCATCTAGATTGTATCATATCATAGATATTTAATTGCCATTGTGGAAGCAGTGTTCACACAAGATGATATGGCAAGCTAGAAATGGAATCCTTCGGCTTTTCCTATTCTAGCCATATCACAAATAACAATATTTTATGATTCACACAATTTAGTCATGGTCAAAAGCAAGCTACGGGGAATAACAGGCAGCAGTGAGAATATGTGATGACAAAAAAGCTTGGTTTGGTATAGACCACTGAATCAGACTTGGTTGCATATTATCATCATGTCTGTTTAATTTTAATACTTAAAACATCATGAAGGAAAATTAAAGAAAATATTTACAAGGAACAATATGGTCCCTTGGTAATTGGGTGAATAGAAATATTGGAACTTCGATATGCTGAAGACAACATTATAATCAACAATACAAATGGGAAGTGAGAAAATAATTAAGTCAGTGCAAGAACAAAGTTTAAAACAAAATGTATATGCTTCTCTCAGATCTTAAACTTTTTGTTTAAGTTGCATATCCTTTTACAGGATGCTACAATCAACACCAGCATTTTACTGTCGTTGTTGATGTCATGGCAAGTTTTATGTTCAGTAATTTGCCATTGCTTTTTGAACGACCGGCTCCCATACCAACACGTTAAAACCAACGTGACACGTTCTGCTGCCATATCGGTCACCGCTGTGTTTTGAACGCGGGTAAGCGGCATTTCGAATTGCGTCCGCAACACCATCACCATGGAGACCGGCAGATCTTAAAATAGCACGTTACTAATTTCCCAAACCTTCCCTGTGTCCTTGTTCTGGAACAACAATGCTGTATTATAGTGATTATAGATTAATCATGCAATGGATTATTCTAATATATCTGATAATAGCAAACCAGACCAATTAGCAAAGAAGGAATCTAGAAAGCCCAATCTGTATACAGCAACAAGTGTTAAACCAGCCAAGCAACTAACAGTAACCACAGGTATATATTTGGTGGAACAGATGAACTACTGGAGACACCAGAATGGAAGTGAATGAATATATGCCCACTCCTGACAACATAAACCATCTGACCAGGAAGGACCAGAACATGTTATTTAGACTTGGAACACAACATACGCTAAACATACACTTAACATGTACCTAAACAGAATACAGGCACAGCTTTCTCCAGGATGTGTTGTATGCATATCATTACTAGACTGTCAAACATCATCACTTTTTAAGTGTCCAGGTACTACAGATATCAGGAAATGGTTACATCCACCAAAGTCTGATCAAAGGAACACTTTAAATGGAACAACACAACAGCTGAGGAGCAATTGCTAATATCACTACAAGGCAATGCATCGATGGGCAGCAGCCAAGGCACAATGTCTTCTTCATCTTCTTCTTCTTCAGCGTTCCGAGCCATTGAGGTTCTTTGCTGCAGATACAATCCGTCTCCATTTGTCTCTCTGGTGGACCTTCTCTTGCCAGTCGTTGATTCCAAGTGCCTGTAGGTCTGTATATGTATTATCTCTCCACCGTCTTCTTGGTCTACCTCTGGGTCTACGGTCATTTATTTCCTGAGTGTAAGCGAGTTTTGTTTCCCTATTATCTTCCATTCTTTCTATATGCCCCAGCCATTGTAGTCTATTAGCCTTCATGATACCAGTGATTAGCGGGGACTTAAACAGATCATAAATGTCTTTGTTACTTCTTCTTTTCCACTCTCCACTTTGTGTATCCCTAATGGGTCCAAAGATGCATCTTAAAATTTTGTTCTCAAAGGTTTGTAACAAGGCTTCGTCTCCTTTCGTTGTACTCCAGGTTTCAGAGCCATACAGCACAACTGGTCTGATCAGTGTTTGGTATATTGTGATTTTCGTGTTACGAGATAGCGCATTTGATTTTAGTAGATGGTGTAGTGCATAGTTTATCTTATTTCCAGAGTTGATTCTAGTTTGTATTTCTTCCCTTATGATGTTGGAGCAGTTGAAGATTGTACCCAGGTATTTGTATGTTTCCGTTCTTTTAATGGTCATATTATCTATTCTTCCTTACAACTTTCTCTAGAGCCAGATTGAAGAGTAGCGAAGATAGTGCATCACCCTGTTTCAAGCCAGATGTTATTTGGAAATGGTCTGATTTCCTGCCTTTATATGTTACTATATTATAAGTATCTTCCATGCAATTTGAAAAAATGGCAACCTCAGGTGAAGAGGTATCTTTCAGTCTGAGCAGTCATTCTTCTAGCATCCACATGTGGTGAGTTAGCTTTCAGTCTGTCTAGTCTGTATTGTTATAACCACAGATGTAGAGTTAGCTTTCAGTATGTCTAGTCTGTCTACTTGTACAACAAGCATAGAAGTAACTTCCAGTGTCTAGTCTTTCTTCTTGTACCACAAGCATAGAGGTAGCTTTCAGTGTTGTCTTTCTTCATTTACCACAAGCACAGAGGTAGCTTTCAGTCTGAACAGTCGAATCTTCTCATAACCACAGGTGTAGAGGTAGCTTTTACTAGGTCTGATCTTTCTTCTTGTACCACAAGTTCAGAAGTAGTTTTCTGTCAGCTAACCTTTCTTCTTGTACCATAAGTGCAGAGGTAGCTTTCATTCTGTGTAGTTTTTCTTGTAGCCACAGGTGGAGAGGTTGCAGTCCGTTCAGTCATTACTTTGCTACCCTACATTGCAGTTTTCACATAATTCAGTCAAGCTCCATAATGGCTGGCCGCAGTGAGTTTCAAACACTCTGCCTCTCCTTCTTGTTGTCATTAGTCATTAGTCGCGGTTCCAACTTCATGGCAACAGGTCGTCCTCATTATGCTCTGTTCCTGTGCCAGTGAATATCACACAAAATGTTCCTCACTGCCCCATGTGAAAAGTGGAACAGACACGAGTCTTGACAAACCAACACCCGCACAGGTACACTGTGCTTAATGTTGTCGCCAGAATGCCAACACAAAAGTCCTCCACGAAAAATACAGTTCATCTTCGATGGAAGCGGCAGTCACTAGAAAACCAGCAGCCACACATTACTGCATAAGGCAAACCAGTCAGTTCTGTGATAGAGCCAGCCGCCATTATTCCGAACATGCAGTTGTACACTCTGACAGTCTGCTTTTCATACATGTCTTGATGTTATCTTCCCATCTGTATAGCTTACAACCTCTTGCTTTCCTGTCTTCGCTTTCCTCCAGTACAATTTTTTTTACGAGTGCTCTTTTTTTTAAATGTCGCCAAAATATTTAACTTGCCTCTTGCAAGAACAATGCAAGAAATTATACAGAAAATAATGCATAACTTCTTCTTCTTCTTTTCGTTCATCCGGAGTGTTTTTTCAGATGTGATTGCGGTGTGTCTGTTATGCGCCCTTGGGCCGAAACCCGTAGGCCAACACATCCGACAATAGCCTGCTTTTTTGACCAGGTAACATTCCTGGGAGACTCTCACTTTGGTGGTGCCATCTACAACCATGCTGGCCAAGTTGGAAAGGTCGAAGACAACGGTCATCCCTCAAAGGAAGGCAGGGACAGTCCATAGCATTTTCCGCCATCCAAGGTTGCTTCCATAGTTGCAGGGCCGACACATAACGCCCTGCATCTGGGCTCACCGAGGGAAATCATCACGTCCTGCTCATGGCTGCTTTAAATCCTCACTTCAATATATTGGTCATTTCGTTTGCCCCGGGCCATTCCCGCACAAACCAGACAGGTTTGCAGACGGCATCCACTCAGCGAGTTTTCGGACATATGCTTGTCGTTGCACCCGTCAGAGCTGTTCCAGGCACGACAGACATTTGGAAAACTACCTAGTCAGAGCTGTTCCGAACAAGAGCGGCATTCGGAAACTAGGTAGTCAGAGCTGTTCCTAGCACGAGAGACATTCGGACGAGACATTTCACTTGGACGTAATTGCGTAGTGTCAATTTTCAGTTTGCCACCCGTAGGACGACACTTCCGGCTTCCAGCGGGCATTTTTTAATGAGGTTAGCCTTCCTCGGGTTTCAAGACTCTTGTTTCGGCTTCCACACAGTAAGCTTTCGCTTCGGGCTGCCACGTAATGGATTCGCAAGACAGGCGTTCCATTTCGTGTCAACGAGACAATTTTCCACCTTTGACTACACTCATTCCAAGAGTATGGTTACAGACTATCGGACGTCTGCGGGACGTGCGACCGAGGTGTTGTTCCACCTTTTTTACTCGCTCACGAGGTAGGCTACATGTGCTGCCGGCTCAGCACCTTACCTCCGTACGTCTGTGGGCGAGTAACGGTCAGGCCTTTTCATCCGGGGATACCTCATATCCCCCAGCTAAGAGCCATCGAACGAATCTGCGCCGAGCATGTAGCGTTCTCAGCACATCATCACAATTTTGACGTAGGTTTGTGTCGGCCAGGCTCTCACTTCCGAGAGTTTATGGCTTAGAGACGTTCAGCCATACACCTCGGATGGTAGCCTTAGAGGTTATGTCCGGACTGAGATTTTAGGGATCGTTTGCCTGATTTTGACTGCTATTCTCAGTCTTACCTGCAGAGCAGCAGGTTGTGTCTCTCTTAGTCTGGTCCCTATCCCACGAGCCGTCCGATATGTAGTTTTCACCCATCGGCAAGCACATGGGGTCGATGGGACACGCAAGCTCCCCCACCACGGCAAGATGGAGACACATCGGGTGAGTTGCATAACTTGCTGATTCAGATTTTATGCTATCATATTATTATCTTAGAATAGTTTACATAATGTATTTACGCGGGTAAATTAATAAGTAAGTCACAAATGGCTGTAGAAAAATTACTAAATATGATAACAACTTGAAACCAGTTTATTTTTATACAAACATTGTCCCTTTATTTCTCAACATAATTTCCACCAACATTGATGCACTTATCCCATCGTTTTATCAGTCCTCCCAAACCGGCTGCATAGAACTGCATGCTCTATTTTCTAAACCACGTTTTCACTTCATATCAGTGGACTTAGCCCCTAGTGATTTCCCGTAAAGCGGTGCATAGCTGGATAGAAAAAGTTACGAGGGCAAGTCAATAAATAAGCCACATAGTTCTGTGGGATGGCAGGTAAATGAAAACATAGCATGAAGTTCTATGCAGCCGGTTTGGGAAGAGTGATAAAACGATGGGATAAGTGCATTAATGTTGGTGGAAATTATGTTGAGAAATAAAGGGACAATGTAAGTATAAAAAAAAACTGTTTCAAGTTGTTATCATAGTTAATTATTTTTCTACAGCCATTTGTGACTTACTTATTAATTTACCCTCGTATTTCTAAATTTCCAAATAGCCATTTCTAGTAGAATACTGGTAATCTAGCATAGTTAATAAGTAAAACAAAGGACCCCTTTACATGCATGGGCACATTGTGCTAGATCCATATTTGGACCTACCAATCTTCTTCTTCTTCTTCGTTCATCCGGAGTTTTTTTTCGGACGTGATTGTGTTGTGCCTGTCCACAGCAGAGCTGCGTTCTTGCGCCGTTAGGCCGACACATCCAACTTCTGCGGGCATTTGTTGACCGGGTTAACCTTCCCGGGGGTTTCTTAGGACGTTTGGCTCTCACTGTTGTGGTGTTATCCCCCATCCCAGCTGGCCCATATAGAACAGCCAAAGACATCCTGGTCAGCCCTCAAGGGAAGGCAGGGGCAGACCATGGGCATTCCCCGCCATCCAAGGAGGCTTCCATACTTGCAGAGCCAACACACAGCGCTCTGGTACTGGGCTCACCCAAGGAATCGTCACGTCCTGCACATGGCTGCTTAGCCTCACTTCCGTATATTGGGCCTTCCATTCACCATAGGCTGTTCTTCCGGAAACCAGAAGTATGCAGTCTGCAGATGACATCCACACAGTGAGCTTTCGATTCGGACTTTCCACATAATGGATTTGCTATCCAAGCAATATTCCATTTCGTGCCACTAGGACACTTTTTCCACCTTTTATGAAGCCCACACAGTGTGCTTTCGATTTGGACTTTCCACATAATGGATTTGCTATCCAAGCAATATTCCATTTCGTGCCACTGGGACACTTTCCACCTTTTATGAAGCCCACACAGTGAGCTTTTGGTTCGGACTTTCCACGTAATTGATTTGCTATCCATGCAATATTCAATTTCATGCCTCTGGGAGGCTTTTGTAAGCGACATACCTGTGGTATGAAGTGCGGCAGTCTAAATACTTCTTCATGCACCTTTAAATGTCAACCTGAATGTAGTTAAAGTAAGCTGCAGTCAACTTGAGCTTGTTGATATCTCCATAGAGTTTGTCCTCAAATGAAGCAGGTGTGGGCCAAAATATCTTTCTCTGTTCTGCATATATTGGGCACTCCTGCAGCAAATGTTTAGCTGTCATTTTACCAGTTCCACAATTGCATTCATCATCCTAT
Source organism: Cepaea nemoralis (assembly GCA_014155875.1). Taxonomy (NCBI): domain Eukaryota; kingdom Metazoa; phylum Mollusca; class Gastropoda; order Stylommatophora; family Helicidae; genus Cepaea; species Cepaea nemoralis. The sequence goes on from JACEFZ010028051.1 coordinate 423,883, forward strand.
CTTTAGTTTATTGAACAAGTGGTATTTCAGCCAGTTATGTCCTGTGCGGAGTCTGAAGATTGCTACTTGTTCTCTTCGGTCGAGTTTGTAATATGCATCATCCTTCTGGTGACCTGGATGCTCTGATTCCCATTTGGTTCTATAGGTGCTTTTTATCAACCTCTTTGCCTCGTTATAGGTTATGTCTATGTCAGGCTGTGGTAGTCGTCCGCCCTCTTTTGCCAGTCTGTCAGCCTCTTCATTTCCAGGTATACTGCAATGTGATGGTATCCACTGTATTACAACTTTTTTGGATTTCTGGCATAGACCATGGAGTGCTGCTCTTAGGTCAGCTATTTCTGTGCTGTAATTGCTCTTCAGTATTGAGACAGCTGACTTTGCATCTGTAAAGATAGCTATTTGCGTCTCTTTATTTTCCTCCATCAAGAGCATTTCTGCTGCAGTTTTCAGAGCCTCTACCTCCGCTTTGAAGTTACTTGAAAACTTTCCAGTTGCCACTGAATGTGTTTTTTTCACTCCATTTTTTAAATTTAGGAGAATTCCTCCTCCTCCATTCTCTACTGAATTTTTGGCTGATCCATCTGTATATGCATGGGTCCAATTGCTGCTTGGGTAATGTTCTTCTTCTTCTTCTTCTTCGTTCATCCGGAGTTTTTTTTCGGATGTGATTGCGTTGTGCCTGTTTACAGCAGAGCTGCGTTCTTGCGCCGTTAGGCCGACACATCCGACTTCTGCGGGCATTTGTTGACCGGGTTAACCTTCCCGGGGGTTTCTTAGGACGTTTGACTCTCACTGTTGTGGTGTTATCCCCCATCCCAGCTGGTCCATATAGAACAGCCAAAGATCCTGGTCAGCCCTCAAGGGAAGGCAGGGGCAGACCATGGGCATTCCCCGCCATCCAAGGAGGCTTCCATACTTGCAGAGCCGATACATAGCGCTCTGGTACTGGGCTCACCCAAGGAATCGTCACGTCCTGCACATGGCTGCTTAGCCTCACTTCCGTATATTGGGCCTTCCGTTCACCATAGGCTGTTCTTCCGGAAACCAGAAGTATGCAGTCTGCAGATGACATCCACACAGTGAGCTTTCGATTCGGACTTTCCACGTAATGGATTTGCTATCCAAGCAATATTCCATTTCATGCCACTAGGACACTTTTCCACCTTTTATGAAGCCCACACAATGGGCTTTTGATTCGGACTTTCCACGTAATGGATTTGCTATCAAGCAATATTCCATTTCGTGCCACTAGGACACTTTTCCACCTTTTATGAAGCCCACACAGCGAGCTTTCGATTTGGACTTTCCACATAATGGATTTGCTATCCAAGCAATATTTCATTTCATGCCTCTGGGTCTTCATGCACCTTTAAATGTCAACCTGTATGTAGTTAAAGTAAGCTGCGGTCAACTTGAGCTTGTTGATATCTCCATAGAGCTTGTCCTCAAATGAAGCAGGTGTGGGCCAAAATATCTTTCTCTGTTCTGCATACGTTGGGCAATCCTGCAGCAAATGTTTTGCTGTCATTTTTCCAGTTCTACAATTACATTCATCGGTATCTCCTATCTTTAGTTTATTGAACAAGTGGTATTTCAGCCTGTTATGTCCTGTGCGGAGTCTGAAGATTGCTACTTGTTCTCTTCGGTCGAGTTTGTAATATGCATCATCCTTCTGATGGCCTGGATGCTCAGATTCCCATTTGGTTCTATAAGTGCTTTTTATCAACCTCTTTGCCTCATTATAGGTTATGTCTATGTCAGGCTGTGGTAGTCGTCCGCCCTCTTTTGCCAGTCTGTCAGCCTCTTCGTTTCCAGGTATACTGCAATGTGATGGGATCCACTGTATTACAACTTTTTTGGATTTCTGGCATAGACCATGGAGTGCTGCTCTTAGGTCAGTTAGTTCTGTGCTGTTATTGCTCTTGAGTATTGAGACAGCTGACTTTGCATCTGTGAAGATAGCTATTTGCTTCTCTTTATTTTCCTCCATCAGGAGCATTTCTGCTGCAGTTTTCAAAGCCTCTACCTCCGCTTTGAAGTTACTTGAAAATTTTCCAGTTGCCATTGAATGTGTTTTTTCACTCCATTTTTTAAATTTAGGAGAATTCCTCCTCCTCCATTCTCTATTGAATTTTTGGCTGATCCATCTGTATATGCATGGGTCCAATTCCTGCTTGGGTAATGTTCTTTTATGTAGTTTAGGGTTATTTCTCTTCTTTCGGTTTCATGCTGAGTGTTCTTTTTCTCAATACCAGGAATGTTTTCTATCATCTCAGGCAGTTGCTGCTGTCTCCAAGCTGGGAAGTTGTGTGCATTGTGTATGGGCTTGACTGTTGATATGTTAAGTATAGGATCGGCCCTAATCCTTCGTTTTGCAGTTTCTACAAAGTTGCTACGCTTCAGTCTTCCCTTTCCAAAACCATTAAATCTGTTGTACATAGGGTGGTCTGTCAATCTTCTAAATTTTTCTGCTTGTTGCTGGGCTCTGCTATCTCTTCTATCCTGCATTGGTTGTAAACAAGTGATATTTTCTAGTTCATTAATAGGCGTTGTCTTCAGGCTTCCAGTTATGATTCGCATTCCTTGGTTTTGGACTCTACTTATTTTGTTAAAGTTTGACTTAGCTGCTGTTGCCCAAGCTGCAATGCCATATTCCAGTACTGGCCTCACCCGTCCAGTATATAACTTCTTGAGAACTTTCTCATCTGCTCCCCACGTTGTACCAGCAAGCTTTTTCATGATTGCCATTCTCTGCCTTGCTCTTGTTCGATTTTTCTCAACCTGTGTCTTCCATGTCAGGCGACGATCAAAGGTGACTCCTAGATAGTTTGGATTTTCTTCATGGCGCAATATTTTTCCATTCAATACCAGCTTAGGTTGCTGAGTTTTATTTGAGAGGGAGAACACTGTGCATGTTGTTTTCTCCTCACTTATCTTCACTAGCCATGATTTTGACCAGTCCTCTAGCGCTAATAAGGCTTGCTGTATTCTGCTGTTAGCTGTACTAATATATTCTTCAGATGTCCATATGGCTAGGTCATCTGCAAAGGAGGATGTGTGTACTCTGGCTGGAAAATTTTCTGTGATGTCATTTATATATGCTAGGAATAATGTTGGTGAAAGAACTCCTCCTTGGGGGACACCTTGCTCCAGCAGCATCATTTTGCTTGTTTGTCCTTGTACTTTTGTCCTGGCAGTTCTGTTCTCAAGGTAGTGGCTGATCCATTTATACATTTTTCCACAAACATGCATGTTTTGCAGTTTTACTTTCAGTCCTTCCTTCCATACTTTATCAAATGCTTTTTCTAAATCTATCCAGACTGCTAGTGTGTGCTTTTTCTCTTGGAAGGCATCCTCTATTTCCTGAGCGATATAGGTTATTTGATCTTCAGTGGATCTGTATTTTCTGAATCCTGCTTGGTGTGGTGTTAAGAGTTTGTTTTCTTCCAGATGCCATGTTAGCCTGCCATTGATAATGCGTTCCATTAATTTTCCTACACAGCTCAGTAGACTGATAGGTCGATAGCCATTTGGTTCTTCCAGGTCTTTTCCTTTCTTTGGGACTGGTATTAGTATAGCTTCCTTCCATGCCTGTGGGACTATTCCTCTCTTCCAGCTGTTATTTAGGACTGCTAGTAGTTTCTTCTTTGCCTTGGTGCCTAGTCCTATTAGCATTTCATTTGTGATTCCATCCTTTCCTGGTGATTTCTTCTTTTTTAGGGTATTCATTGCCTGTTCCATTTCTTCCATTGTTAGATTTGCCATCATATATTCTGCTGCTGTCTCTGTATTTCTATGATGTATCTGTTTGTCTTTGATTGCTTTCTTCTGTTCGGTTGTAATATCAATGTGGTTTGCATTTGCATAGTGTTCCATTAGTGCATTTGCAGCCTTTTTGCCTGTAAGCAAGGCATTTCCTTGTTTAATTGTTATTTGTTTGTTTCTAGGTCCTTCATTGTTCATGGCTTTCACTAGTTTCCATAGTTTGTTTCCATCCCTGTCAAAATTCAGGTTTTCTGTTTTTTCCCTCCAACAATCTCTTGTTGTTTGATTTACTGTTCTTTTATATTTTGCTGAGATGGCTTTGAGAGAGATGTTTGCTTCAATTGTTTGTTCTCTCTCTGCTGTCTTCCTGGCATCTTCAACTTTGTCCTCCAAACTTTGTAGTTCTTCAGTCCAGTATGGTTTGTAATATTTCCTCGCTCCTCTTGGAATGGACTCAGTGGCTGCCTGTATTATCGCTCTGTTTAGACTTTCCACCATTTGCTTTATGTTGCCATATCGTGTATTTATGTTTTCACAATATTTGTCTGTTAGTATGGCAAATCTGTCCCAATCTGCTCGTTTGTAATTCCAGCGGGGCAAGGGCTTTTGCTCCTGTGGAACATACTCCATATTCATTTCAAGCTTGATTGGTCTGTGGTCACTACCTGCTAATTGGTCCAGCACATGGCGATCGATTTTGTGGAGGATGTCTCCTGTGCAGAAAGCTAAGTCTGGAGTAGAAGTGGTAAGCCATCTTCTGGAGTAGAAGCTCGGTGTGTCATCCGCTTTGTTGAGTAGATGGAGATTTGAGTCTATTTCCCAGTCCTCCAATTCATCTCCTCTTTTGTCAGTATCTGGGTATCCCCATCTTTCTGAACGGCTATTAAAGTCTCCGACAATAATGCAGTTTGTGTCAGTTATTTTCATGTTTGAGAGTGTAAGGTCCTTATCTGCTGGGCTATACAGATTGTAGATTCTTATTTTCACGTCCTTTATCATTATATCAACACCTATAATTTCCGTTTGGTTGTCAGAGATCACAGATACTTCGCTGCAAGGTATTGTATTTCGTGTAAGTATTAGAACTCCTCCTTTGTGTCCTTCGCGGTCGAAACGTGTGGCCTGATATCCTCTGACTGAGAATTTGTGATTGGCGTTGAGGTGTGTCTCTTGAATGCATGCCACATCTATTCTATCTTTATGAAGACGCTGTGTTAGGGAGTCTTTCTTCTTGTAAACTCCTTCGGCATTCCACTGTAGTATGTTGAGTGTCCGGGGTATTTGGTCAATAGCTCTTAACCTACTCCTCTGTGCCTTGACTCCACAGCACAGGGGAAGGTGACCACCAGTAGTCATGGGTGGACCCCCTCGAGGCAGGGGGCCCGGCACTATCACCGCCTGATGGGACTTCACGGGATTAGCACCATATCGATTAATTTTGATTTGTGACATCATGAATTAAGTTACGTTGCACTGCTTTGTCAAGCCTGTGACTCAGTACATCCGATTTCGACAAGTATTTATTCGGGATGCTTTCCCTAGCCTTTGACTGTCCCCAGTCTACCTACAAGGCAGCAGGTTTCACGTTGCACTGCTTTGTCAAGCCTGTGGCTCAGTACATCCGATTTCGACAAGCATGTATTTGGGGTGCTTTCCCTAGCCTTTGACTGTCCCCAGTCTACCTACAAGGCAGCAGGTTTGTGTGTCTCTTCGTCTGGTCCCTCTCCCTTGACCTGTCCGACATGGGTGGCCCTACCAGTAGCTGTGCTACCGTCGGCATAGCTCTTGGGGTCATTGGGACGCACAAGCCCCTCTACCTCGTCACGGTGGACACACAGCAGAGGGGGGGGTAATGTTCTTTTATGTAGTTTAGGGTTATTTCTCTTCTTTCGGTTTCATGCTGAGTGTTCTTTTTCTCAATATCAGGAATGTTTTCTATCATCTCAGGCAGTAGCTGCTGTCTCGAAGCTGGGAACTTGTCTGCATTGTAAATGGGTTTGACTGTTGATATGTTAAGTATGGGATCTGCCCTAATCCTTCGTTTTGCAGTTTCTACAAAGTTGCTACGCTTCAGTCTTCCCTTTCCAAAACCATTAAATCTGTTGTACATAGGGTGGTCTGTCAATCTTCTAAATTTTTCTGCTTGTTGCTGGGCTCTGCTATCTCTTCTATCCTGCATTGGTTGTAAACAAGTGATCTTTTCTAGTTCATTAATAGGTGTTGTCTTCAGGCTTCCAGTTATGATTCGCATTCCTTGGTTTTGGACTCTACTTATTTTGTTAAAGTTTGACTTAGCTGCTGTTGCCCAAGCTGCAATGCCATATTCCAGTACTGGCCTCACCCGTCCAGTATATAACTTCTTGAGAACTTTCTCATCTGCTCCCCACGTTGTACCAGCAAGCTTTTTTTTCATGATTGCCATTCTCTGCCTTGCTCTTGTTCGATTTTTCTCAACCTGTGTCTTCCATGTCAGGCGACGATCAAAGGTGACTCCTAGATAGTTTGGATTTTCTTCATGGCGCAATATTTTTCCATTCAATACCAGCTTAGGTTGCTGAGTTTTAGTTGAGAGGGAGAATACTGTGCATGTTGTTTTCTCCTCACTTATCTTCACTAGCCATGATTTTGACCAGTCCTCTAGCGCTAATAGGGCTTGCTGTATTCTGCTGTTAGCTGTACTAATATATTCTTCAGATGTCCATATGGCTAGGTCATCTGCAAAGGATGATGTGTGTACTCTGGCTGGAAAATTTTCCGTGATGTCGTTTATATATGCTAGGAATAATGTTGGTGAAAGAACTCCTCCTTGGGGGACACCTTGCTCCAACAGCATCATTTTGCTGGTTTGTCCTTGTACTTTTGTCCTGGCAGTTCTGTTCTCAAGGTAGTGGCTGATCCATTTGTACATTTTCCCACAAACATGCATTTTTTGCAGTTTTACTTTCAGTCCTTCCTTCCATACTTTATCAAATGCTTTTTCTACATCTATCCAGACCGCTAGTGTGTGCTTTTTCTCTTGGAAGGCATCCTCTATTTCCTGAGCTATATAGGTTATTTGATCTTCAGTGGATCTGTACTTTCTGAATCCTGCTTGGTGAGGTGTTAAGAGTTGGTTTTCTTCCAGATGCCATGTTAGCCTGCCATTGATAATGCGTTCCATTAATTTTCCTACACAGCTAAGAAGACTGATAGGTCGATAGCCATTTGGTTCTTCCAGGTCTTTTCCTTTCTTTGGGACTGGTATTAGTATAGCTTCCTTCCATGCCTGTGGGACTATTCCCCTCTTCCAGCTGTAATTTAGGACTGCTAGTAGTTTCTTTTTTGCCTTAGTGCCTAGTCCTATTAGCATTTCATTTGTGATTCCATCCTTACCTGGTGATGTCTTCTTTTTTAGGGTATTCATTGCCTGTTCCATTTCTTCCATTGTTAGATTTGCCATCATATATTCTGATGCTGTCTCTGTATATCTATGATGTATCTGTTTATCTTTGATTGCTTTCTTCTGTTCGGCTGTAATATCAATGTGGTTTGCACTGGCATAGTGTTCCATTAGTGCATTTGCAGCCTTTTTTCCTGTAAGCAAGGCATTTCCTTGTTTAATTGTTATTTGTTTGTTTCTAGGTCCTTCATTGTTCATGGCTTTCACTAGTTTCCATAGTTTGTTTCCATCCCTGTCAAAATTCAGGTTTTCTGTTTTTTCCCTCCAACAATCTCTTGTTGTTTGATTTACTGTTCTTTTATATTTTGCTGAGATGGCTTTGAGAGAGATGTTCGCTTCAGTTGTTTGTTCTCTCTCTGCGGTCTTCCTAGCATCTTCAACTTTGTCCTCCAAAATTTGTAGTTCCTCAGTCCAGTATGGTTTGTAATTTTTCCTCGCTCCTCTTGGAATAGACTCAGTGGCCGCCTGTATTATTGCTCTGTTTAGACTTTCCACCATTTGCTTCATGTTGCCATATCGTGTATTTATGTTTTCACAATATTTGTCTGTTAGTATGGAAAATCTGTCCCAATCTGCTCGTTTGTAATTCCAGCGAGGCAAAGGCTTTTGCTCCTGTGGAACATACTCCATATTTATTACAAGCTTGATTGGTCTGTGGTCACTACCTGCTAATTGGTCAAGCACATGGCGATCGATTTTGTGGAGGATGTCTCCTGTGCAGAAAGCTAAGTCTGGAGTAGAAGTGGTAATCCATCTTCTGGAGTAGAAGCTCGGTGTGTCATCCGTTTGTTGAGTAGATGGAGATTTGAGTCTATTTCCCAGTCCTCCACTTCATCTCCTCTTTTGTCAGTATCTGGGTATCCCCATCTTTCTGAGCGGCTATTAAAGTCTCCGACAACAATGCAATTTGTGTCAGTTATTTCCATGTTTCTTCTTCTTCTTCTTCGTTCATCCGGAGTTTTTTTTTCCGGATGTGATTGCGTTGTGCCTGTTTACAGCAGAGCTGCATTCTTGCGCCGTTAGGCCGACACATCCGACTTCTGCGGGCATTTGTTGACCGGGTTAACCTTCCCGGGGGTTTCTTAGGACGTTTGACTCTCACTGTTGTGGTGTTATCCCCCATCCCAGCTGGTCCATATAGAACAGCCAAAGATCCTGGTCAGCCCTCAAGGGAAGGCAGGGGCAGACCATGGGCATTCCCCGCCATCCAAGGAGGCTTCCATACTTGCAGAGCTGATACATAGCGCTCTGGTACTGGGCTCACCCAAGGAATCGTCACGTCCTGCACATGGCTGCTTAGCCTCACTTCCGTATATTGGGCCTTCCGTTCACCATAGGCTGTTCTTCCGGAAACCAGAAGTATGCAGTCTGCAGATGACATCCACACAGTGAGCTTTCGATTCGGACTTTCCATGTAATGGATTTGCTATCCAAGCAATATTCCATTTCGTGCCACTAGGACACTTTTCCACCTTTTATGAAGTCCACACAGTGGGCTTTTGATTAGGACTTTCCACGTAATGGATTTGCTATCCAAGCAATATTCCATTTCATGCCACTAGGACACTTTTCCACCTTTTATGAAGCCCACACAATGGGCTTTTGATTCGGACTTTCCACATAATGGATTTGCTATCCAAGCAATATTCCATTTCATGCCTCTGGGTCTTCATGCACCTTTAAATGTCAACCTGTATGCAGTTAAAGTAAGCTGCGGTCAACTTGAGCTTGTTGATATCTCCATAGAGCTTGTCCTCAAATGAAGCAGGTGTGGGCCAAAATATCTTTCTCTGTTCTGCATACGTTGGGCAATCCTGCAGCAAATGTTTTGCTGTCATTTTTCCAGTTCTACAATTACATTCATCAGTATCTCCTATCTTTAGTTTATTGAACAAGTGGTATTTCAGCCTGTTATGTCCTGTGCGGAGTCTGAAGATTGCTACTTGTTCTCTTCGGTCAAGTTTGTAATATGCATCATCCTTCTGATGGCCTGGATGCTCTGATTCCCATTTGGTTCTATAAGTGCTTTTTATCAACCTCTTTGCCTCATTATAGGTTATGTCTATGTCAGGCTGTGGTAGTCGTCCGCCCTCTTTTGCCAGTCTGTCAGCCTCTTCGTTTCCAGGTATACTGCAATGTGATGGGATCCACTGTATTACAACTTTTTTGGATTTCTGGCATAGACCATGGAGTGCTGCTCTTAGGTCAGTTAGTTCTGTGCTGTTATTGCTCTTCAGTATTGAGACAACTGACTTTGCATCTGTGAAGATAGCTATTTGCTTCTCTTTATTTTCCTCCATCAGAGGCATTTTTGCTGCAGTTTTCAAAGCCTCTACCTCCGCTTTGAAGTTACTTGAAAATTTTCCAGTTGCCATTGAATGTGTTTTTTTCACTCCATTTTTTAAATTTAGGAGAATTCCTCCTCCTCCATTCTCTATTGAATTTTTGGCTGATCCATCTGTATATGCATGGGTCCAATTCCTGCTTGGGTAATGTTCTTTTATGTAGTTTAGGGTTATTTCTCTTCTTTCGGTTTCATGCTGAGTGTTCTTTTTCTTAATACCAGGAATGTTTTCTATCATCTCAGGCAGTTGCTGCTGTCTCCAAGCTGGGAACTTGTGTGCAATGTGTATGGGCTTGACTGTTGATATGTTAAGTATAGGATCTGCCCTAATCCTTCGTTTTGCAGTTTCTACAAAGTTGCTACGCTTCAGTCTTCCCTTTCCAAAACCATTAAATCTGTTGTACATAGGGTGGTCTGTCAATCTTCTAAATTTTTCTGCTTGTTGCTGGGCTCTGCTATCTCTTCTATCCTGCATTGGTTGTAAACAAGTGATCTTTTCTAGTTCATTAATAGGTGTTGTCTTCAGGCTTCCAGTTATGATTCGCATTCCTTGGTTTTGGACTCTACTTATTTTGTTAAAGTTTGACTTAGCTGCTGTTGCCCAAGCTGCAATGCCATATTCCAGTACTGGCCTCACCCGTCCAGTATATAACTTCTTGAGAACTTTCTCATCTGCTCCCCACGTTGTACCAGCAAGCTTTTTTCATGATTGCCATTCTCTGCCTTGCTCTTGTTCGATTTTTCTCAACCTGTGTCTTCCATGTCAGGCGACGATCAAAGGTGACTCCTAGATAGTTTGGATTTTCTTCATGGCGCAATATTTTTCCATTCAATACCAGCTTAGGTTGCTGAGTTTTATTTGAGAGGGAGAACACTGTGCATGTTGTTTTCTCCTCACTTATCTTCACTAGCCATGATTTTGACCAGTCCTCTAGCGCTAATAAGGCTTGCTGTATTCTGCTGTTAGCTGTACTAATATATTCTTCAGATGTCCATATGGCTAGGTCATCTGCAAAGGAGGATGTGTGAACTCTGGCTGGAAAATTTTCTGTGATGTCATTTATATATGCTAGGAATAATGTAGGTGAAAGAACTCCTCCTTGGGGGACACCTTGCTCCAGCAGCATCATTTTGCTGGTTTGTCCTTGTACTTTTGTCCTGGCAGTTCTGTTCTCAAGGTAGTGGCTGATCCATTTATACATTTTTCCACAAACATGCATGTTTTGCAGTTTTACTTTCAGTCCTTCCTTCCATACTTTATCAAATGCTTTTTCTAAATCTATCCAGACTGCTAGTGTGTGCTTTTTCTCTTGGAAGGCATCCTCTATTTCTTGAGCTATATAGGTTATTTGATCTTCAGTGGATCTGTACTTTCTGAATCCTGCTTGGTGTGGTGTTAAGAGTTTGTTTTCTTCCAGATGCCATGTTAGCCTGCCATTGATAATGCGTTCCATTAATTTTCCTACACAGCTAAGAAGACTGATAGGTCGATAGCCATTTGGTTCTTCCAGGTCTTTTCGCTGCAAGGTATTGTATTTCGTGTAAGTATTAGAACTCCTCCTTTATGTCCTTCGCGGTCGAAACGTGTGGCCTGATATCCTCTGACTGAAAATTTGCGATTGGCATTGAGGTGTGTCTCTTGAATGCATGCCACATCTATTCTATCTTTATGAAGACGCTGTGTCAGGGATTCTTTCTTGTTATAAACTCCTTCGGCATTCCACTGTAGTATGTTGAGTGTCCTTGGTATTTGGTCAATAGCTCTTAACCTACTCCTCTGTGCCTTGACTCCACAGCACAGGGGAAGGTGACCACCAGTAGTCATGGGTGGACCCCCCTCGAGGCAGGGGGCCCGGCACTATCACCGCCTGATGGGACTTCACGGGATTAGCACCATAACGATTAATTTTCATCTGTGGCATCATGAAATGATAAATTTACGTTGCACTTCTTTGTCAAGCTTGTGGCTCAGTACATCCGATTTCGACAAGCACTTTTCGGGATGCTTTCCCTAGCCTTTGACTGTCCCCAGTCTACCTACAAGGCAGCAGGTTTGTGCGTCACTTCGTCTGGTCCCTCTCCCTTGACCTGTCCGACATGGGTGACCCTACCAGTAGCTGTGCTACCGCCGGCATAGCTCTTGGGGTCATTGGAACGCGCAAGCCCCTCTACCTCGTCAAGGTGGACGCACGGCAGAGGGGATTTTCCATGTTTGAGAGTGTAAGATCCTTATCTGCTGGGCTATACAGATTGTAAATTCTTATTTTCATGTCCTTTATCATTATATCAACACCTATAATTTCCGTTTGGTTGTCAGAGATCACAGATACTTCGCTGCAAGGTATTGTATTTCGTGTAAGTATTACAACTCCTCCTTTGTGTCCTTCGCGGTCGAAACGTGTGGCCTGATATCCCTCGACTGAAAATGTGCGATTGGCATTGAGGTGTGTCTCTTGAATGCATGCCACATCTATTCTATCTTTATGAAGACGCTGTGTTAGGGAAGCTTTCTTGTTATAAACTCCTTCGGCATTCCATTGTAGTATGTTGAGAGTCCGGGGTGTTTGGTCAATAGCTCTTAACCTACTCCTCTGTGCCTTGACTCCACAGCACAGGGGAAGGTGACCACCAGTAGTCATGGGTGGACCCCCTCGAGGCAGGGAGTCCGGCACTATCACCGCCTGATGGGACTTCACGGGATTAGCACCATAACGATTAATTTTCATCTGTGGCATTATGAAATGATAAAGTTACGTTGCACTTCTTTGTCAAGCCTGTGGCTCAGTACATCCGATTTCGACAAGCATTTTTTGGGGTGCTTTCCCTAGCCTTTGACTGTCCCCAGTCTACCTACAAGGCAGCAGGTTTGTGCGTCACTTCGTCTGGTCCCTCTCCCTTGACCTGTCCGACATGGGTGACCCTACCAGTAGCTGTGCTACCGTCGGCATAGCTCTTGGGGTCATTGGAACGCTCAAGCCCCTCTACCTCGTCAAGGTGGACGCACGGCAGAGGGGGGACCGACCAATCAGCACTAGGAGGACGATGTGGTCAGCATCACGCCGGCCGCCTTTACTCCCCAGGACAATTCCTGGTACCTATTTCAGACTGGGTCAATCTGGGAGACCAGGCCAATTTTAAACATCTGAATATGCCCAAATGTGGATCGCTCCCATGACCACCGGGCTATAATGTGAATGTCTAGCCCACATTAGTTAGGTATTTTTATAAAATGTCTAAAAAAATTTCAAAAATTAGGAAAAGAATGTAAAAATAACTAACAAAATGAAATCTAATGGTATCTCACGTGAGCTTCTGTCAATTATAAGTAGGAATATACATTTTTGGGTGAACTATGTGTCAAAGATCAATACATTTCAATTTACATCATGTTTGGCTAGGAAACTTGTGATATAAGCAGTGCCTACAATACCACATGCTTATCTGGAATTGCACGTGGTAGCATGCAAGATTCTCCACAACAGGGGCTCTTGATTGTTTTAATTGTAACTATAATGACTTGCCTATCATTAAGTACATAATTATTCACTGCAAAAAATATAGTGTAAAATAAAAACAGATGATGAGCTATGCCATTAAATTATAACTGTCTGCATTAAAGTGGATTATTAAGGATTATGTTGACTATAATGATATGGATGTCATCTGGTCTTAGTAAGATATGACTAAGCTACCGTATAACAGTAGACGGTACTACCTGCTTTCTGTCAGTGCAGATTGTTGAACGGTGCTCACCAAATCTGACACCCCACAGGTGTCCTCCCCATTGGAGGAGCGCAATTCGGAGCACACAAGACTTATCCTGGTGAAAGGAAATGCAACCTAAAGACTAAATGCCATGGCGTCATGGCAGGGCATACCAGACCCTAAGCCTTGGTTGACAACTGGTCTAGGATCGAAGCTCCGACAAGCGGACAGATAGAGCATTGCTTTGCTGATCCAGCAGATTCTGCAGCTGGTCTTGCTCCAGATGTTTAACCTTTCCTCTGGAGTAAACTAGGCAGGCTGAGAGAGGGATCATGCTGCATGGGCAAAACATGGTCTCTACAATATAATCCAGGCTTAAACTATCGTCTGTCAAGACAGCCAAGCACCAGTAAGTGAGTGAATGATAAGGAACACATGTGTGTTATATGGCCGCATTAGGGAAGTAAACAACATAACACTGTAACCTGCATGTCCTAAGAGGCGACAAAGGAGGGTTGATATGAGACTGGCTACCTCACCCCATAGAAAACTTTAACCAAGTTGGTGTGAGTTGGTCCAGGGCTTCTGTTCCATTTGGTGATGAGAGGAGGAGGAGGAGGAGGAGGAGGAGGAGGAGGAGGAGGAGGAGGAGGAGGAGGAAGAAGAAGAAGAAGAAGAAGAAGAAGAAGAAGAAGAAGAAGAAGAAGAAGAAGAAGAAGAAGAAGAAGAAGAAGAGCCTACTATACATGTCATAAGATGTAACTAAAGGTTGGTGTGAGACTGGATACCTCATCTTATAGATTACTTTAACTACAAAATCCAACCAGTCATGTGTAAGTCCTCAAAGGATTTGGTGTGAACTGGTTGATGGCCTATGCTTCATTAAGAGATAAAAGGCAGAAGAGGAATGATAATCTTCTTCTTCTTCTTCTTCTTCTGCGGTCATGCAAAGTTGTTTTTTTTTTCAGGATGTGATTGCGTTGTGCCTATTTACAGCAGAGCTGTGTTCTTGCACTGTTAGGCTGACACATCCGACTTCTGCGGGCATTTGTTGACCGGGTTAACCTTCCTGGGGGGAATGATAATGAAACCTATACAGAGCCCCACTATTTGACATCGTTATTTTCCTGTAATGTTCGTGTATCGATTTTTATATGGGTCATTGGGGGTGTGATCATTTAAAAGTGCAGAAATGTATTGGTAAGCACTGTTATATAATATAGATAAAACTTACAAAATTACAGACTTATTTTTTCAATATTTTTTTTAATCTTCTGTGACTGTTCACCAAATGCTCACTAATCGAATGTGCATAGTTAAAGAAGGGGTAATGAAACAGAAAGATTCACTAAAACACACATTCATTTTTTAAAATAACCAATATTAACAGATCTCGGGCATCTCCAAACACCAGATCACCAATTAACTGTGTGAATAAGCCATACATAGTGGGAAAGCCAACATGTAAAAACCTGGACATAGACCTACATGCTAAGTCTGTTATTGCAGGATTCACAGGAAATTGTTTTGTAACATTATTTTTTGTTCTCCCTACACTTACAACTGCAGTGACATAGTGGTTGGTGCAAAGACAGTCGTCCAGGTTCAAGTAGAGATAGGATTATTTTTTCCAGTACTCTGGGGTCGACCCTGCCTCATAAAAGTACAACTGAGTACCAGATAATTTTGTGGTCTGGAAACGAGAGCTCACGGGGAAGGGACCTGGCCACTCCATCTCAAATGTTGTGGCCCAAAATACGTGAAGGCCTAACACTTCACACTCAGATAGCAGTGAGTATCTTTTATGGGGCTATTTTTTGTGTTTACACTTTGAACTTAACAAACTAGACGATCTTTATTTTTATTCAAACACAAACATCTAGATCTAGGCTTAGCATACGCAGAAATGTTCCTTTCTGTAAAAATTGTGAAAGTTTCTATTAAAATATTTATTTACCAATATATAAGCGATTACTTATAATGAATTGTAATACAATTCATACACAACAACAAAAAAATGCACAAACATTGAACAGCTGTGCGGACTGTGTGACACTCACACATGGTTCTTCGGATTTCTCGGTCGACTTAGTGAACAAATGATGACCCCACAGCCGATGAAAAGTGAACAAACATAATAAACGGAAAGTTTCACGTAATACTTGAAGAGTTTACTAGTTTGATAAAGTATTGGGATAACAAGTAAAAATGTGACAAGAACTAACTGCCATACAACCAGTCCGTCCATGACGGTGACCGCCATTGTTATTTGGTAGAGCCGAGATTAACCAATGGCTTTTTTAATTGGTCGATTACTGTTTCGTTGACTTCAGGTAGACAATTTCTTCTGCTGCTTCATGCCTCTTTCCATGGGAATGAGTCTTATCTGGTTAAATACTCAAAGATCATTGCTGTCAACTTGCATGTGGGTAAGGTTTGCTTCATCTAAACATATTTCTTCTTCTTCCTCTTCTTCTTCCTTCTTCTTCTTCTTCAGCGTTCCGAGCCATTGAGGTTCTTTGCTGCAGATACAATCCGTCTCCATTCGTCTCTCTGGTTGACCTTCTCTTTCCAGCCGTTGATTTACATATTTAATTCAAGATAAAAGGACCAGGAGAACTTTAAATCAGACAGCGTTGGGAACGATTAGTTAGTATGACTTTTCGCTGGCTGTTGAATGAGGGGACGGAGCACATAAGGGAATATCCTGAGTGCAGTGATATCGGTTCTTAACTCAACTCAACAATTCAAGATAAAAGGACCAGGAGAACTTTAAATCAGACAGCGTTGGGAACGATTAGTTAGTATGACTTTTCGCTGGCTGTTGAATGAGGGGACGGAGCACATAAGGGAATATCCTGAGTGCAGTGATATCGGTTCTTAACTCAACTCAACAATTCAAGATAAAAGGACCAGGAGAACTTTAAATCAGACAGCGTTGGGAACGATTAGTTAGTATGACTTTTCGCTGGCTGTTGAATGAGGGGACGGAGCACATAAGGGAATATCCTGAGTGCAGTGATATCGGTTCTTAACTCAACTCAACAATTCAAGATAAAAGGACCAGGAGAACTTTAAATCAGACAGCGTTGGGAACGATTAGTTAGTATGACTTTTCGCTGGCTGTTGAATGAGGGGACGGAGCACATAAGGGAATATCCTGAGTGCAGTGATATCGGTTCTTAACTCAACTCAACAATTCAAGATAAAAGGACCAGGAGAACTTTAAATCAGACAGCGTTGGGAACGATTAGTTAGTATGACTTTTCGCTGGCTGTTGAATGAGGGGACGGAGCACATAAGGGAATATCCTGAGTGCAGTGATATCGGTTCTTAACTCAACTCAACAATTCAAGATAAAAGGACCAGGAGAACTTTAAATCAGACAGCGTTGGGAACGATTAGTTAGTATGACTTTTCGCTGGCTGTTGAATGAGGGGACGGAGCACATAAGGGAATATCCTGAGTGCAGTGATATCGGTTCTTAACTCAACTCAACAATTCAAGATAAAAGGACCAGGAGAACTTTAAATCAGACAGCGTTGGGAACGATTAGTTAGTATGACTTTTCGCTGGCTGTTGAATGAGGGGACGGAGCACATAAGGGAATATCCTGAGTGCAGTGATATCGGTTCTTAACTTAACTCAACAATTCAAGATAAAAGGACTCTAAGCACACCACTTCTAGTTCTAGTAGCACTGGACTGAATTGTGCGTGTCGATTAGCTTTCCCTATTACCAGTTTCCCTCGCCATCGGGCGAACCCACTCCGACTTCATAGGAACTTGTAATATACTTCCCCAAGTCAAAGACGAAAAGTCAGCATTTTAGTCCAACTAACCAGTGTAGGAGTTGTTGAAACCCTTACCTCGGCACCAGCACACCGGGTGTTTAAGAACGCGCGTTATTATCTATTCAGTCGTGCTGACCTCCTGGTAGATTTGTGTCATAACAATTTTGCCACGACATCGCAATGCTGCCGCAGCCTGCTCTTAGATATTTCCAACTACCGTGAGACTTTTTATGTGCACAACTTACACAGGGACTTCACGTTCTCCGTCCTTATTGAAGAAAGCTCGGAATCAGATTTCACTATGCAAAAGATCAGGGGGATATGTGACATCATTTGATATTAATGGCTCTTAGAAAAATTGCCAGCCCTATGCTGAGATCTAACCTGGTGGTTTTTGAGACGGACACGGCAATCTTTCAGCCATCCGCCCCTCCCAACAATTGTAATTACACAATACATACAATTACAGAAAGCAAATGAACTAACAGACAAGGGTATTAGAGACATAATAATAAAATTAAAATAACGGATAAGAAACAAAGGAAGACATGAGAAAGAGCCTGACAGCGTGATTTGAAGGTATGTGAATAGACAAACCGGAACCGGCTGATAGCACGATGGAAAAGGTGAAAAGTTATTTATAAGTATAAAAATATGAATGAATTATTTAGGTGCATGCGCATAAAACATAGAAATGAGTAACATGGTATGACAGAATCACCAATGTGGAGCTTATGGAAAGAACAAGTACCGGTCAATCAAGATGTGAAGGAAACACGCTGACGCTAGATATGATATACACTTAGAAAAAGTATGATCGAGAATAGTATAGTGTAACTAGAACAGCAGGGCTGTACTACGCTATGATACCGAGAGGCGGCCACATCAGGCGGCACCTAAAAAAACGACATAAGCAGTGAAGAAGATGCGGCATTTCGAAGACCGGCATCAGTAGAAAGGCCTGTGGCTGCAATTCGGAATGATGGCGGTTGGTTGTCACTGAACTGACTGGATTGCCTTATGCAGTAATGTGTGGCTGCTGGTTTTTATAGTGACTGCCGGTTCCATCGATGATGAACTATAATTTTCGTGGAGGACTTTTGTGTTGACAATCTGTCGGCACCATTATGCACAGTGTACCTGTGCAGGCTGTTAATTTTGAGAGACTCCCGTCTGTTCAACATTTTCACATGGGGCAGTGAAGAGCATTTTGTGTGATATTCACTGGCACAGGAACGGAGCATAATAGGGACGACTAGTTGCCATGAAGGTGGAACCGCGACTGATGACTAGTGTCTGGAATCTACAGAATAGGAAATAAGGACATAAAGAAAGACCTAGAAACACACAAAGAAGAGAAGTAGATACAGAAACGAATAATACTGGAAGAACTTGGACGAAGGTGCGTGAGGTAGCTAAAGATTGGAGGGTTTGGGATGAGTTGGTTGAACGCATATGTTCCGGTGGGGTATAAAGAGTGAAAGAAGAAGAATGTAGAATGTACAGACGTTCACTGGCATTGGCAGAAGTAAATGAAAGAATAAGAGGTCAAACTACACACTAGTTGTTATCGATTGAGCAGCGTCCAGTTTTCATCACTTGGCATAATGCCACGTTGCAGTGACATGCGAAAGTGTTCAACAACTGCTGTATCAGTTTACGACACGAAATCCAAATTGAAAGCTTCATAATCAACAACATTGTGAACTATTTAAAAGAACTCAGACATAGACAGGCCATAGCAGTGTAGAGGTTAAACAATGTTACACAACGATAGCACAACGCGGGCAAACAAATGAAAGTACAATTTGTGGAACGAGCATCTTCCCTGTGGTAACATACGGAAGTTAGTCACGCACCATTTCACAATCATCAAAGAAACAAATCTGGGTTTTTCAACTGAAGTGTTACAGCAAAAGTTCTTACTATACCATGTACCAAGAAGAAGAAAAATAGATGTATTTACAAGGTCTCAATATGGAAGAAAACTGGATTAGAAACAAAATCATATCTCGGAAACTGAAATACTTTTACAATATTAACTGATTCAGTGCCAAACAAATAGTAGGCTCGGGCCAAATACAGTGCAGGACGTCGCAGTCAACGCATCATTTCTATTTCCCAATCCAAATTTTAATAAAACGTATCTCTCATTTTCAGTTCTTCCTGGGTAGTTACGAACATATAAAGCTCGGAGTACGACAGAAGTATGTCTTCAAGTCTTGTCACCAAATCTCTTCTCACTATATAGCGAAGTAATAATGAGAGAGGTCAAAGAGACGCCAGGAATACTAGTTGGAGGTTATAATATAAATAATATACGCTACGCAGATGGCACAGTATTGGTGGCAGATAATTCAACAGACCTACAACAATTGCTGGTCATTGTAGTAAACAGAGAGTGCAAGGAAAGGACTCCCCTTGAATATCGAGAAAACAGTAACAATGGTGATTTCAAATAACGAAGACACAAACAATAGATTGCACGATTTATTGCCTGGCATATTTCGTTGCATCTCGTCAGGTACATACTGCAGAAATCACACAACTTACGTGTATTAACTAGATAAATCCTTCAAGTTGAAATATACACATATTCGCACAGTAATGTCACTTATCTACCACGGTAATTTTAAGCTAACATGTCTTGCTGTTTGCACAATTCTGGCTTGCGTTGATAGATCATAATTGCTTCTGCAAACTTTAACAAGCGAGTATTTTGTGTGTTAAACAACACGCGAAAGGCAGTGTCTCTGTCCACCACATGGCCACTTTCGGTAATGTGCCTACCAATTGAAGACGCCGGGGGCTTCCGGTTGTCGGCCCCACGAGGCTAATTTAGCCTCATTTTAAGCCTCATTGAAGTGAATCTTGGTGTGTAAATGAACAAATTAGGAAGAACTTAAAAACAACAAAGATGTGGTTCCTGAAACGAATTCCTTGGACAGCCAGGGTAACTAACGAAGATTGCCTGCAAGAGGCTAATGAAACTAAACCATTATGTACAACAAAAGACAAAGACAAACAGCTTTCTTTAGTCATGTGATGAGAAGAGAGGCACGGTAGAACATTATGACAACTGGAAAGATAAATGGGAAAAGAGGTAGAGGTAGACCAAGAGAAATAATACTGGAGGAGCTGAGACGAACGAACGAACACACTTTATTTTCAAGGGGTAAAGAATTGGACACCCAGGCCCGTCTAAGATTCTGCTCTTCATGGAGGAATATCATCAATAGAGTTGATCCAGAACACCAAAGACCGAGATCTGTGGAAATACATCAAGCCTAAACCGCTGACAGGGCAAAAGGTGTTGATGAAGGAGATGGCGAAAGATAGGAAGGTTTGGCGTGTGTTGACCTAGAGCATATTTTCCATCTGGGAATAAAAAGGTGAAGGCTGGAAAGATGTATGGAAAGAGACAGAGGCAAGAAAACATACACATGCATATTTTTTTTAAACTTTTATGTATCAATCAAAATTCTCAAACATATTATGACTTCTCTAGTCCCGCTGTATTTGCGGAACCCAAATTATTCTTTAGCTACTTCCTGGTCTATTTTATTTTGTATTCTTTCTCTTATGGCCTTAAGGAGTATTTTCATTACCTAATTCTGTGATAGTATCAATGCCAAAGTTAGATACGGATTTTCTCATTTCCACTGTTTTCGTGTCAGAACCTGCAACATTTCCTAGTTTTATATTTTTAACAGCCTTCTCTACTTCAGCCTTTAATATGTTTGGTCCATCCCGAGTATATTACAGTGTTGGTTTATTGCCCACGTTGTCCCAGAATAAATCTTCCGTGTATGCTGTCTATATTTTTTATTATATCGATATTATCAATTATAATACATACAATATAATGTCCAGGCAAACCTTCTGGCCTAGAGAGACGACAGTGGAAGATAAAACTCTAAGGACCGCTGAGTGAACTAAAAAAGACAGTTAAATTCATACAAGAGACATAATTGCAGTTATAGACATATTTCAAGCGAACGAAAGACGGAGAAGAATCAATTATAATTTCTGCATCTTTCCCTCTGATACAACAATTTCCTATTGTATTATTTTTCTTATCACATCTTTTTAATATTTCCATGCAATCCTTTCGAGTTATGTTTTATTTCTAGATCCTCGTTGGCAACTCTGCAAATGTGAAGTATTTCTCTGTCTATTAATTAATGTATATTGTGGGGCGTTCTTTGCTTACTTTTTGTGTGTGTCATTTTGCTCATAATTTCATCGGTTATCCACAATTGCTTTTGCTTAATTTCCTTCACTGGTAAGTTGGTATTTGCAGTCTGTATACTAGTTTTGTATGGAGAAAGATATGTATGTTAATGAGGAAAAATTGAAGGTAGTGGAAAATTTCGAATATCTTGGGTTACACCGACAATGGTGACACAATACAAGAAATTAAAAGATGAATAGCTATTGATCTTCAAATACTATAAAACTGAATAAATTGTAGCGTGAGACAGGTAGAGCTACAACAATCAGATGTTTAAGAGCATGCATCTTTTCCATTGTAGCATACGCCTGTGAGACCTGGACACTTACTAAACAAGCTGAATAGCGCATAAATGCCTTTGAACATATATGTTATAGAAGGGTTCAATTAATATCTTGGATACAGGAAAAAACAAACGCATCCTCACGACAAAATCTGAATATTGAAGTAGGTCGGCTACTAAAGGCGATTAAACAAAGAAAATTGAAATAACTTGGTCACCTGAAACGCCATGAAAGTTTGGAGAGAACAACAATGAAGGGGTATATGCTCGGGAAGAGAGGAAGGCCAAGGAGAAGATGGGTGCAGGACGTTGCAGATGATCTCCAGATGGGTATATCGGACGCGGGACATCTTGCTTATAACCGAGTTTTCCGGAAGGTTGTTATGGGAGCGAGGTTCTGCAAAAGACATGCTACTGAATGAATGAATACATGAGCTATGTAAAACGATGGGAACCAAACAGAATTCTGGTCTATCCCTTAGCAAATGACTGCGACTCACCGTGAGGTAGCATCTTCTTACCCCACACCAGCTTTCATTACGACACGGTTTATGTACTCAGAATGGACGAAATTCCTATCAAATGTGACTCCCATGAACCTCATTCAATAACTCCCGAACATAAACTTGCAGTTGATGTTAGGGTGTTGACAATACATTTCGATTTACAACACATGATCCTCACCGTGCAGGCCTTGAAAATAAACTAGTATGTCACGTGGTTAACAAAATCCAACAGCCACATTTGTATACTATCTTCCGCTGTTAAAGATTTGCAGAGAGCCAATTAAGGAAAAATTGTACTGACATCGAGTTCAAGAAGCTGAAACATCAAGAGAACCAAACAGCACTCTGCTGTATGCATCAAAGTAAATTGCGGCAGCACGTCTCAACGCCAGAGTGAAACCTCAGATAGGCAAAAACTGCCGCATTTGTTCAGGTCTCTGTTCGGCCTGTATTTTTCAAGGGCAGGTGGGAACCGGCCTTGCGTCTCAAGATAACATTTTCTGACAATTATATTCAACAGCTTGTCTGTTGCTTGCTTGTGTTCGTTGGCTTGAGCTCCAACGCGAAATCCTGTATGTCGGATGAAGACATCCTGTTGTCCAACATCAGTGTGATGTCATACAGGACCTGAATTTTGCGTGAGTATCCGTTGTCCCATGTCTGGCTTATTGGTGTGCAGACAGGCAGACACTCTCCGACTTCGGAGGAATCGGCGATCCTACTGACTTTAGCCAGGACCCCGAAGGGACCTGTTGCCCAGGACGCTCGACGAGGACGCGTCAATAGGTCTTGGCCAGTATATAACCCGGCCCTGGTGCCTTGGAAACACCTCTGCGTCCCAGCTTGTCTGTTATTTTGCACATCCCTGAATCTTTGTGTAGTCCGTGCCAGGCTTTGACAGGGATGCCCACGCCATACTTACTTCACTCTTGATGCTGTTGTAATTGTTGCCAGTTCCATCTCGCAACTGATACCAAAGTCTGTATATCGTATATCATCAGGATCTGATACAGTTCATGCAGTTGCCCGTTGGTGCACAGCCCTATCTCCCCCACTGTCACTAAATCCTCTTCCGACAGTTGTAGGGTCTTAAATTAAATAGTTGTTCTATGACCACTCGATGTAGATATTGAGCCAACAAAGCCTATTTCTTACCAACTCTATGTTACCAATGCCAAACCCGGACAATGACAGAAAAAGAGAAAAGACAAATCACAACAGAAATGAGATTCCTAAGAAGAATACTCAATGTATCAAAAAGAGATAAGATCAGAAATGAAGAAATCGAGACTAAAGTGGGGGTTATAGCTGAGCTAGATTTTATTAGAAGGCAGCAAGTCAAATGGTTTGGCCATGCAAGTAGGTTAGCAACTAACAGTATACCACAACAAGCAATGATGTACAGACCAGATGGAATCAGAGGAAGAGGCCGACTACGTAAACGATGGACGGACAGTCCTTAGGGATATTGATACATGAAGCTCATAAACGGGCACTCTCCCACTGTTTATGCTTCACCTCGACACCGCAAGGTACAAGAGGAACACGATAAGATGAGATAAGGTCTGCATGTTATTTCTGTGCAGTAGACACTAGCAGTTCCAGTGATAGGTCGGTGTTCAACCTTTCATATACCCCCGCCCATTCTGTTTTAAAACAGCCAGTTTTGTTGTTTGTTATTGGATGCCACACCGGATGTTTAAGAACATGCATTCTTATCCATATGGCCACGTTGACAAACCAGTGCCAGGTCAATAGTCATGTCCTTATCCCCATTATATATATATATAAAAGTCGCCGGGTTTGTATCCCATATGGCTTAGTACCTTCTGCAATGCGGAAAGCGTCGCACAAAGCACGAACTCCATAGCTCCAGCGACGTCCCCCATGAGTCTCCAAAAACATGCACTCTTGAACCGAAGGACGCGACCTGGAATCAAATCCACAACCGTTGGAGCCTGAGTCAGACGGCTTGAACACTTCGTTTCCCTGCGTACTCCCTTATCACCTATTCGGCTTGCAAGCCACTGTTGATGCAGACAAGACGGAAGTGCATCCCCCAGCACCTTCCCCTTGTATGTTATAAGAAATTTTCTGCCTTTGGCAACGAAACCCCTACAGAAAATGAAATTTTCCCCGTGACACAAACTTTCACCTCCAAGAGTCCACTTTTACAATGCAGAAACACCAAACAAACGGGTGCTACGACTGAACTTTAATCGCCTGAAAATGCAACTCATCACTGTCCCATCGGACATGTCCAGCTGTGCGACCACGATACAATCACGTACAAGGATCGTCATTCCTTGGAGTCGTCTATTGTAGTAAAAACAGGTGAGGCCAGTCACATTGATCTTGCCATCGCCTGGAGGGCAATGATATATGTTGCCTGCTGGCACAAGTACTTATTCCAGGAAGATTAAAAATATCCACAAATTAAAAAAACGCAATAGCCCTTATAAAAACCATTATCATCAAGTGCCATGCCGGCTGGCGTAGAAGTTCATAACTTTCCACAATCTCGGTCTTCTGGATCAACTCTGCTGACATTCCTCAATGCTACCGTCTCAATTCACCCAGCATAATTTCTCTTAGTCTCTCTCTCTCTCCCTCCATCTTTCCAGTAGTCACAATACTCTCCAAATGCCCCTCTTCTCATCACATGACCAAAGAACGCTGTTTGTATCTTTCTTACTGCTGCATTTATAAAAACTAAACAAAAATCATGTAAGTTCTACCCAAAAAAATGAAAGAAGCGGTTCGTAATGAAAACAGAACTTCTCAAAGGAAGTCAGAACAAGCAAATTCAGAATGTCAAATATAATAAATGACAGGAATAGTAATACTATAACAAAGACATTATAATAGGAACATATAAAGACGCAAGAAGCCCAGGTAACACAGTGCAGAGAAAAAACCAGAATCATTTTTTTTTAAAGTAAGAAAGATCAGCAATATGAAGTCTGGACATACCAACAGAATAGCAGCAGCAACACAAGCCAATGTCCGCATCTACCACGCACTATGTGTGCAACATACACACACAAAGTGAATTAAAAACTGCACATTCATTGAACCATCCCACTCAGAAGTCACGCTAACAAATTCCTGAAAGAATTGTGAGCTAGAATATGAATTAGACAGGGCAGTTTAACCGGACCAGTGCCTTCAAAGGGTGAGGGACATTATGAGCAATATAAAGGTTCAATCATATCATGACCAGCAAGTAGCTGGTGAAATATCACACTAGACAGGTGCAGATGAGTATTAGACAGGTCTGCATTCTCTCCCCAAAACGTTGGTGCACCTCCATCAATGAAAATTTCGACAGAAATCGACAGACACATTGGAAAGGCAGCCACACTTTCCAGGCTGAGAGTTCGGGAAAATAATAGACTAACAGAGCGTACAAAACTTCAAGCATATAAAGCTTGTTGTGTTGTTAGTACACTATTCTATGGGTCTGAATCCTGGATTTTGTACTCATGAAAGTTGAATCCCTTCCATATGAGGTGTTTGAGACATACCTTGGTATTTAAATAAACTCTTTAATGTGTCTACGATCAATGATAAACTACTAGTGAAGGTGACATCAATACAGACAGGCCTGTAAGAACATACAAGATGTATGGCCACATAACAAACATGCTTGAAAGAGCGGATATTACTACAGTGCACTCCCTCCTCAAGCAGAGACGTGTCCGGTGGCTGGGCCATGTATCTCGAATGGACGACTAACGTATTCCCAAAGAGATCTTATATGGAGAACTAGCTACGGGGAAGAGGCCAACCGAAGACTCCAAATACGATATAAGGATGTGTGTAAACAAAATATGAAAACCCTAGACATAGAGCCAGACACGTGGGAAAGAATTACAACCGGCATTATGTTCCTGGAGAAGAGATGTACTAAACAGAGGGAAAGAATTACAACAGGCATACGTTCCTGGAGAAGAGATGTACTAAACAGACTGGTGCTCTTTGAGCGCAATCTGATCCAAAGAGAGTGGGTTGAAGTTCCAGATGACATGGCGGACTGGCACAATGTAATAACACTGGGTCTGAGTGCAGAGAATAGGAAGCGGGCAGCACTGTGCTTGAAGTGCAACAGTTGATCCAGAGCAACAGACATCAAGGTGACAGTCATCTACACCGATCAGTCAGTGGTGAGAAACAGACGTAGTGGTTATTGCAAAGGCTAATGGGCGAGTCTTGAAAAAGGAGAGCCTGGCATATGAGACTACGACCTCCAGCATGAGAATGGAGGTGGAGGCAGTAACAGCGGCATTCAGGTAGCTACAGCTTAAGATGTGCAGACAGTCCCCTTGTTCAAAAGTGCTAAAGATTACAATTCCACAGAAAAAAACTGCCAAAAGAAGAAATTGAACATGTCACATGAATACAATGTACAGTAGGCTTGGCTCCACAAACTTTAAAAATACAACCTAAGAACAGGAAAAGAGACTATAGTCTTAATTCGGGAATTTTGAGGGAATGAGTATATCTTGATGAAAAACAGCACAAAAGTGTGACAGATCAACTCATAGAAAATAACATTACTCTGAAAGTGTTACTAAAATTTATTGAGTGAATCAAAGATGACAAACTTAAATAAAAACAAGCACATAGAACTGAACTTAGCAGGTCCCGTAGATCTAAAAATAAAATGTTAAAAAAGCAAGCAAATATAAACCTGATGGTTACATGAAAGTAATAATCTGGTCACTTTGTAGTTAACACTATTAGTGATAACTTGCAGTTGGATTAATCTTATAGCCTGTGGCAAAGCTGGAGCCAGCCCTTTGTCCATCACTGCATAAATTTGATTGCATGTTCTATAACCAATCAGGTGCACAAACAACAATGTATTTAACTGGTAATTTCCAACATTATCTGGAGACCACAATATTGACATGTTCAATAACAACCATGGCTGTGTTTGACAACATACAACACAAACAACAGTTTCCTTCGCTATCAGACATTTTATTTATCCCACATTGAAAAGACAGCACAGATGGAATCATACGAAAGTACAAAATGCTGTCATCTTCACAATCCGTTATATTCATAAAATGTATGCTACTGACGACGTTTTACCTCCCTGGCATAGCCAGCTCATTTAACGGGATAAGCAAAATAAAATTATTTGTTGGAATTTTTTTTACACAAACCCCAAATTACTATAACCAACATTGTGTTTTAAATCAATGTAATTGTTCTAACGGCTTGCTGAATAAAGACAATCCTTCGAACATGATCTGATCCATCTTCATAAAGCTTGTAATGTCTCAAATTCATCTTGATTATCTTCCCTTGACTGAACATAAACCTCACTTTGAAATAGTATTCTGATGTAGTCAGGTTTAACATGCATATTTTGCTGTCCACCAGGTATAATTTTAAACCACAACGTTAACATGGGTGTTAGCTCAACCTGATCATTTGCGTGAAATTAATGTATACATACAAGTTTTTCCCGATCATTATTTCTCTTTTGTTCATTCAGTTGACCCTATCTTTTGCAAGACACTCAACAATATGCCTACTGAGTGTCAAGGTTATTTCTAGACAAGTCACGGACAAATTATAGGTGTGCAGAAAGTAGTACAAGCTACATTTTTCATTTACAAGGATCCAAGAAGTAAACAACAATAAATAAACAAATAATGCTTTCAGAACACAAATTGTGGCTGAGAACATGTGGTCATGGGACAGCAGTAGGAACTAGTGAGTGGTAAATGTGTGTAGCATATAAGTTGGTATTTAAATAAACTCTTTAATGTGTCTACAATCAATGATAAACTACTAGTGAAGGTGACATCACTACAGACCATACGTAAGAACATACAAGATGTATGACCAGCAGGTATATTTGCCTTGCACAATAAAACAACCTCAGTATACACAAGACAACTAAAAACAACAGGTCTACTTCACCAAAGCAAAGTACACATTAACTGAATGAATCATGATTAAACTAAAGGATGAGACCAATTATACAACGGATTAAAAACTAAAAACCTTAATCGCATATGACCACAGAGTTAGGACAGAATAAGAAATGTATGTGCACAAAAAGGAACTATGACAAAGATTGAACATTATAATGTATGATGATATCTGAGGACAAAGAAACTGAACTTCAGCTTGTGAAGGCATCAGTAGTACAACAAAATAACGGCCATAGATTGCGGCCTTCTCTTGCCCTGTGGCTGCGTTGGGCTTCACTTTCTTGCTTTGCCCCTGCCACGACCACGTCTGGCAGTGGCACCCCTGCCTTTCTTGGGGGTTACTGTAGGAGTGGCCTCTTCTTCAGATTCCTCCTCATCCCTGACAGTTGCTGCAGACACATCCATGATGGCATCGTCCGGATTGTCCGTGTTTACTTCCACCGGATCTTGTGCTGCGTAAGACTCTGTGGAATGATAATTACATGAGTGCATGTTACAAATCAGTGATCTTAGAGTTATCTGTGTGATCAATATCCTATAATGCGTGATTTCTGTATGCACTGCATAATTTATCCCTGAATGCTGTCCAGAGGAAGCCAACAAATGAATGCCCTCCTCTAAAATGTAATATAGTAGACGTAGCTTAATGGAAGCTGTTAACGCATAGTGTATACACTGCAAAATGTCTACAAGGTGAAACATTCTATTTAACAGGCATATATGCCCACACATCTACACAGACATGACTGAAGCGAACAACGAAATACTCACCAGCAGGGAATGCCTTATACTCCCCCTGGGATGGGTCCTCTGGCAAATAGCCATAGCTGGAATCTGCGGTCTCATAGTTATCTACCGTCTCATTGTGACTTTGCTCAGCTGTGTCATCATAACCCAGGCTGTAGTCACCCTCTTTGGTCAGCCCACCTTCATTGTCGACATCCTCCAGTGGAAGCTCATCATTATAGTCATGGCCATCATCGTGCTGCTTATTATTGGCCGCTTCAGTGTCTCCCATCTCCTGGTCTTCAGTTTCTTCTTTCGCCTTTGCTTCCTCTTCCTTTGCTTTCAAGGCTTCAGCTTCAGCAGCTGCCTTCTCAGCCAGACGTTTTTCCCGAGCTGCAATTTTCTCTTCTGTGGCAATCTGGAGTGATAGATGTACAACTATCATAGATCCTTACAATGACATGCCTACACTTTGCAACCAACATTCAACAAATACACAATATAAAGTTTTCATTCTTATTGACAATCTGCAATGCTGGATATTCAAAATAAGATATAGGAATAGAAAGCAATGGTACTTTTGCCTTAATTCACCCCAAACAAACGTCACGAGCTATATTTAGTACTGACGGTGATCTCCTGTGTTCGGGTACAGTGCATTTCAATTGCCCCAGTGTTTCTTTGGCTTTGGCAACGTTTCTGTGTGAGTGTGCGTGCATGTCTGTCATATCATGAGTTTTCTGGAACACAGCTGTCCACGACAAGCAGAGTAGCGTTGCTTTTCTGCAGCATCATGGCATCTTACATTCTGCTAGACGCTGTTCTCATAATCATATCATGGTGCTATCGCTGACTGAGTGTCAGGACAGATGATGCCGACATTCCCCTGAAACAAGGCACATGGCTGCAAGGCTCGCATCTCCCGTACAGACAAGATCATTCTTTTCATATACTGCTGGTCTCAAGAGTTGACAAGCATTTCATTTTGCCCAGTTGGGGACGTTGCCGAGAGCAACTGTTGACTGGGGTAATTACCAACCAGAGTGTGCCAACAAACTGTTAGTCAATCCGGTAGTAACTGGAGGACCAAATACCACTGTCGAGATAGATAAGAGCCATGTACAAGGCGCAAACATCATGTATATAGAACATTGCACACCGATAAAATTGTGCACCGAGCTACGGTGCAACACAGGGAATCCCTGGATGTGACGTCATACCCTGGGATTCATTTGTTTGGGGTGAATTAAGGCAAAAGTACTTAAATAATTTGTTATGAAGAAAAGAGCAGAAATCGAATACCATTAACAGATAAACAAAATTAATATCTGAAATTGACTACCTGTGTCAACAAGCAACAAGAAATTGTTTAATAATAACCGACCTATTTAAATAATAACATTGCTTTAAAGATTCACATTATCTTTACTAACTGAAGCATATAAGTGAAAATACCTACCTTAAACTTCTCATAGTGAGTCTCGCTCTGGCAGTGAGAGCCCTTGGCAGACTTCTCATTGTTGTAAAACTTGTGGCACAGTTTACAGAAGTATCCAGTCACCGGAATGATATATTTCACACCTAAAGGAGAATGGGTATAGAGAGAAAAATAATAACAAATCAGATGTATTTGAATAACGAAGACACAAATCATATATAGTACATCATTACCATTAACTGCAACATGCCTCCAACACAATGTGGTAAGTACATTTCTAGATTCTGATGTCTACCCACATGTATTATAAAACAAATAGTTATATCACTCCATGGCACAAAGCCTGGGCTGAATTGTAGAGGCACTAACAAAACAGGTAGTACAGTGTCATGTCATATCCGACTAAGACCCGACTCTGTCTGAAAAACCTTGCTTGACCATACATCTTCCGTAATTTCTTCCAATACCAGCTAGAGCAGTCACCGTAAACTGTCCAGGTTAAAGTTTTCTTTTTGTCCCGGACAGAGAACAATTTCACACCTTTACAGAGGATTCAAACCTGGGTCTCCCGAATGAGAGCCTGGCATTCTAGCCACTAGGCCAGCCGCTCCCCCTTCAATACCAGTACTTGTAATAATTTTGTTCTCACCACCTGACATGAGATTCTATTTGTTAAAATAACTGTAGAATAATCAGTATACACACTTGTCAATGTGTATATATGTGCTCACCTATTATTCTTGTTTTTGTTTAATAACTAGATTATAAAGGTAAATTAGAAGTCAGTATGTCACTGTGATATCAGTATTGAGAACACAAACATGTCATTACTGGCACACATATAGCCATAGCTGACAGAATCGCAGAAATATTCATCAACATGGAATGTTCGTAGAAAAATCTGCATCGTAAAACCTTCAACACGTTCAAGTGTGCTTGAACATACCACAGGCGTTGGCACCCTCATTAAACACACAAAAAACTACAAATCTAATGAAGAAAATGGTTTTTTCCCCGGCCAAGTAAAAAACATCTTATTGTCCTCACTTCACTTCCACTTAGAAGCCTTTCAGAACCCACTACCAACAGCCTTATATAAACTGTTAAAGATGGACACAGGACACTGCAGAAACCCTGGACATGAGGACACACGAGTGATGCCATGAGGGTTAGAAATTTTCTCACTGGGCGTGATGAGAAAGTGCTATGCAAAGTACCCGTTTTATGAGACAAAAGTGAACAACTTACCAACTGGATTCTCTGCATTGAATTCTGGAATAGTCAGGTCCTCGTTATCAGAATCATCCTGCAGATAAAAATAAAACCTAGGTCACTTTACAAAGTCGGCACACTAGTATCAACATGTCAACCATACAAGCTTAATATAACAACGGTAATATGTGAGAATGTGGCACAGAATATTCAAAGAATGAAAGCACACATTCCTATAACATTATTATTATAACTATTGGATTAAGTAAAATACAATTCCTGGAGATGTGTACTCACAGCTGACAGAAAACAAGAAACTACAATATTTTTACAAAACAACAGACCTGTGTAATGAGTAAGATACTGCATGTGAAGGCCTATGGGAACAAAAGGCAATCAAAATTCAGACTGTTTACCTAGATACCCTACATATTTTAATGGGCGCCATGAACTATTATTATGTAGATTCCATATTAAAATATGGTGAGCTACTACTGCCATGCCATGTCTCAGATTTTCAGATTATTAAGAATCATCTTTAATACAGATAACAGTGCAACATTCTCCCATAGGGCACACAAGGCTGATCTCAATATAGTGCCAGTGAGGATCACAACACATGTATATATTAATCACATCTTTTTTGTCAGTTTTGTATATATTAGATAGGCGTAACAATTCCCAACGGAATTTAAAGTGTGCAACATTCTCCCCTAGGGCACACAAGGCTGATCTCAATATAGTGCCAGTGAGGATCACAACACATGTATATATTAATCACATCTTTTTTGTCAGTTTTGTATATATTAGATAGGCGTAACAATTCCCAACGGAATTTAAAGTGTGCAACATGCACACACATTCTACTAGTTTTGTATCATTCAAGCTGATCCACTACCCCTAGGTCAGGGGGGAATACCTTTTTTTATTTTGAAAAAATCCATCTAATTCATGGCAGACCACTTTGCCTCAAGTTTAAGGATTATAAGTTGCAGGTTTTACAGATGATGTCAAACACTCCTGTAGTGTATATAGGACAACAAACTGCACTGACCTGATCCTTGTCTCTACGGCTGCGGTCACGCGATGAGCTTCTCCTGTATGACCTGTATTTCTGGTTGATGTAAAACAAATCACCATTACACGATTGACAATCGCATTTAGTGATTATATTTACATTCATTCACCGCTACAGATGAGTGGTAATGACTTAAGTTTCCTTCCAGTAAGCAAGCAGCTGTCTGTCACCCATCCTTGTTGGGGGTTTGTTGCTCTCATATTTCAAGAATGCAAAGGGCATTGTTATTGGTAGACTATACGATGGTGGAGGGTCATCCTTTTCAGACTGATACCCATGCCGCTAAAGGTGGCACATCCATCCCAGCAGGCACATTTCAAATAGCCAAATGCATGTTTCTGCCTTCTATCAATGCAGAGCTGATACATGATGCTTTGAAATCAGACTGACAAGTAATTATCCTGCACACAGATTCTGTACACTGAGCTTCCATCTGCCATTGCCTGCATAAAGACCAATAGAATGCTGCCGGTAGGACTTTGGTGACTTTTGGTGTAATGTCCAGTTTCAGAATATTGCTTAGTGGCCTTCATAGCGTTGTCATGAATAGTGCATTCCTCTGCAAGCTGCACATTAACCCCAAAAAGATTCGCAGAGGAGCACTTTTCCTGTTTCCCTAGATGGTCAGCCAGTACTGCAAACTGCTGTGTGTGACAAAATTTGTCTAAGTAGCTTTCTATCAACATTTTCCATTTGATGAATAGCAAGATTTGGGAATGATTTGGAATATTACATCTAATATGTTCCTTAGTAAGTTTCATACTACATTCCATTGTCACAGCATGGGGCATCCCAAGAGGCCGTCCAGAGGAGCCATTCTGACCCTCGAGTGAAAGCAAAAAATATTTCCAGAGCTGAGAAAAAGAAGTGTGTGTAGACTAATGGCTGGTACGGCTTCCAGTGTGGCTTGATGCTACATAAACGCCTTGAGGCATCTCACCCATTCTACAAAGCATTCAGACTTAGAATATACGATTGCCCCACCACACCAAAGACCTATAGCAGAACAGTGTTATTATTTTTAGTGATGTGATCGATCTAGTCAATACCTATGTTTTTAACCTCTCATGGAGTGTAGACTCTCAACCAGTTCAAGCTCTTTATAGAACAGTGTTCATAATTGGTTGGATTTTGCAGCCAAAGTTTTCTATAGGGTGAGGTAGCCATTCTCATGACAACCATTCTAAGTCCCCTCTTATGACATGCATGGTCAGTTACATTGCAATTATTCATTGCTTCTCTGATGGGCCCTGGTAACACACGGGTGGCAGTGACTATACTGGCAGCTAATGGACATACCCTGTTTGTTTCCATGTGTATAAATTTAACAGTACATCTGGTTTTACCTACAGCTACTGCTGGAAATGTAGTGTTACTAAACATGCAGTGCCTATGATTGTTCTTTCAATGCTCCAAGATTTTAATCATAACAACATCAAGGTCGCCTAGTCTTCCTTTTCTGTCCCCCCACCCTCCCCTCCAGCCATGAAACAAGTTCAAGATTCTCATGGTCCATTTATTTAGAGGACAATATACAATTAGGCACACTAAACATGGTTTGGTACACTCAAAATACAAGCCACACAAAGAACTTACACCCCTGTCTCGGCTCCTACTTCTGGATCTGTCACCAGAGTCATCCCTCTTCTTGCCATAGATTTCAGCATTCTACAATATTAAACATTACAAACAGTGTTACAGATTTTGTTCATGTCATGGTGAATTTACAATCAAATTCAAATCACACAATTTACAACTTCTTCCAGCTTTGACTACTATTAAAGATAAGAACAATATGCAACTAATGTGATTAAGTTCACCCACAGCAATAAACAGTTTATCCATCTGTTCATGGTACATATAACAATCAAATTCATGCCTGTCCAAAATATATAGTGCAACTGTGTTTCCTTATATTTACAAGCAACTTTATTTCTTTTCAAACTGTTCAATTTATATTACCAGTTTGTCTGCTGCTTCTTCCCCAGCCTTCCCTTTTGGACTCAAAGATACACATTGTACCTACTAAACATTTCCCAAATACATGATTAAGAAACATGTGGCGCAATCACTGAAATCTGCCCTTTAACACTCCTAAGAGAGATTTAAGTTTAAATGTTTTAACTGTAGTCTTGGATGGATAGGACAGTAGGATGGATGATGGCATAACAAAATAATCTTTTTTTTGACACATTAAAGATGGGCAAAAGATTTCAGGGTCTGCCTCTACTACAATACAAAGATTGTAAGGACATGATGGATACAGGCATTGATATTGCACACTGGGAGAAAGTCGCTGCTGTTCGTGTTGCATGGAGGGCAAAGATGAGAAAATGATTGCAAATGGGTCACACTGGTGAGATGTGCATGATGGTGGAAATGACCAAGTGGTCACATGAATCCATTGTGGACGGACATTAGCAGTGCAATTGGTTAGATCGGTCATATCCACTACCGCCATTGGTTGTAGCTGATTTTATTTGAAGCACAATGTAACAAACTATCGTCCTAAGTTGACACAAATCACTCAGATAATGCAACACATTGCTACATGACACACCAAATGGCTGCAGTATATACAAACACCATAGAGACAATAACATCATGGCATGTCTTACCTTCTTGTGCTCCTCAGTTTCCCGATGTTCCAGTACCTCTGTGAAGTTGTTGAAATCATGCACCTTACACCATCCGCAGCCTCTCTTCACCTGTAGCTGTCGTTGCTGCATAAGGAAAACAGAATAGTCATACTTGTGTTTAACAGCAAAAACAAACGAATGATTTGCCGCCTGTCATAGGCTCAGCTTCAGACTCTGCCCTATTATCCCCCAAATATAGCAAGGTGGCTCAACCAATCAAGGATATAGGAGATTATCATTGTTTTAATTCTTTGTTCCTTTTTCAAAAGGACTTTCATGTATGAGTGGTTCTAAATGCTATTATCTGATGGCAGCTGTCTTCCATATGCCTAGTAACTTATGCAGGACATGGTACTTATTAAAGATCCTGACAATAAACTGCGCCTTACTTTATTTCTGAGAAATCATATTGATGATGTCTATAAGATGCCATGAGTCTGAGTTTAGTTAATTTTACCTATCAGAAGACAAATTTACACACTGTATAGATTTATATTTCTTGTTAAAATAGGTATTATCAAGTTTGAATTTGTCTTGTGGTCTGGTGATAACCACATTGCTTACTGTATTCTTTTATGTGCAACACTTTCTTCCTCAACACTAAGATTCATCTGGCAAAACTTGATGAATAATCCCTCTGTATCATCCAATCTCTTGGCATTCAGATTACCCATAACAATTTTGATATTGTCATTTGCTCTAACTACCTTTAGTGCTTTGGAGTTTAATGGTCAGCTGGTTGTCATTAGTAACTTGTAATTTTCAAATAAAGCTTGGCTTTAGCAGTGGTGTAGATACACCTTGTTCAACCTTTAGTGCTTTCAGAACATTGCTTTCATGTGGAATACAAAAGGATATGTCAGGTGCTTCAACTATCCAACTAATCTACCATAACAGAAAAACTTGTATACCTTCAGACTATAAAAAAAATCCTGTGAATTACATTAAGTGTTTTCAACAACAATCAACACCACACACTGTAACATAAATGAGAGTAAAATAAAATACAGCATTACCTTGTGAATGTTGGAGAATCGATGCCTCTCCCATGGGATATTCAGGCTGTTGTTGCAAATCTTGCAGAAGTATTCTGGGTCAGCACCACTGCTGAAAACATATATAAAGAACTATATGAGGTACTTGCCGCACATTAGACAAGAGCTTAATAACATCAAATGTTTCATTTACACACTAAATATAAAACAAGTATATCCACAATAATGGTTGACTGCAAAAGATCAACACTTTCTAAATGTCTTGGGCATTTTATTATAGTTTCACCACCTATCTTGTGCTCAACTGTCTTCAAACAATGTTGTTACGGGTTTGTGTGTGTCTATATATTTATATATATCCCAAAGCAGATACCATGATTGGGCTAAGTGCTAGGCCATCACATATTCTAAGCCATGACATAACATAAGAGTGGACAGTTCACTTCTTTACCACCTTCTCTTCCCAAAAAATTCCAATAATATTCTGAAATTCTGAACCTTTTTCAATGTGAATGACACCCGAGTTATGCTGGATGAGAAAATAACATCCTGCCTGTGGGGAGTGAACTACCTTGACGGGCAACAGCACTAATCGCTATGCCACTGTTAGTCAAAGGCTATGAACATTAAAACAGAAAAATATTCGACATTGGATGTATTGAACCACAGGCTTGAAGATACTCTGCGCAACTTGACGATAAATGTTTAGTTTTAATTAAGCTACATTAAATGTTATTACAGTGCAGACCTGATTTATTGTTGTTCACAACAGAAACTAGCTACATCCATGAGCGCCATAATTGGTTTGCACTGTATCATTATATTTGTTAAAACTAGTTGTGACCATTCATACCTATTTTTATTATATATATAGCTAACAAATTAGGATACAAGCATCCACTTATTTATAAATTGAATGGTAACAACTAGTCTAGGACACCGATAGAAGAGCAGCTGGGAGAGAAGGATAACTGGTGAAGCTGCCAAATAGGGAAATGTGAACAGAGGAATGTTGTTGTGAACTCTGGGCAACATATTAAGTGGGATCATTTGAGATAATAGATATTGACAACTAAAGGATGAGCAGATAGGCTTCCAAGCAAACAGATATTGCACAACTAGATAACCATACTGGGCATCACAATGCACTGAGCTGAACTATGAAAGGTGTGATAGGAAAATCCGTAAACTTGGAATCCTACAGAAAAGCATCAGCTTAAGGATAACTTATGAGCCCTTGATAAACACTAACATATATGCAAATATGCCTGTGTGCTTGTGGGATCCATAAGGAAAGTAAAGAATAGTAACATTAAATTATCTGCAAACTCTACAAAGAACACGATTTGATTCATGACCCAAGCTTCACTGTAAGGCAGAAGACACTTCAATAAGAACACAAATGAGACCATATTTATGTTTCTGACTACAGATTGGTATAATGACCAGGACTTTCCTAATGACAATGCTGTACACCTACTTAGATACCTATGTAGACAAAGGTGGAAGGACAGATAGATAATAAATTAAGAATGCACATAAAGATATAGGATCTATATCTATATAATATATAGATATTCTTGACATGCTAAAATCTAATAATGAATTGCCAGCCTTTAAAAAAAGGCTGCACACTATTGTCCACCCAACATGAGTAACCAAACATGGGCACAGAAATCTCCTATGTACAAGAGTGTTCATGATGTTTGATAAGGCAATGGTAGCCCAATATAGACAAGGAAGAACACTAACAAAACAACAACTGACCTGGCATTCTTGCCCTCAATTTTGCGCAAATGTTCTTCAGCCTTGATGCGAGATCTGAGTTGGTTGCTCTTCATCTCGTGCACTGTAAGCAGGCTGTTCATACGCTGCGTATGCTTCATGCCATTCAAGTGACGACGGAAACTCTCATCATCGTAAACGGACACGTTACACACATGGCAGTACAGGTTGCTGTCTTTGTCCTTGCGTTCCTGAAAATTGTAATACAATGTATGTAACAAACACAGCAACCAATGTAGATATAGCATCCACATTAAAACATGCTCAGAAACACACAAGCACCAAACATCTCTCTCACACATATATACACACACGAACCAGAAAAGGGACAAAGGTAAAGGAAACTTGTACACACCATAGGGCTCACTAGGCATGTGTTAAAAACATGTATAGACCACCCAGTTGGTGATGTAGTCAATATCACACTGGATCAACCAGAGACCCCAGATCATTATTCAAAATACACCTTGATGCGAATTTCAACTCCTCACGACCAATGGGCCTGCGGGCATCTTACCACTACACTACCATATGAACTGCAAACGTCACATAGGCATCAGAAATAAGAAAATCAATTCAATGAGGGAAAGTATATAAAATAAATTAATTTACAGTCACAAACATTATATAGGATGGATTTCAAATGACTGTGCCACCGTGAAGGTCAACCTGGTCAACAAACGCCCACAGAAGTTGGGTGTGTCAGCCTAACGGCGCAAGAACACAATTATGTCTGAAAAAACTTTTCGGATGAGCGCAGAAGAAATGACTGTGCAGTGTTTGAAAATATTGCTGGTCCCAAGTTTTGTATTCACCCGCTGTAAAGTTCATGCAACAATAGGTAGATACAAAACTTGGACCAGCAATATTCTCAAACACTGCATAGTCATAGACACTGCAGGGTACAAGAGGAACATCATGAGGTGAGATGAGTCATTAAAAATACACCCTGTAGTATAACACTACTACATTCTTTAGACCTGGCACACTAAAATAAATCCATACAGGTCAAATAAACAAAAATAGCAATAGCAACAAATCAAACAGAACAAGAATAATAAGACAGAAAAAAAAAAAAAAAAAAAAAAAACAGCAAAGCATAGAAAAATAACCAAGCAACACATGAAATAAATGCTTCTCACATCATCTTCAGTTGGTTCTGCTGGATCATAATCAGCTTCACCCTTCTCTCCTTCTTGATCCTTATCTGAAAAATTCACAGTACAAACTAATATTTTTGTATGTTACACAAAAACTGAATAAAATCATACACATATATCCTAACAAACAGTGACTACATGAAGATATTCCTATGTATAAGTACTTATAGAATTATTAGCATAATTGGATCAAAGAATCACATGGCGCACTTTGAGAATCCTTTAACAAAAGTTGCCACATAGGTTGCTTCAAAGAATTTTCATATGTCTGAACAATGTGACGTCCATACATTACAGGAAAGTATATGTTATTGTGCTGAGGCAGGAATCATCTGGTGACACACTTGACATATTACACTGGGTATTACAGACATGCTGATCCAATTAGTTGAATTCATGAAAACCAGCTATGTGCACTCTCCACCTCTCCAGAATCCTAAATATTAGCATCAATAAGAAAGACAAGACATAAATTGTATAGTAATAGCATAAGAAAGACTAATGAAGAATTTCACACTTGTCATATAGGGAATAATTGTATAGTAATAGCAGTAAGAAAGACTATAATGAAGAATTGCATACTTGTCATATAAGGAATTGTGTAATAATAGCAGGATGAGAGACTAATGAAGAATTTATACTTGTCATAAAAGACAATTGTGTAGTAGTAATAGAAACTAATGAAGAACGCCATACTTGCCAACAGCTTCAAGATTGGTGGAAATTAGAAAGTGGGCAGTAAAAAAAGCAAAATCTTCAAGGTACTTCTAAAAATAATCAAACCTGTAATGTAATGTGTCACAATATACGTGTACACTGTGGTCTCAAATAAACAATTGACACACAACTCAAAAATTAACCTTTCCTTACTAGTTGTATTATCTGACATAGTCGATTGTAATGTTTGCAATGAATAAATCATTAGCTGACCTCTTAGATGTCTTTAATCCAAATTTGAACTATTCTTCTATACAATGAGCACTTGTAATATTTACAATTAGTTAAAAATAAAAAGCAGGCTATTGGTTTATGGGAACTTTCATCCAGCTTTATGCAAGGCACCTCTAGATTCCCTACCTCTGGTACATCTACAATGGATTTGAAAAAAAAAAATGCACCTACTACTGTCTGAGATAGTAAAATTTAACATCTGAGGTTACATCAGGTGTTGAGCAAAGGATAGGCTAGTTAACATTAGGCAAAAATGAACAAATTAAAGTGTTGGCAAGTACTGGAAAAATTGGAGGACAAAATCTGTTAGTAAGTAGAGCCCAGTAGATGCTTTGAACAAATCTTCAAAAACACAGAGATGCAAGGTGGAACACATCTTTGTTTGAAGTGCTTGTTCAAGAGCATTTAGGAAAAGCAGTAGGGAGCTGAGAATTTGATGATAAGATGACAGAGGAGGAAGAAAATATGGCTGATAATTTGCTCAAAGTGCTGGCAATGAGAAAATTGCAGCAACTCCAGAGAAATTGAGAAAAGTTTACCTGACTCCCATCGATTAGAACGATTTTTATCTTTGCCTTCACCGCTCCTGTTGCTGTCTCGGCCACGAGAACGATCTCGATCACTTCTCTGCAGATCCAGGCCAGAATGATGAAAGGAACAATGGTGGCCCATGAATGGGAGAGAAGTATGGAAGGGAAAATTATCATTGAATCGTGGACAGCAAAATACAGTATCTCTTGAATTTCAATGAATTGAGCTTGCAACTCTGCTTGAAATCATGAAGTGTACATGAAAATGTATAACCTGATTACCAGCTGATAGCTTTATCGTGAAATGAACACAAGGACTTTGATTTTAACAATATTTGTAAATAAGGAATCTGATAAAATCATGTGTGATTCCAAGATCTGTAGTTGGCAGAGGGACAAACACCCATGAGATTTAAGATCATTTGAAACAGTAATCATCAAGTGAGGAAATCCATGTAACTGAATATGACTTAGTTGATGAAAACATTAATGATCAAAAAAATTTCAATTGTATTTAATTATATTCAAATAAAATGTATCGATGTAGTATATGCCCTGTGTTCTATTGTATAAGTTAAAACTAGACGGATTTTTATTTCACTGTATAATTTAAATCTATGTTCACCTACAGCACTCTAGGTGCATTCCTCTACAGCACATACATACATTAAATGTAGCTGGTAAGAGCACTTCAACTCGTACATGTAACTAACATATGTTCACGGCAGCCCGTATGCTGTATGCACATTAAATGTTATATTGTCATTTGACTATTGTCAAAGAATTACATCTACATAGTATCTTAGATTAACTCATATGGATTTAGTTCTAAACAAAACAAACAATACAGGAACTGCTAAATTAAGTAAACCAAAATTTCATCTTACTCCTGTTTCTGGCCTTATTGCCAAATAACATGAACAAATAGATACATTGAGATTAATTACTTAACTTACCGATCGCACTAGAAAAGTATATAAGAAAGCACAAATGAGATCAGATTAAACTACAAGTTGCCTCTCCTCCGGATACTTCCACCACACATTATTAAAATCTGTTTCCTAGAAATTAATTTCTAAAATCTGGCTACTGAGAAACTTGCTTAAGTAGCACATCAGAGAAATGCTCAGAAGTAACAGCCATAGCAGATACACAGGAAATGGAAAAGTATTTAGTTAGGAATGAAAACAGGAATCAACTATGCTGATTAATTAAAGGCCTCCAGGTATGTTAAGACAGATAATATTGACTCTCACCCCTGATGAATCTCGTCTCCTCCGCTTGTAGTCAGAATCTCTGCTCTGTCCGCCTGATCGTTTGCGATCATTATGCAAACCATAACCCATTCCTTGGTAAGGGTAGTTCATGCCACCACCAAGCCCTCCAATGTCTCCTAGTCCACCATAGTCACCTCCATAACCACCAACACCTCCCAGGGCAGCTTGTTGTTGCAGCAGTTGCTGGGCAATCAACAGCTGGTTCACCTGGGGGT
Source organism: Cepaea nemoralis (assembly GCA_014155875.1). NCBI lineage: Eukaryota > Metazoa > Mollusca > Gastropoda > Stylommatophora > Helicidae > Cepaea > Cepaea nemoralis. The sequence continues at coordinate 465,912 of JACEFZ010028051.1, forward strand.
TGACCATTGGCTCAAACAAACCACTCCCCATACTAGGGCCTTCCCCCAAGAGTCCATCTCCTCCACCTCCTGAAAAGTTACAGAATGAAATAATTCAATACAAATAAGCATCAATCTTAAACTGTGGCATTTCCGCAGGCTTAATAAGCAGAAATGATACTACAATATATTTACCAATAAAGCATTATTAAATATTTCAAATGTGAGGACAAAGGTAAAAGTGAAAGACATTTTTGATAGTACATTACAACTACAGTAATCTTGAAGTCAAGCACACAAAGGCAACGAGAACATAATGACAGAATTGTGTGAATAAATAAAAGTTAGCATTAAAACACAAGCACAGTATGTTTGGAATGCCGTAACATCAATGTATATTTAATGTACACCACTGACAGAAAAATCTACAAGGCAAATTGTAAATAAAAAGATGCAGGAGAAAAACAAATCTACTGAACCTAATTAGAATTTTTAAGTAAAAGAGAAGAGAAAATGAAATTAATGTGCATTTTATAAGCAATTTTTACATTTGACTATGGCACACAAAAAAACACTTGAACAATTATGGTTGTCATTGACTAGATAAAAATAATCTTTTAACATGTACCTGGAAACAAGAGAGCTAATCAACAAGCTAAGAAAAGAACAATAGAAGAACATGATGTGCCAGTTACATATTACCAAAAGAAGAGAATAATTTTACATCAATCAACCACCATCAAAATGGTACACTAGATTTTGCAACCACATGTATACAAAATTCAAGATTGATATTTCAGTCAATGGCACATGTGGATTGGAACCACAGATAGCAGATCACATACTTAAGGCTGCTCAAAATATGACATATCTAGACAAACCTTCTAGCCTAGAGAAACAGCAACAGTAGATGGACAACTGATAGAATTAAAAAAGACAAAATTCAAACTTGAGACAATACTGCAGACATAAACTAATTTAAGGCAAACTAAAGACAATATTAAAAAAACAAAACATTCTACACATAACATACAATCTATTTCATGTGATTCTTCGGGACTTTTCCAATGACAATGCTTGTTTGTCCATCTACCCCAATTACAGTTCAATTTACAGATGCCATGAATCTATTATTGATAACAGATTTTAGCTTTCATGGGTGAGTACCAAAAACATTCTACCTTTCTCATACCACTATATATTCTGGGGAGCTGAGGTAGTATAATAGCCTGCAAATCCGGCAGTTACGCATTCAAATCCTAATTGAGGTATCTGGGTTCCACAGGTCAACCCAGTTCTGGGAAGCAACAGTGGCCTGTGTGATACTGACCAAACGACCCACTGAAAGGTGATTATCTATAGCCAGAACTATACACACAATACTCAAGGTATGGAAAAGGAGGCCTTACTTTTATAATCAACTTGCTCAATCCATCTGATAGTTTACCAATGCAAAGTACTTTTCACTCCAAACGTGTGAAACATGAATGAACACCAGAATTATACCACTTGGTATAAAACAAAAAAATCTGTTAAAAATGTATCTTGGTACAGAAGCGTTGGAATAATGTTTTCAGAAAGGTGTAAGCAATATACCATCATAGACATCACCTTCTGGTTACTTATCTCTAAAACAGTAATAAAATGTGTATAATTTAAACTGTGATATAAGAACAAATAACACTATTTTCACCAAATTTAAAGAAACTATTGTACAATGTTATATCATTTGTGACCCTTGCTTTATAGATTTACAAATGATTACAACATGGTTTCTTTGCTGGTCCACTCTGCATGTTTGGCTTAGCAAGCTGCTGATCATGTTCCCCAGTCTCTTCACAGCGAGCAAAGCAAATATGTTTAACCAGTGAATGAACATTACTAAAGAGCTCCAAAGAATGGTCAAGTCCATGAAAATACCTTATGGCTGCAGCAATTGCAGAGGAAGAATGTACCTGCAGTGCAACTTTCTGTTGCGCTAATGGTCTGTCCTGGTAGCTCTACTGAACATTTAGATGTCATAAATTTTTAATAAGACAAGGTGTCAATACACTTCAAAGCTATCACCTTTTTACGTTGCATAAGAAATGATAATGTCAGCAATCACTAGCATTACATTCATTGTTGCAGTTTGTTGTTCATGAATATATTATGTTGTCAATTATATTAAAGATTTGTGGAGTAAAAAGGTGCGCAATAAAGGCATATGCTGGAAAGTCTACATAAAATCATAAAACCATACCATAGTTACGATTTCCACGGTCTCTACCTTGACGACTTCTGTTCATTGTATCTGCAGACAAATATACAAAATCTGATAATATATATTTTATATCTCCCTCCCTAGAGGTCTGAAATATACTATGTACTAATCTATTGTTAACTGAAGAGACAAGAAACGCTTCAAGAAATCCAGAAGAGATCTATACGATTACAACCAAGAATTAAAGACTACAAGAGCAACTGGAATCAATTTTGTACAAATGGTTGGAGAAAATTCATACAGAAAATTTAATGTGAACATCTACAAAGTAAAGACGACCAAAAAACATATATCAATGGAATTGAAGGTGGTGCTGTCCCTCTCCGGAATGTTGGAGGACAATCGAGCTATGGATAAACGGTACATAAAAGAATGGATAACTTAACCCTGATAAATAACGTGATCACAGCCTTGGCGACTGGCTTGGGGCAAGTATGCTTCACATTTTGTGATCAACAGTATGCACCAACTTGTGCACTTACACCCTTCCATGTTAAGAATCTGAACTCATTGTCTTTTCTCTTTCAGTTGTCTACAATATCTTCTAGCTTCTGTATTTTCATAATATGGGGCCAAAAAATGATTACTGCTTTTTTTTTTAAGGTTTGTTTGTGATAAGTAGCCTACATTTTTGCTAAGATTAGCTTGGCACTGCCATGTGGACTGGAGTGGGCAATCATGTAGTCTTGTGATATCCAACGCTGCCAACAACATTATCAATGTCAATTTGTGTGCATGTAGCTAATACCACAATTTCACAACAAAAGACTAAACAAAACCTCTCGTTTCCCTCATTCATTTTAATATTTCCAGATTTTCCAATTCTCGTGGTAAATACAGTTACTTCCTCCTGATGTTTGATAAGATTTCTTGAAGTGTTCTTGAAGCCTCCAGCAAGAAAACTACTTTTTGCTGTCCAGTTTCAGTCCTGTGGCTGTTCAGTATTCTTGTTTACACTTTGTTCCCTTCTGTCCTTTATAACCTCTTTTTACGACTATTTTTCATTTATCATATGCCATTCCAACAACTGAAGGTGATCGTGTGGTCTTAAGTTCTTACAATAATAATTAACTCTTAAGCCGGGTGGGTCGAAATTTCGGGCATGACGTCACGACACGTCACAAGCCAGAAAGACAATCGGCCCCATTGTAAGAACTGCTTTGATTGATTTGCTTTTAATAGTACAGACCAATCAAATGCTGCCTTGTAATCTCCAGCCATTCTAGTTTGCAAATGGCGGCTTGTTGAACGGAATTCAAAGAAACGTATATAATTTTGTGAGTTTTTAATACAGTAACCCAGTTTTTGGTTAATTTTTGATGTTTAATAACGCCCAGCTTTGAACCCGAAGACGTGCTAGCATTGACTAGCTATGATAGTAGCGATTTCGACAGTTCAGGACTGTAGTGATAAAGAAAGTGCCCATGAGGATTTCGACCTCGTGTCCCCGTGGTTTTGTGTCATTTTAAACTGTCATTTACTACCAATATAGTACCTTGCGGTGTATGGCAGAGGGGTCTTTGAGCCTGAGGTTTTGTGTATTGGGAAAAAAAGAGGATCGTGTTCATCTATATCCATTCATGGAGATGTCCGGACCAAAACACAAGACACTAGATGATAGCCCACCTATTACAAATGTCAAAAGGGACTTCATGGTTTTTTTTTTTTTTTAAACCATGAAGTGTTTAAAATTATTCTAAAGTGGTGTAGGTATTCAATGAGGAAATTTGAAAAAAATTAGTACCATTTTCAAGATCACAGCCTAACTGGAGTGCAGTTGAGCATGTGTCCAACTACTTGGTACAGATGTGCGTATGGCTCAACTGGGCATGACAAAAACGTTTTTCAACAAATCCATTTTTTTTCCATCTCAGTAAAAGTTGAGTAGTCATGATTCACACAAAAATTAACCTCGTAAATGTGTGGAAGAAACTTAAATGAGGTACCCGGGAAGGTTAACCCGGTCAACAAATGCCCGCATAAGTCGGATGTGTCGGACTAACAGCGCAAGACTCAGCTCTGCTGTAAACAGGCACAACGCAATGACATCCGAAAAAACAATCCGGATGAACGCAGAAGAGGAAGAATGAGGTACAACTGAATTAATTTTGGCATGTGTAGCAGAGCATGATTTATTTTCATAATTTTTGAAAAAAAAGTTTATTACACTAAGCAAATTTCAAATTGTCCTTAATTTTACTCTAGAATGTCACCATGAGTAACCGATTCAGATTTCAGACCCCATGAATGAGAGCTTCATAACATACAGAGTGTAAAGTCTAACTATAAAATAAAGAAGCAGATAACGGGTAGTTGTTACAATCCAAAGTGTTTAGGTGTTAAAACTTAATCGTTATCACTTGGCCCACGCCGTCTCTACAAAATGGCGTCAACACAAGCAGAAGAACGACTGTGAATTATTTACTATTTAGAGTCCGTCCGAAAGGTGTACGTAGCGCTGTTACTTACTTCACATTTGAAACCATAAGATTCCACATTACAGTCTACAGTTTATCAACAAGTTAAAAAGCTAAAGAATGTTTGTTAACATCAATATTTATAGTTGCCAAGTATCAGTATTATTATCTTCTGGCCCTAGCCCACGCCGTCTAGACATTTCACACAAGATGGCGATGTAAGACAAGCAAGCACAAACAAGTTTGCCTCTTACTACAAATTCAGTTAACACAACATATACAACTGCTACATTAAATTCCTGTAAATATTGATATATCATCAACTGCTGGATATGTATGACTATTATAAAATAATACAATTATAGTAATAAACTGAACACATACCGAATAAATGTACCTCCAAGTTTCTACGAGAACTAAACTGACTTCGTCCCCGCACAAACGTGTCGTGTATCACTGCGCATGCGTCCTTTGACGTCATTCATTGCGTAATTGATTTGTTCAAAAGTAGGAAATACTTTTTTAACGAAACAAATGTATCTATTTGAATCTTGTTCCCCCCCATGTTGTATGACCTTTGCAGGACGTTGTAATAATCCCTGGTTGATGTTCTAGGTAATTTTACGTTCAGTAATTTCCCATTTAAGGAAGAATGATAAGAATACGATGGTATAAACAGAGCACTGAATATATGTTGAAAGAAGTTCACAAAGGGAACTGGTCACTTGTATCAGAAGAAGGCAGTCCACATTGTTTGGGCATGTCTGAGAAGGGGGAAACTGGGGTATGTCGTCACGACGTAAAACTTGGGGTGGGGAGAGAGGCAGGGGTAGACCAAATGAGAAGTTGCTGGACAGGTTGACATCATGCCATGGAGGAACATCAGTATCAGAAATGATTGGCAGTACGTGCGGCAGAGGGCTCTGGATAGACATGATCATCAACGCATGAATTATTAAAAGAAGAATGAACAATTGTTTTCTGAACGAAAAGTCAATGTTTAAACCCAACTAACTGATTTGTGAAATCAACATATTGGGCCGCAGTCAGCGCACTGGAGGCTGATAATACACTTACATGTAAATGTAATATGAAATTAGAGTCCATTGAAATGATTGAATAAAGAAGAAGAAGAAGAAGAAGAAGAAGAAGAAGAAGAAGAAGAAGAAGAAGAAGAAGAAGAAGAAGAAGAAGAAGAAGAAGAAGGAGGAGGAGGAGGAGGATGAGGAGGAGGAGGAGGAGGAGGAGAAGGAGAAGAAGAAGAAGAAGAAGAAGAAGAAGAAGAAGAAGAAGACAAAATAATGCAATGAAGTCATTTATTGACTGGAACAACAAAAGTCAACATACAAAGAGCATGCACATTTCCAGTTGCAGCACATGGGTGTGAAACCTAGATATTAAACAAACCAGCTGAAAGCACATATCCACTTTGACATTTAAATCTTTCAGATGAGTATTAGAAATGCATAGGACGGAAAGGAAATTATACATATATATTAAAAGTTGTTAATATGGTAGCAGACGTATTGTATTATAACGCAATGACAGCATGTCGTTGAAATATAAGCCCATGACAGATACGGAAAGTCGCTTACGACGATTTATCATCCCATGGCAGTTAATCAGTATTAAAAAGAACTCAATATATATTTTTTGCTCTCGCTGGCTTTGAATTCAGGCGTAGTCCAAACACACTACTTCTAGTACCGCTGGACTGAATTTTGCTTGTGGATTCGCTTTCCCTATTAACAGTTTCCCTCGCCATCAGGCGAACCACTCCGACTTCAGAGGTACTTGCACTTTACGTCCCCAAGTCAAGGATGATAGGTCAACATTTTAGTCCAAATGTCCGGTGTAAGAGCGGCTGGCCGAGTGGCTAGAACGCCGGATTCTCCTTCGGGAGAACCGGGTTCGAATCCTCGGTAAGGTGTGGGATGTTTTTCTGTCGGCGGCAACAATGAGCTATAGATTCGGACTTTCTACGTAATGGATTTGCTATCCAAGCAATATTCCATTTCGTGCCACTAGGACGCTTTTTCCACTTTTAATGACGCCCACAATGAGCTTTTGATGCGGACTTTATTTCCATAATACCCTAGGATAGAAGTGGAGAGCCCAGAAAACCAATCAATCAATCAATCGGGTGCCGTCTCCACAATGAAGGTTGGCTGCAATGGATCTTCAACACTGTCTGTCTCTCGCCCGCAATGTACATTCTGTCAGATTGCTGTTAATCCACCTCTAGATGTTATCCTCCCACTTGTATCGTTGTCTACCTCTTGCTCGCTTGCCTTAAACCTTACCTTCCGATATGGTTTTCATAATAGTATTGTCTTTTAACGTGGCCGGAATATTTAACTTGCCTCATTTTTATATTTATTTAATATTTACGGAGGATTGGCAGGGGTTCTGGTAGAATCTCAAAACTGAGAGGGAAGACCAGAAGAACTTTCAATCAAATAGCGGAACGATAAGTAGTGTGACTCTTCGCTGGCTGATGAACGAGGGGACGGAGCGCGTATGGGAATGTCCTGAGGGCAATGATGTCGGTTCTGAGCTCAACTGAACTCAAGTAAATGTTCAAGTTTGAAAGTGGTTGCTTATCTGACAGGTCTCTGCTAATTATGTTCATTACGTCCATGTTCATCATTGTGTTTATGTTCACAGACAGATGTGTGGCAGCATTCCCATGTTCATGCACGTGCACCATGCTAAAGTTAAATTACACACACACACATACACACACACACACACACACACACACACATACAGACAGAGAGACAGACTGAGCGACAGACAGACGGATGGACAGACGGACGGACGGACGGACAGACAGACGTACGGACGGACAGACAGACGGGCGTACAGTAATATACTTTATAATTCTTCGGAAAAATGAACCACATCAGCAAGTAAGTTATGACTAGCCGCAGACAATGGAGTTAACAACACTGTGTGACTATAGGACAGAAAATAATAATTTTTTGTTTTCTGGCAGAAATTGTAACGCAGGGGAGGTAACTGTAAAATATCAATCCGTGGAATCTAGCTTTTCGTCTTGTGTCTGAATGAATCGAGTGGTAAATAGCACATTATCCCTAGACCAGGAAATTAACATCCAGATTGGTAAGGCAGCAACAACAATGAACAGGTTAAGAAAAAGAGTCTGGGAGAACAGGAAGCTTACTGCCTAACCAAAAGTCCTTGTCTATCAAGCCTGTGTCCTTAGTACTCTTCTTTATGGCAGTGAAACATGGACAACTCACTCACACCAAGAGAAACGTTTAAACAGCTTTCATATGCGGTGTCTGCGAAGAATTCTTGGTATCAAGTGGCAAGACAAAATTTCAAATACTGAAGTATTGGAAAGATCAGGTTGTGTGACGGTTTATTCCATGCTCAGTCTTCGTAGACTTAGATGGATAGGACATCTTAGGAGGATGGATGATGGTAGAATACCAAAGGACATCTTTTTTTTTGTTTTTTGGGGTGAATTACAGATGGGTAAGAGATCTCAGGGTCGGCCTCTACTACGATACAAAGATGTGTGTAAGCGGGACATGATTGATACAGGCATTGATAATGGGAGCAAGTCGCCGCTGAACGTGTTGCATGGAGGGCAAACATCAGAAATGGAATAAAGACAAAGGAGTAAATGATTGCAGATAAGTCACACACCGAGCTTGTGAGACGTATGATGGTGCATGATGGTGGAAATGACCACGTGTTCACATGCACCCACTGTGAACGAACATTTACAGCGCGAATTGGCCTTATCAGTCACATTCGCTACCGCCATGGGTAAAATTTATTATGTCTTTTTGAAGGACAAACTATCGTCTGTCAAGAGGGCAAAGGTGCCAATGAATGAATTGAATGAATCACCAGAAAACAAGAAGAAGATTGTGAGCTTTACTAGAACATGTTTACAAGTAACAAACTGGACGTTGCGGTTAAAGCCTTCGGCATCACAGAATAATAAAAAACAACAACAACAAACCGACAAAACTACACGAAAAACACTACATGAAAATATGAATGTACACGTTTCTTATCGGTATCTTTGCGTGCTTTTAACATGATGTTGCAATGAAACCCAGCATTTATAGGCAGTTTGTGATTTACGGGAAAAGTTTCCAGTAAGTAGTTTGTCACTGCTTTCTTAACAACCGACGCTGATACCATCGTCTTTCCAACAGGGAAGAGAAGCCTAATAGGCTTGCTTTATCTTGTATCTTCAATCCGGGGATGCCGAGGTGCCTAACGATATTGTTTAATCTGGTCTCTTCTATCCTGGGATATAAGATATCCAAGAGCATGACGCCAAGAGCAGCCTAACAGACTTGTCTGCAGGACCGGTTCATTACAGCAGTCGGCCGAACATCCTATGCTGTAACTCCAGTTATTAGGCACAGAACCACACCTATTCCCACCCCAGCAGTAAAAGAACCGGTTCCTTTGTAGGCCAAACCCAATTGTATTTATCAATTTGCATGCAGGTGCCAGTCTACCTACATCGGCAGAGCAGAGCAGCACGATGGTCGAACACATACTCAATGGGATTAACAGATTAATACACAAAGACGTTGGTAACCTGGCGAATCCGACACACCACAAACCTCCTACGGTCTCGAATGGACGGCACAGGCGAACCCACTCCGACTTCAGGGGCACTTATAATTTACATCCCCAAGTCAAGGACGAGAAGTCAACATTTTAGTCTTACTGACCGGTATAGGGGTTTAACCGCCACCTCAGCATCAGCACACCGGATATTTAAGAACAAGTTCTCATATTCATTCGGCCATGTTGAAATATCTGTGATGTTCATTGTTGGCCTTGCCTTTCCATTTCTAATTATCATAGTTTTCCTTTCTTCTTTAATATTGATATCAAATCCATGTTTCTCCCCCGATGTGTCTCCACCTTGCCGTGGTGGGGGAGCTTGCGTGTCCCATTGACCCCATGTGCTATGTCGATGGATGAAAACTACATATCGGACAGCTTATGGGATAGGGGCCAGACTAAGCGAGACACAACCTGCTGCTCTGCGGGTAGACTGAGGATAGCAGTCAAAATTTTAAATCAGGCGCACGAAGGCAGAAGTTCTTGGTCCGGATACATACTCTAAGGCTCCCATTCGAGGGTTGTGACTGAACGCCTCTAAGCCATAAACTCTCGGAGGTGAGAGCCGGGCCGATACCCACCTATCGAAAAATGGAGGTGAGATACTGAGCACGCTACATGCCCAGTTCAGATTCTTGTCCGAAGACTCTCAGCTGGGGGTTATGAGTAAGGTGCTGAGCCGGCAGCACATGTAGCCTACCTCGTGAGCGAGTACTAAAAGGTAGAAGAAGTGCCCCAGTCGAATGAAATGGTTACGAAAACTGTCTGTATCTAACTCATAGAGAGTGTAGACAAAGGTGAAGGTGAGATACTGAGCACGCTACATGCCCATTTCTGATACTTGTCCGAAGGCTCTCAGCCGGGGGATATGAGGGATCCCCGGATGAGAGGGCCTGGCCGTTTCTCGCTCACTGCTGCACGGAGGTAAGGTGCTGAGCAGGCAGCACATGTAACCTACCTTGTGAGCGAGTACTAAAAGGTTGAAGAAGTGCCTCAGTCGAATGAAATGGTTACGAAAACTGTCCGTATCTAACTCATAGATTCTGTAGACAAAGGTGGAAAAACGTCTCAATAACACGAAATGGAACGCACGGCTAGCGAATCCATTGCGTGGTCCGAAGTCCAAAGCGAAAGCTTACCTAGTGGATGTCGCCCGCAGAATGACCGTTCCTGGTGTGTGCTTGAACGACCAGTGGCAAGCGAGATGCCCAATACATGGAAGTGAGGAACTAAAGCAGCCATGAGCAGGACGTGGCAACTCCTCGGGTGAACCCAGTCTCAGAGCAATATGTGCCGGCTCTGCAATTATGGAAGCCTCCTTGGATAGCGAGGGAATGCCCATGGTCTGCCCCTGCCTTCCCTTGATGGTTGACTGTGATATGTCTTTGACCGTTCTATCTTGACTAGCTGAGATGTGGGCGGCATCACAACAATACGTCTAACGTGCCTCGAAACCATAGGAAGGCTAACCTCATTAAAAATGCCCGTCGAAGTCGGAAGTGCCGTCCTACGGGTGGCAAAATAAAAAAAAATTGCCACTACGCATTTACGTCCGAGTGAAATGTCTCTCCGAATGTCTCTCGTGCTAGGAACAGCGCTGACTACCTAGTTTCCGAATGCCGCTCTTGTTCGGAACAGCTCTGACTAGGTAGTTTTCCGAATGTCCGCCGTGTCTGGAACAGCTCTGACGGACATAACGACAAGCACATGTCCGAATCGAAAACACGCTGAGTGGATACCATCTGCAGACCTGTCTGGTTTGCGCGGGAACGGCCCGGGGCGAACGAAATGCCCAATATATTGAAGTGAGGAATTAAAGCAGCCATGAGCAGGACGTGACGATTCCCTCGGTGAGCCCAGCACCAGGGCGCTATGTGTCGGCTCTGCAATTATGGAAGCCACCCGGGATGGCGGAAAATGCCATGGACTGTCCCTGCCTTCCTTTGAGGGATGACCGTGAAGTCTTCGACTGTTCCAACTTGACTAGCTGGGATGTGGACGGTACCACAAAAGTGAGAGTCTCCCAGGAATGCTAACCTGGTCAAAATTGCACGCTAAAAGTCGGATGTATTGGCCTAAGGGTTTCGACCCAAGGGTGCCTAACGAGACACACCGCAATCATATGTGAAAAAACACTCCGGATGAACGCAAAGAAGAAGCAGAAGAAATCCATGTTTTGCTCTGCAGTTATTCACTTGCTCCACGAGGATTTGCAGCTCCTGCTCACTGTCTGCTATTAACAGTGTATATTCAAACACACACGATAATATTTATTATACGTCTGCTGATGTTCAGTCGATGCAATTTTCCAATTTATGTAAGAATGCTTCCTGTATACAAGTTGAACAGACTTGGGGACAAGACGCATCCTTGCCGCACCCCTTCTTGTGGTTTTTAAAATATATGTGTGATGATACCGATAGGCTTCTCTGTACTCCAGGATTGAAGAGACGAGAGAAGAGACAAGACTGCTATGAGCTCTATATCCCAGAATAGAAGATACGAGATCAGACAAGACAGCTAGGAGCTCTATATTCCAGAATAGAAGATACGAGATCAGACAAGGCCGCCAGGAGTCTCTTTATTCCAGGATAGAAGTTACGAGATCAGACAAGGCAGCTAGCAGCTCTTATTCCCAGAATAGAAGTTACGAGATCAGACAAGGCAGCTAGCAGCTCTTATTCCCAGAATAGAAGTTACGAGATCAGACAAGGCAGCTAGCTGCTCTTATTCCCAGAATAGAAGTTACGAGATCAGACAAGGCAGCTAGCTGCTCTTATTCCCAGAATAGAAGTTACGAGATCAGACAAGGCAGCTAGCTGCTCTTATTCCCAGAATAGAAGTTACGAGATCAGACAAGGCAGCTAGCTGCTCTTATTCCCAGAATAGAAGTTACGAGATCAGACAAGGCAGCTAGCAGCTCTTATTCTCAGAATAGAAGTTACGAGATCAGACAAGGCAGCTAGCAGCTCTTATTCCCAGAATAGAAGTTACGAGATCAGACAAGGCAGCTAGCTGCTCTTATTCCCAGAATAGAAGTTACGAGATCAGACAAGGCAGCTAGCTGCTCTTATTCCCAGAATAGAAGTTACGAGATCAGACAAGGCAGCTAGCTGCTCTTATTCCCAGAATAGAAGTTACGAGATCAGACAAGGCAGCTAGCTGCTCTTATTCCCAGAATAGAAGTTACGAGATCAGACAAGGCAGCTAGCTGCTCTTATTCCCAGAATAGAAGTTACGAGATCAGACAAGGCAGCTAGCTGCTCTTATTCCCAGAATAGAAGTTACGAGATCAGACAAGGCAGCTAGCTGCTCTTATTCCCAGAATAGAAGTTACGAGATCAGACAAGGCAGCTAGCTGCTCTTATTCCCAGAATAGAAGTTACGAGATCAGACAAGGCAGCTAGCTGCTCTTATTCCCAGAATAGAAGTTACGAGATCAGACAAGGCAGCTAGCTGCTCTTATTCCCAGAATAGAAGTTACGAGATCAGACAAGGCAGCTAGCTGCTCTTATTCCCAGAATAGAAGTTACGAGATCAGACAAGGCCGCCAGGAGTCTCTTTATTCCCGGAATAGAAGTTACGAGATCAGACAAGGCCGCCAGGAGTCTCTTTATTCCCAGAATAGAAGTTACGAGATCAGACAAGGCAGCTAGCAGCTCTTATTCCCAGAATAGAAGTTACGAGATCAGACAAGGCAGCTAGCTGCTCTTATTCCAAGAATTGAAGATAGGAGATCAGACAAGGCAGCTAGCTGCTCTTATTCCCAGAATAGAAGTTACGAGATCAGACAAGGCAGCTAGCTGCTCTTATTCCCAGAATAGAAGTTACGAGATCAGACAAGGCAGCTAGCTGCTCTTATTCCCAGAATAGAAGTTACGAGATCAGACAAGGCAGCTAGCTGCTCTTATTCCCAGAATAGAAGTTACGAGATCAGACAAGGCAGCTAGCTGCTCTTATTCCCAGAATAGAAGTTACGAGATCAGACAAGGCAGCTAGCTGCTCTTATTCCCAGAATAGAAGTTACGAGATCAGACAAGGCAGCTAGCTGCTCTTATTCCCAGAATAGAAGTTACGAGATCAGACAAGGCCGCCAGGAGTCTCTTTATTCCCGGAATAGAAGTTACGAGATCAGACAAGGCCGCCAGGAGTCTCTTTATTCCCAGAATAGAAGTTACGAGATCAGACAAGGCAGCTAGCAGCTCTTATTCCCAGAATAGAAGTTACGAGATCAGACAAGGCAGCTAGCTGCTCTTATTCCCAGAATTGAAGATAGGAGATCAGACAAGGCCGCTAGGCGTCTATGTAAACCAGAATAGAAGATACGAGATAAAAACAAGACCGATATGCTATTGGATATCCCATATTTCAGGATAGAAGAGACGAGATTAAATAATATCCTTAGGCACCTCTGTACCCCATAGATAGAAGAATCGAGGTAAAGAAAGTCTGTTAAGCTCCACTTTCCTGTTGGAAAGAACGGGTTTAAAACAACACAAAGACTAGGCTCACTCGAGGAGTCGCCACGTCCTCTCCTGGCTGCTTTAGTTCCTCACTTCCATGTGTGAAATCTCGGATGCCACTGGTCGCTCAAGCACACACTAGGAACGGTTAGTCTGCGGGCGACATCCACTAGGTTAAGCTTTTGCTTTTAACTTCGGACCACGCAATGGATTCGCTAGCCGTGCATTTCATTTCTTGTTATTGAGACGTTTTTCCACCTTTGTCTACACTCTCTATGAGTTAGATACAGACAGTTTTCGTAACCATTTCATTCAACTGGGGACTTCTACCTTTTTAAACTGTTCACAGCCCGTCCAGGAAGTATGAAAGCAATATCGAAACAACAGGATTCATCATGAAGTTAAAAAAATTCAGACGAATGAAGTAAACACTCTCGTTGACACGGGCTCACGGATATTACCCAGCTACTCCAGTGGACCATTAAGTGTTTGAGTGAAGAACACTTGCTAAGAACGTAGTCGGGTTAACCTTTGAGTCATCATCGTACCACAAAGATACTGGGTCAGCAGCTCTCACACTTGCCATTAGTTAACGTGACCGTTCTCATGTTATCTGTGTCCCGTCATTTAGACTGCCAATGCTTGCTGGCAAATGTAAGTATCGTGTTCGTCTTCTATAGAATACACGCATACATGGTAATGTTTATGCGTTATAGTATTGTGAAATACTATACCACTGATTGATGTATACGCATTTCATTCATCCAGTGTTAATTTGCTTGTGCTTTCCAGAAAATAATTAGACCTAAACAATTTGAATTTCCGGATACTTTCTATACATCATTCGACACCACATACGCTGAGCAAAGCAAATTTCTTATCTTTGCCTATATGAAACACCTTACAAGAGGGCTGTTCGTCTATGTCACATACTTGTCTGTGGAAGATGACAGAATGTTGGTAATATAAGGAATAACTGATTAATTGTTATATATTTATATAATGTAGAATTATTTTAGTGTTCTAACATAGAGATTCCATTTACAATAGACACACTATCGGCGATCTATTTTTATTACAAACAAATAACCTGGGACATCTTGTTATGTTATAATAGACCGGTAAATTGTTTCAGCTTAAGTATTCTTCATTTATTCACTTCAAATGATAAATACCTCTGCAGTATGTACCTGACGAGATGCAGTGCAATATGCCAGACAATAAATCGTGCTACATATTGTTTGTGGCTTCTGTGGTGTGTAAATTCACTAGGGAATACATTGTTTTGACAGACGGGAAGACCTACTTGAGTGTACCGGATTTTACCCACATGTCGCGGTCTCTCTCCTCAGAACTACTGCCGAGTGCACCGCGCAAGGCACGCAATTCCGTAGCTTCAACCATGATCTCCTGATATCTCCGAAAACTGGTACTGCTGGTCTGAACGAGCCAGTCCGGAAACAAAGCCACCCCGTCAGAGAACGAAGCAAACAGCCTGACCACTGTCATGGAGACCACATTTAACCTTGTATAATAGACAAGTTATCAGCGTCTCCCATTTATAAATGACTAGCTGACCCGGCCCGGCTTCGCCCAGTCCCTGGAGGGGATCTATCTATCTATCAGTCTGTCTGTCTGTCTGCTTGTTTGTCTGTCTGTCTGGCTGACCCGGCCCGGCTTCACCCAGTCCCTGGTGGGGAGCATCTCATTTAATTCATAGAAGTAGTCATATAAGCTCCCGTTCCCGACTATCTGTCTGTCTGTCTGTCTGACCCGGCCCGGATTCACCCAGTCCCTGGTGGGGAGCATCTCATTTAATTCATATACGTAGTCATATAAACTCCCGTTCCCGACTATCTGTCTGTCTGTCTGTCTGTCTGTCTGTCTGTCTGTCTGTCTGTCTGTCTGTCTGTCTGTCTGTCTGTCTATCTGTCTGTCTGTCTGTCTGACCCGGCCCGGCTTCACCCAGTCCCTGGTGGGGAGCATCTCATTTAATTCATATACGTAGTCATATAAGCTCCCGTTCCCGACTATCTGTCTGTCTGTCTGTCTATCTGTCTGTCTGTCTGAGCCGGCCCGGCTTCACCCAGTCCCTGGTGGGGAGCATCTCATTTAATTCATATAAGTAGTCATATAAGCTCCCGTTCCCGACTATCTGTCTGTCTGTCTGTCTGTCTGTCTGTCTGTCTATCTGACCCGGCGTGGCTTCGCCCAGCTCCTGGCGGGGAGCGTCTCATTAAATTCACACAGTAACTTAAAAGAATGTCCTTCCACACACCATCCATTATTTTTAATGAAAACTGTTTTTAATCACCTACGTGACTGTAGATCACTTCTTTAAGCATTAAAAAAAATGAGTTACAATGTTATGCATTATGCATTATTTTTATGAAAACTTTGAAAATGCCTTAAAGATTATATCATTATTTATTATACCTCATATGCCTGTAAATAACTATAGACAAAGAGTTTATAAATCTTTGAAAACGATGCAACAATATGACTATAAAATATATAGAAATGTTATTTAAAGTTATGCCCCTTGAAATAACTTTTCTAGAGTTAAGTCCCCTTGCTATATAGAAATTATAATGAAAAATGAAATATTAAATTTTAGTAAGTAAGTAGCCGGGAAAAAAAAAAAACGAAAAAACTATGACAGAAAGTTGCACAGGAATGAAAAGAAAACGTGTAGAAAATTTCATCTTAATCGGATGGACCGTTCGCAAACGCATAAAGAACGGACATACATACAGTCTCTTTTATAGATATAGACTAGCTGACGACCCGACCCGGCGTCGCCTAGTTTCGGGCGGGAAGCGTCTCATTTAATTCATATAAGTAGTCATTATACATTCAAATACATTTCTCTAAGCGCACAGAGTAAGCGTTCGGCCCGTGGGCCCTCTCAGCTAATTTACTGATATTTTATTAGTTACCAGAGAATAAATATAATTCTTTTATTATTATTATTATGGTTTTTTTTTTTTTTTTTTTTTTGAATAGTCTTAAATAGAATAGATTCTATTTAACTTTAGTTAACACCAGCGTTGTTTGGCTGTTTGAGATGTCTTGGCAAGTTTACGCTCAGTATTTTCCATTTGCTATCTGAACGACCGGCACTCATACCATTGAGGAAACCATTTAGGAGCTGAGTGGTCTCGAGGTATGGTGTCCGCATTGAGTGCTGGAGGTCCCGGGTTTAAGCCCCATTAGGGCCGGGATTTTTCACGTGGACTTTTAGTAACAAAATTTCCCCTGGTCTCTGAGTTGTGAGATCGAACGCCCGTGTGTATTGTTGCGCACGTAAAAAATCCCTTGGCAGTTGGAAATCGAAAAAGAGTAGCCTAAAGGCGCTGCCCGGGCAAAATTTCGAGTTAAAATTGTACTTAAAGTATTTCAGGATCCTCGCCAGTGCTACGGCTCACTGAGCTGAGATTCTTCGGACTCAGGCTTGAGTTAGGAGTAGAACAGAGAACATATGGGTTACACCCTTGTGCCGTCATGTTGATCCGTAGACTAAACTAAACTAATGAAAACCAAGGCGGTCTGCTGCCAAATCGCCCGCAGCTGTGCTTGGAACGTGGTATGCGGGATTGCGAATTGCACCCGTAACCCCTTCGTCACAGAGCCGATAGTGTTGCTATATTGAAGTTCTCCTTCTTCTGCGTTCATCCGGAGTCTTTTTCGAACGGATGTTTACAGCAGAGCTGCGATGCTTGCGCCTTTCGGCTGACATATCCGACTTCTGCGGGTATTTGTTGACCGGGTTAACTCTCCCGAGTGTTTCGAAGGATATTCGACTCTCACTGATAGTTGGTGCTTTTGGAGACCTTGGTCGAACGATCCTACAAAAATTGCTCTTTCGCCCGCTCAAACCGCGACTCCAGCTTCGCTCTGCGGTCACATTCTGGAAACGCCTGCCTCGCTAACATGCGTTGGCTGGGAAGTTCCCGAGTGGGTGCACCTCTCCATAGCCATCCGAGACAACGAACGCCAGACGCGGGACTGATCCTGCGAACCAGACAAGTCCTCACGTATTGAAGTTAATACGAGCTGAAGACATTGCTCTGGAAAATTGCACATGTTTTATTCAAAACAATGTCAGTTAAAATCCACTAGGTGAGAACCATCCGCCGTGTGTGTATGTATGTGTGTGTGTATATGTGTGTGTGTGTGCGTGCGTGCGTGCGTGCGTGCTTGCGCGTGTGTGTGTGTGTGTGTGTGTGGTATTGTCTGGCTCAGAAGAATAGATAGGCATATAGACAAACGGGCGATCTAGTAAGCACTAGATAGAAAGATGTAAACAGAAATAGATAGAAATAGAGAGACAGACGACCAGAAAGACAACAAGAGAGAGAGAGAGAGAGAGAGAGAGAGAGAGAGAGAGAGAGAGAGAGAGAGAGAGAGAGAGAGAGAGAGAGAGAGAGAGAGAGAGATGGTGGGAGTAGGGAGAGGTTCCGATCGTACAATGACCACAAGAACATTTACTTCTCATCACTAGCCTACAGATCAATCCCCTGCCTGTGGTCAAGTAACATGGACACGTCATGCCTGCTCGCCATATTGGTTGTCAGTTCAGTGTTTACACTCGTATCTACAGGTAAATTTACATTTTGTTACTACGATCTTGTAACTGTTCAGAAATCACACTACAGACAGTTTCTCTGCCATGTTGTCTGGATGATATAAACAATTTCTCTTGGAACATAATTCACTTACAGATCACGCCGGGGAGTCCATTGCATACACATCTTCAGGAGACTGTCAAAGACAACTTCTTTGGTTTTTCAGCTTTTGCAGATATCATTTTGTTGTCGTTGCCTTCGCTCGCTTTGAACTCAAACTTATTCTATACACCGGCTGTTACTTCTAGTGGACTGGACTGATTTTTGCGCGTGGGTTAGCATTTGCTATTACCGGTGTCCCTCGCCATCAGGAAAACCCACTCCAACCACTGATGTAATTGTAATTAACGTCCCCAACATTTTAGCCCATGTGACTGACGTAGGGATTAAACCCGCTACTTCGTCATCAATACACCGGAAGTTTAAGAGCTATCACTTTTATCCTTCCGGCCATGCTCACCTCCTACAGCTATAATGACATTGCTACTTTCTCAAAAGCCAGGTGAAATGGCTCAGTTGTATGGAACACAGTGACGACTGATGTGCACTTGCATGTGTCACTAAATGGCAGTGAAACATAGTACTGTCCAGCGCCCCTAGATCAACAACAACAACAACAACAACAACAACAACAACAACAACAACAACAACAACCAACAACAACAAAATTATGCACAGGTAGCAAGGGTGTCTTCGTCTTCCCTTTAAACCCTATTGGAAAGTAAGCCCTCAACCACATCACTCCCAGCCGTCGTGACTGTTACTATCTCCTGTAGCTCTGTCCGTGCCTTACTCCAAACCCTCGAGTCTGTTGCTACCTCCTGCCTTTATTTCTTTTCTGGAGCCTCGTTGGCACAGTGATTAATGGGCGTGCCCGCTAAGACAGTAGTGTGGGTTCAATTCCCAGCGAAGGAAGATTATAATTTCCGAACAGTATGACTCTGGGTTCGACCCAACCTAATAAAACTGGATACCTGACAATTTTCTGGGCATTGCCTGGGAAAGAAAAGCAATGTTCATGGGAACTGACCATCCCACCTCATACGTCGTGACTTAGAATATGCGAAAGTCTAACACTTCAGCGGCAGTATCTGGTATGGGACTACCTTTACCTTGTGCCTTTGAATATTGTCCTGTGGGTACCAGGGAAAGGACTTTCTAGTTACACTAATGTATGGTTTTCCCAAAGTGTGTGTCACAATCCCCCGCATCAGGCAGACATTGGCTGTTGTCTAAGGTCCCTATAATTTTCAGATATCACTGAGTAGTGCAGGATGGATCAGCCACAGGTATCACAACACAGATCATTACTTTAATCAACAGCTATGAGTAACTGGAGAACTCCGGTTTGCGCACACACAACTTTATTGATTATGAAGAGACTTGATGACTTGATTGATACAGTATTTGATAATTCACAGTGGGAGCAAGTCGCCGCTGAACGTGTTGCATGGAGGGCAACCATCAGAAATGAATAAAGACAAAGGAGAAAATTATTGCAGATAATTCACACACCGAGCGTATGAGACGTAAGATGGTGCATGATGGTGGAAATGACCACGTGTTCACATGCACCTACTGTGAACGGACATTTACAGCGCGAATTGGCCTTATCAGTCACATTCGCTACAGCCATAGGTAAAAGTTATTATGCCTTTTTAAAGCACAAACTATCGTCTGCCAAGACGGCAAGGTGCCAATGTGTGATGAAAACGCACCATCCCAGGAACAATAATAAAAACGACAGACACATTAATTCCATGTGAAACCAACATTGCCTTCTACAGGCCTTCGAAAATTCACTTGTTACGCCGGACTCTTCTCCATCCCTTAAAGTAACCAACTCCTCTGAGTATCTTCTCTCTGGCCCCATTTTCCCTAACTGGCCCGATACTCAATGCTTCTCACTCCTGGGCTGAAGTTCCCCCCGAAAACCGAGTACCTGGCTAGTTTCCCTTACTTAGCCCAAAACTCAACTCCACTTAATTTCCCCAAACTTCTGTCTTTATTCAGCCTCATCGGGACCGCACATGAACATCTATTTCACCCTTGAACCGAATTCCAAGTTCTCATCAAAATACCTTTCTGGATTTTCCCTATGTTTTATCCCCTCTCTAGCACGTTCCTCTCTGTCATTGGGTAACCCAAACTGACATTTACGTGCTATAACAATCCATTGTGTTGGGCTCTCCCATTGTCTTGGGACTTCTAATCAACCTCTCTGGCCCCACACCCGCCTTCCTCTTATCTGACACCTGTTAACTTTGCATTGTTATATACAGATTCTTAACCCCTACACGCCGATCTCCATGACCTAGGGGTTAGCGACTTTCCCGTTTATCCACGTGAGCAAACGCAGCTGCGCGAGAATCGGTAGCGGTTCTCGCCGCGCCCGTTACTTACGGGATATGTGAGCCGGCCGCTCAGAAAGAAATGGCAAACTACTGAGCGTAATCTTGCCAAGAAATCAACAACAGCGGTAAAATGCTGGTGTTGACAGCGATGTCCTGTAATAGGATATGCGAAGAAAACCCGTACATCCGCCCTACCTTGGCGTTAATCACACATGTTACAGTGTGTTCCATCCAGCGCCAGCATCTGTAATTCATCTCTTAATTCGCAGGAGAGGCCGAGTTCCCTCCAAGCTTACCGCATTAATTATGTCTTTAGACTTGTTCGTGTAGTTTGTAGTCCTCAGTGCACGGAGGAATAGATGGCCAGTCTTTCCATCTCGTAGCGAACGACGAGAGTTGATATCGAACCCTTGTCCGACCCAGCTCCAATTGTCTGGTTTCATGCAGTAGACAAACACACTTTATTAGACTACATAGTAAGACGTATGCAACAAGTGGATTAATTCTTCCTATGGTCCATGTCCGTTGGTCTCCCTGGCGTAGGTAAACGACTTTATCCGTAATTCCGTATATCCACGCGAGTAACGCAATTGCGCGAGATTCGGCAGCTGATTGCGCCGCGTTTGTTACTTACGGAGGTATGTGAGCCGGTCACTCAGAAAGCAATGACAAACTACTGAGCGTAATCTTGCCAAGACATCAACAGCAGCTAAAACAATGCTGGCGTTGACTGCAATGTCCTGTAAAGGATATGCGAAAACAAAAAAGTTCCATTTCGTTATCAGGCCTGTCCGCAGCCTGCTCCCTCGTGTACTGCCAATAATTTATGATACCGATGTTCCTCCATTTCATGATATCAAACTGTCGGCATCTTCTCTCTTGGTCTCCCCCTGCCTCTCTTTCTTTGAAGATATCTTTACTGCTCCTTATATCAGTCAATGGTGTTGTCATCACCCTTCTATAAACCACATCTCTGCAGCTCCCTCAAAATTCTCCACTAGACTGCTAACTATCCATGATTCGCTTTCGTACATCAGTATTGGCTCGATATAGCTCTTAATAACTTTATTATTTACATCGATTTACAAAGATACATTGTCGAGAATATTTCTTATTTTGTGAAATGTATTCTTTGCTTGGGCTATTCTACATTTAACTTCTTCAATAGGTCTTTCGCCTACCTGTTATTAAAGTTCCTAAATACTAAAAAAAAAACACTGACTTGTTTCAGACTGCTTACATTCACTTTGATGTTGCATTTGGGAAGAGATATTTTCTTTGTAATTACCATTCTTTCTGGTTTTCTGTCATTCAGACTAATGTTGCATCTTTCTATTGCACGTACAGTGAATTAATGTACTGTGGTTAGTAAGATAAGCTTTGTTGACAGGAGAGTTTGAACTTTCAGACAACCCGTGCTGCTCATATCCATGCCAGAACCAGGGAATCTGCCAAACAGGCAAGGAGCCTGGATCATACACATGTGACTGTGCAAATCTGGAATATTATGGGCGCCATTGTGAAATACGTGAGTACTTACCCTCAGTTTGATATAATTTCCTGCCCGTATTCTTACCTGAAAAACTACCATATCTCTCTAGTGTGTCATTGATGTGTCTGCTTAACCGCCAATAGTTACTTTAAATTCCTATATTATGTTGTTATTTACTCCGCTTATCTCCATTCGTCTATATGAATGAGAGAAACAAAATGTATGAGGTCTTTTGCACACCCTAAGGTTCCAGATCAATATTTTTATAGACTAAGGTTCCAGATCCATATTTTTATAGACCTGTGGGCATAAAAACCACCAATGCCCTTCCGTATCGCTGAAGAACCAGCTTTGTACGAGGATGACGAACACCCATGGCAATACTATATAGATGATGGAGAGATCGTCCCATTTCTGACCGCAGAGGAAAAAATCGAATGGCAACAGAAACTCAAACCCGAAGAAGAAAACAGGCGCAAGGAGGAAAATGGAAACATAGAAAAGCTCCTACAGAAAATACACAAAAAGGAGGCCAAAAAAAAAAAAAAGTCCTTTTAAGGACTGCAACTAGTCAAGCCAAACGAGCCAGGAGCATTCACTAACAAAAGAAACCGTCAGAGACGGGAACAAAGGATAGCCGCCGATCATCCCTCAAGCCGACGTCACAGACACAAACGCTTACTTAACCAGTCCGAGAAAGGACTCACTCGTAAGAGAGCACAAGACAAGATTTACGGTGAATAAACCCACAAATGCCACGTACCTCAACAATAACCACAGCTGAAGAGGCAGGTTGAACGAGGCCGAATTTGGAATTTTTTTTTGAAAATTGGAATTGGAATAAAACCACGTTGTTTTTGCACCTGCAATTGCAATGCAACTAACATCGAAACCAACCAGTCTCTCAACTAAGATCTAGAACTTGTACTGTCTCGTGTCGACTCTGTAGCCATTCCTTCAAGCGAGGGCAGTGCATCTGAAAACGGGACTGTTTGTGGTCGAAGTCAGTTAAATGTCTGCCAAAGTCCAACCTTCATTCAGTGGTGGTAGTCGTTCTACGAGGACTGCACTCCACAGCAGAGACCAGGAGCGGGGTCGGGGAGCGGAGCCCAATCCACAACCAAGTAGCCCAGAGGAAGAGCCGGCTTCCCAGAGTACGGCTATTTGAGTCATGAGCGGGGTACGAAGAAGGAAACGTGGCATCGAAGACGAACGTCGGTGCATAGCGAACCGATCGGCGGCGCCGGGGTGACAGAGGCAGGCGGCCTGGGAAGAAGCTGGCTACCCACGACCACAGGTTCTAGGAGATGTGTGACGGCACGAAATACCGGGTGCGCGAGGCTCTCATCCCTGAGGGAGTGGTGGATTGGGAGCAGGCCCAATTCGCAGTTATGGGACTAACACTACAACAACGCAGACAACGCAAAGCACGAAGACACCGCAACATCTCGAAACATTGCCTCGAACCCACGGCAGGAGAAAGACACCCGGAGTCATGACCACCGCGAGTCCGCCCCAAAAGAGTGTAAATAAGGTAAAGGGTCGAAACATTCTAGGAAAGGGACCACTTCTGACGATCAGCTGATCGTTCTTCATGCCACTGTCTCAGTCCACCCAGCATAATTTCTCTTGGCCGGTCTCTGCCTCTTTTCGCCTTGATCTTTCCAGATGTCACGATGTTCTCCAATACCTCTCTTCTCATCACATGAGTAAATAAAGCTGTTTGTCTCTTTCTTATTTATGTATATAATGTTCTAGTTTCATTAGTCTCTTTCAGGCAATCCTTGTTATTTATTCTGGCAGTCCAAGGAATTCGTAACATTCGTCCCAGGAACAACATCTCTATTGCCTCTAAGTTCTTCCTAAAATGTTCATTTTCATTCCGAGATTCACTGCCATACAGCAAAACAGGCTCTACATAGCACCTCAGCACTTTCATTCTTAACATTCAATGATAGTGACTTATTGCATAATATACTTTTTATTTTCTGAAACGGTAGACCAGCATGGCCGAATGGATAAGAACGCGTGTTCTTAAACATCCGATGTGTTGATGCCAAGGTAAGGGGTTCAACACCTACACCGGACAGTTGGACTGAAATGTTGATCTATCGTTCTTGACTTGGGGACGCAAATTACAAGTACCTCTGAAGTCGGAGTTGCTTCGCCTGATGGCGAGGGATACTGTTAATAGGGAAAGTTAATCCACACGGAAAATTCAGTCCTGCACTGCGAGGAGTAGAGTGTATGAACTACGACTGAGTTCAAAGCGAGTGAGCGTAAAATGTTTTTTCTTCTGAAATGTAAGTTGCTTCCCCTATTCTTTTCTTAATCTCTCTTGTGCATCTTCCATCTGATGTTAATGCCCTTGGGTATTTAACATTATCCACTTGGTTAAGCATTGTCCCTTCTTTTGTCATTTGACATTTTGGTGTCACCTTTTTGTTTATATAACAATTGTTACTTTTTTCCCGATATTCAAGTAGAGTCCTTTCTTTGCACTCTCTGTTACTACAATGTCCAACAATTTTTGTAGATTGTGTGCATTTTCCGCCATCTATACTGTGTCATCTCTATAGGGTAGATTATTTATATTATAACCTCCGATTAGTATTCCTGGCTTCTCTTTGATCTCTCTTACTATTGCTTTGCTATAGAGAGAGAAGAGATCAGGTGACAAAACATTCACCTGTCGTACTTCCAGCTTCATTTGTTCATAATTGTCCTCTTTATTACATGTTTTAATTGCTGCCACTTGATTCCAATACATATTCTTTATGATTCTAAGACCTTTCCCATCAGTGCTGATATCTTCCAACATGTTAATCAGTTCATCGTGTTTTACTTAATCAAATGCCCTGGTATAATCTATGAAACACAAGTATGCGTCTATCTGAGTCAAGCACCATACCTGCTGTATTTTCAGCAACTTTAATGAACTGGCTGACGCTACCTCTAAGACCATCCTCTGAAACCATCCACAATCTGCTGGTCAGTCCATGGTTCAAGTGGATCTGGGACACAGTCAACTATGTCGAGTTTCTACATGACCACTTTATGAAGCGAATTTACCTGGGTAAGTTTTTGCGATTAAAGAGGCTATTTTCTTCTTCTGCCCTTGCGACTTCTAGTGGAATATAGGCCCACAGCTAAAGTGTGAAGGCATTTGTAGACCAGTCACGGTTGCCTTATTGTAAGCTGATTGTTTTCTGCAGTCTGGGCTATCTAGCATCAGACGAACCCTCTTTAATCGCCTATTGCGACTTTCAAGACAAGCGTCTGAAGTGTTTGTGTTCGAATGCCCGTGTGTGTGTATTTCTCTCTTTCTTACACCTATGTGAGTGTGGTGTGTATGTGTCTGCGTCTGTGTCTGTGTGTGTGTGCTCCCACACGCATGTGTGTGCGTTTCTCCTAGATAGAAATCACAGTGTCAACCTACTGTCCTGTGTATATCATATAATCTGACACACAGTCTTGACTTGTCACATACCAGATTGAACTCAACATTAGTGTCTACTTACTGTCCAACGGATGTCATATACCCTGACACAATCCTGACTTGTCACATACAAGATTGAACTCAACATTAGTGTCTACTTACTGTCTGACGTATGTCATATACCCTGACACAATCCTGACTTGTCACACACACGATTGAACTCAATAATCTTTCAATATTCCCCAGTGCGCTCTAATATAGTCGACAGCCCAGCACTGTACGAGACAGCCCATGAGTATCCTACAATGTCTGCACATACCAACAACACATTCTACGCTAGGACCCTACCTCCAGTACCCATGGATTGTCCTACACCGATGGGAACAAAAGGTGAGATCTGGCTTTTTCATTCAATCATCAATGTAGATAGGAACTAATGTAAAAACATCAAATGTTGCAATAAAACGAACAAAATAAACGTCCAGCAAACACATCTATGATCAATCTTTAATATGCACTCATGTGCAGCGTTTTTTGTGTGTGTGTAAACACTATATACTATACAAGGACATTGTCTCCAGTCCTGCACGTTCAAACGCCATGAAAAGTTCCCACAGTCATTCCATTAGACTGGCATCTGACCGCCTTGACAGACAATAGTTTGTAAAGTGGAGATATACCTCTCCAAAGCACAAAGCTTGGGCTAAATTTAGAGACCACGTGTTGCCCATGCAGCAAGATCCCTCTCTCGTCCTATCTAGTTTACTTCAGAGGAAAGGTAACACCAATACATCTGAAAAAAAGACAAGCTGCAGAAGCTGCCGGATCATCAAAAGCAATACTCTTTCCACGCTTGTCGAGACTTCCATCATAGACCAGTTGCCTATCAAGGCTTAGAACCTGGTCTGCCCTGCCAAGACATTTAATCTTTAGGTTGCATTTCCTCTTGTTCTTAATCCCGTATACCCACATACGAAACACAGCTGTGCGAGATTCGGCAGCGGATCGTGTCGCGTTGGTTCCTTACGGAAAGGTATGTGAGCAGGCCGTTAGAAAGCAATAGCAAACTAGTGAACGTAAAACTTGCCCTGTAAATAGGACATGCACACAAAAAAGGGAGGTGGGGGGGGGGGGAGCTTGTACCCTCCCAGTTGCGCTCCGCCGCCCGAAGCCGTTGGCACAATGTTAGGTGTCAGGTTTGGTGAGCACCTCTCAACATTCATCTCCAATAGTTACTTTACTAACTCACTCTATTCCAGGTCGACCCAGCCTAAAATAGGCGCCAGAAAATACTCTGGGAAGTAAGTAATGGGAGTCAGTGTGATATTGAATGCATCAGCCATCCAGTTCCGATTGGTCTATACAAAATATGGGGGATTTGCCCTGTATCCCCAATATGCCTCAGGACGTGGTATAAGGTTCTTTATTTAATGCTACTGATTTTACTATCATAACAACACAAGCTTGTACTTAGAGGTGTAGTATTCAGAATTGTTTTTCGTGTTTCAACGTTGTCATTGTATATGTAGATAACTACACTGAAGCAATTGTATTGTGCAATAAATTATGCCAGGGAAGAAGACACTCCCAGATGTAGATAAACTGATCAAGACATTCTTCACCCGCACAAAACTACGACCTGAGCCAATGGGCAGCAGCCTTCTCATGGCCTACTTTGCTCAGCATTTTACCCACATGTTCTTTAAGACTGACTTCAAGAAAGGGCCAGGTTTTACCTGGGGCGGTCATGGGGTAAGTTGTTTAAATTACGCACCAGGTTGTTTGTCTAGTTAAATTTAGTTGCATATCCTTTACAGGACGTAGCAGTCAATCCTGTCATTTTTTGTGTGTGGCTGTTTGTGATTTCTTGGCAAGTTTTACGTTCAGTAGTTTGCCGTTGCTTTCTGAACGACCGGCACTCATACCATTGTATGAAAACCAACGCAAGGCGGTCTGCTGCAAAATCGCCCGCAGCTCTGTTTCGAGCGCGGTATGCGGGATTACGAATTGCACCAGTAAACCCTACGCCATGGAGTCGGGTATGTAGCTGTTGTTTGTTATTAAAATAATTGTTAACCATTAACAAATGGCTTTATAATTGGAGACAACATTTGTAAGCCTAACACTTCCCAACAGCAGTATTGTCTACCTTTCACGGGAGCCTTACCATACCTTTCTGGTGTGGGTAGTAAACTGTTTCTGATACGGACAGACCTGTTTACCATTGAAAGTGACGTCTCATTTACTCAGTGGGTTAAGCAGTCCGAAGTCGTATTTATGTCGCCCCACTGTCTCCTATTTTCAGCTGTCCACTTCAGTTCAGCATTACGCCCCAACATCCTGGAAGTTTGCGGTATGTGGGTTTATCCAGGAGGTCCTCTCTTTCTCTTGTCCTGGATCTTATCCTCCAGTAATAGACATCCCTGTCTTATATTGTTACTAAGCCCATGTCTTACATTGTCACTAGGCCCATGTCTTACATTGTTACTAGGCCCAAGTCTTACATTGTAAATAAGCCCATACCTTTTTTGTTACCATGCCCATATCTTGTATTCTTACTAGGCCTAGATAATCGTGTTTCTTGTGTGTGTGTGTGTGTGTGTGTGTGTGTGTGTGCGTGCGTGCGTGCGTGCGTGCGTGTGTGTGTGTGTGTGTGCATGTGCACAAGACTTGAACCTAAAGAACACTGGCTAATAAACACGCGGATTTCATGAAACACGGGTTCAGTCCACAACAAGGAAACATATGAGTAACTGATATACATATTTTCTATTCAGTGTTTTCATATAGCTGTATCGGTGTGTGTCTGTTGTTTCTGTGCCGACGAAGGCTTTGGCCGCAGAGTTCATTTTGTTCTAGTATAGCCTACCATCTACTTCCCGTTTTGTTTCTTTTGGGATGATTCATTCACTGATTCATGAACAGCATCATGTCTCCGAAACTGAAATACACGTACTGTGGTAATATTACACGTCACAGTGGCTTGGGGAGATAGATGACGGAATACGTGGTTACTGGAAGACGTGGTAATATTAAACCTCACAATGGCTTGGGGAGATATATGATGGAATACGTAGTTGCTGGAAGACGTGGTAATATTAAACCTCACAATAGCTTGGAGAGATATATGACGGAATCCATGGTTTCTGGAAGACGTGGTAATATTAAACTTCACAGTGGCTTGGAGAAATATATGACGGAATACGTGGTTTCTGGAAGAAGTAATATTAAACATCACAATGGCTTGGAGAGATATATGACGGAATACGTGGTAACTATAAAACGTGGTAATATTAAACGCCACAGTGGCTGGAGAGATATATGATGGAATACTGCCAAGGAGCGGGAGATGACGGTTACTATACATATATTTATGTTGTCTCACTCTCCTTGTTATATTATTTAACAAGTGAAAACCAAAATTCGGCCACTGAAAAATCAAACCTTTTTAATAAGACGACGCTGGATAATTTCTTCTCACAGATCCATTTTAATACGACGATTTCGGAAATAAAAAGCAGTCGCTCCACAAAAGCTCCAAACGTACCTGACAATATACACACACTATTTTAAAGAAAAGGCGGCATGATATCAGCCGTGCTGTAGTGACAAGAAGCCACGTCCGACCTGGACGCCAGCTCAAGTCTAACTGCCTTTATCGTGACGTTTTCGTGCTTGCACCAAAACGTCTTGCACACTTATCATTCTTTTGAAACTAATGCCGTGCAAACTGTGTCTTGCAATCCATAGCCTGATCCAGGTATATGGCAAATACGTGGTTTCTGGAAGACGTGGTAATATTAAACCTCACAGTAGCCTGGAGAGATATATGACGGAATACATGGTTTTTGGAAGACGTGGGGTAATATTAAACCTCACAGTGGCTTGGAGAGATAAATGACGGAATACGTGGTTTCTGGAAGAAGTAATATTAAACCTCACAGTAGCTTGGAGAGATAAATGACGGAATACGTGGTTTCTGGAAGAAATAATATTAAACCTCACAGTAGCTTGGAGAGATATATGACGGAATACGTGGTGTCTGAAAGACGAGACAGAAAGCACAAAGATGGACACAGGGCTATAATAATGCAGATCGAAAAAGTTTTTATTTGGGCCACGATGAGAGCGACGTTCTGCAATGGACCAGCCTCCAGGTGATGACGATGATGACAGGCACATGTCTTGCACTTATACTCGTACATATCGCTGAGGAAAGTTATAAATGGAGCACCCTGAATGTTGGTGCATCTAGCATATCACTACAGCTTCCGACTGGGGTCACAGATTGATGAAAAAGGATCAGCATTTTTGGGGGCTGTTTTTTTGTTTGTTTGTTTTTTGGCTGTTTGTGATTTCTTGGCAAGTTTCGGTCAGTAGTTTGCTATTGCTTTCTGAATGACCGGCACGCATAACATTGTATGGAAACCACGCAAGGCGGTCTCCTGCTAAATTTCCTGTATTTCTGTATTTCGAACGTGGTGTGCAGGATTACGAATTGCCTCCGTAATCCTTTCGTCACAAATACGATCAGATTGGAATGTTAGTTGCATATCCTTTACCGGGCGTCGCAGTCAACCCCACAATTTTTTGGCTGTTCGTGATTTCTTGGCAAGCTTACGTTCAGTAGTTTGCCTTTGCCTTCTGAAGATCAGATGCACGCTAATTATTTCTGGTGCTACGATGGTCTAGTGGTTAATGGGCTTTTCAGTCAAGACTGTAGTCCAAGTTCAACCTCAACAGCAGCGACTTTGCTGTCGACCTAGTCTCATAAATTCGTTACCAGAAAATTTTAAGAATTTGGGGGAAATTATCGGGGAGAAAAGGCGGCAAGGGAGGGAACTGGCACCCCATTTTATTTTGCAGTAACCTAGAATATGTGAAGGTTTAACATGCCAATTTTTTTTAAATTTTTGTTGTTGTTGCGTATCCCTTACGGGACGTTGCAGTCAACACCAGCATTTTCAGCTGCTGTTGATGTACTAGGCAGTGTTAAATTCAGTAGTTTGCCATTGCTTTCTGAACGACCGGCCCCTATACCTTTTTCGAAAAAACCAGCACCGCTGTGTTTCGAACCCGGGTATACGGGCTCACAAACCGCTTTCGCAAGCCCTAAGATGCCAATAGCATTACCTTTATATTTTCTTTTCTGGTGTGGGCAGTTGACTGGGATCCACGCTTTCTTTCCTGAATTACAGTAATTTTGGTTGACGTTATGTTTAAACTGTGTAACTGTGATTTCTGTCAAGGTTGATGTGAGTTCAATTTACGGACAAAATGAAGGAGAGGAAATAGCACTGCGATCAGGGCAGGATGGCAAACTTAAAATGCAGGTGGGTTAGTGTATCGTCCAGGTGATCAGACATAAACATAGTCATGTATTGAAAGCTGTGTGCAGTGGTAAAAAACCTGAGCACCAAGTGTATAATAGGCTTGCTGGAGTGTAGTATTTTTAAACTATAGACTTGTTGCAATGATGTTTTAAAAATTACACATTTGTTGCAGTGCTTTGTGTCTGTAATTAGATTTGTTGCGGTGTTTTTTAATTGTCTTTTTTAAACATTTTATAGAAAACATTAGACTTGATGCAGTAGTTTTTCTTTTAATACACTTGTTGATGTTGGTTTTTAAAAGAACTTACATAATCGTTACAGTGGTTTAAAAAATAAAATTAATTTAAGACGTATATTAGTGGTTTCTTTAAAATTAAAGACTTGTTACAGTTTTTTAAATAAAATTATGCAGTTGTTAGAGTGATTCTTTATTACACACGTGTTGCTGTCGTTTGTTTTGTTTTGTTTTTTGTTTGTAAATTACAGACTTGTTGCAGTTTTTAAAAAAAATTATATTACATATTTGTTGCAGTGTTCTTCTTTCTCTCTCTCTCTCTTTTTTTTTTTATTTTTTGGTTTAAATTAGAGACTTGTTAGAATGTGGTATGCTTTTTTAGATTATATGCTTGTTTAACAGCATCTTGGTGTAAGAAAATTAGGAAAACTGAACAGTTTTGAAAAATAAAAATTAATAAAATATCAATGTTTCTGTTTGAGTGACAGTAGGGTCCGTGTTTTGTGACAATATACATACTTTTATGTATTGTGAAAACATTTTTCTATGTTTAAGTGAAAACATACTTTAACTTTAATGTTTTGTTCTTTATGTTCTGGTAAAATATAAATCATTTGTTTGTGGAAATATATGGTGGAAATATTCTTTCATGTTTTGTGAAAATACACCAGTTCTAAAAATGTTTTCTCATGTTTTGTGCAAACATATCATGGTTTGTGAAAATATGCTTTCCATATACCGTCAAATATATATCTTTGATTGTAGGAAAACCAGAATATTTTCCTGTTTAACTTTTTTTTGGGAATCTAAATACAGTAAAACTTCGATTAACCATCACCTTCGGGACCAGAGATGTGACGGATAACAGAATTGACGGATAACAGAAACCTCCTAGTACATATGCACAGTAACGTGATTTAACTGCAGGCTTGGGATGAAAATGGAAATAAAATCCTTTAAAAGTGAATAATGCATACATATTGTATTTAGTTTTATAAAATGATCAATATAAACTTCAATATAAGAGTAGTAATGTACAGAAATGTATTGTAATACTATACACCTACGTTACTTCAAAATAATATGTCATCTTCTGTGTCTTTGAGGCTCGAGCTTTCTGAGTGGCGATGTTCCGTATTTTACGCAGAAGTAGGATCTGTATTGGATTTGCCTCATCTTGCAATTGAAACCATTCGATGCACTTTGATAACATTGTTTCTGCATCTGAGTGGCTAGCTGTTGGTTTTTGGTTAAGAACTGATCCTTCATCGTAATCAATTTCTTCTTCCTCAATGGTAGTTACACTAGAAACAATTTCATCATCGTTCTAAATTTCAAAGTTTCCATCCATATAATTACATTCCAACCAATCCGTTACTTGTTCTGGCGTATTTTTTTTACTGTTTAGCTCCACATTGTTGCACAGCGGCACAATGTCCTCAACACTAACAGTCTGTTTCTCCAGTTTCGTCAGTAGGTTCAGGCAAGAGTTTATTCCACCTATTCTTTAGGTTAGACACTGGAAGGTCATCCCAGGCAGTGGCGACTTTGAAAATAGCGTCCTTTTTGTTGTATCTCTTCCGCCTAAAATAAAAAAAAAAGAAAAAGGAATGTGACTAATAACAGAAATTGACCGCTACACCAGTGACGGTTAATAGAAGTTTTAATGTAATGACATTTCTGCACAATGTCTTTAATAGTGGATATATTCCAAATGTCTCATCACCTCATCTCATCTTGTTCCGCTTGTACCTTGCGGTGTCGAGGTGAAGCATAAACAGCGGGAGAGTGCCCTTTTATGGGCTTCATGTATCGATATTCCCATGGACGCTGCTATTCCCTCTGTCGATTTTTTACGTGGCCGGCCTCTTCGTCCGCTTCCATTTGGTCTGTACATCATTGCTTGTTGTAAATATAAACAAGATAAAAACATGCAGTATGGGGCAGCTTTACAAAATAAACAATTACGGAAATAGAGGACATTGCGACGCAAGCTTTCATCAACAAACAAGAAGAAGAAGAAGGCACACCAAAATATAAAACACGGAGATGACACTTCAGTGACTATATTAAGCAGAATAAGTAGAATGGAAAAAACAATGAGGAAAGTGAAAAACAAAAACAGAAAGACATAATAGTCAGTTTAGAACTACATTGCTAATCCTTACATCAAACATAGCACTGTGTGTTGTGTATTTCAGCTAAGGATTCATCGTGGTTCTTTATTCTATGTTGATATATTTCTGTAGTATGATGAGCCTGCTCCGTGGCAATGGAGTTACGGACACAGTTCGCAATCCCGCATACTCGCGTTCGAAACACAGCTGTGGGCGATTTGGCAGCAGTCCGCCTTACGTTATCTTTTGTGTGTGTGTGTGTGTGTGTGTGTGTGTGTGGTGTGAAATGGTATGGGTGCCGGTCGTTCAGAAATCATTGGCAAACTACTGTACGTTAACTTACCAAGACATCACGAACAGTCAAAACATGATGGTATTGACCGCAACGTCCTGTACAGGAAATGCAACTAACTAATACCTAATGAGATGCAGCGAAATATACCAGGCAATACATAGTGCAACCAATTGTTTATGCTTTTATTATTAAATTTACAATCGTAAAATATTGAATTGAACTTCTCAAAATCGCGTAAAATATTAAATTGCCATAAGAAATGAAATATTTTGTTTTCTTCTGTCAGGAAATCAATGGAGAAGATTACCCAATGTATCTGAAGGATGTTCCTGGCATACATATGACCTACCCAGCACATGTGCCAGGAGATCGACAGTTTGCACTCGGCCATCCGTTCTTTGGTCTCCTGCCTGGCTTGTTTCTCTACCAGACGATCTGGATGAGGGAGCACAACAGGGTGTGCGATCTGCTCAAGCTGGAGCACCCAGACTGGGATGATGAGCGGCTATACCAAACATCCAAGCTGGTTATACTCGGTACGTTTAACTCTCACTGCAACAACCTAACCGGCTTTATGTAGTGTTGTACAATAGTAATGTTGCAAAGCCACTCAGCGTGCCAATTTAAGTCAACCATATTTTATACGCAATAACCACTGAACAAATTAATTTAATCTTGCATTTTCATGTTTCCAATACATCAATTAATTATTCTATTCTTTGTAGATTTTTCAATATTTTAATATAACAAGTATCAAATACACATATTATGTTTGCAACATGTAAGTTATGAACACATTATTTGGAATTGTATTATACAATTGTCATATGTATATTTTGTTAATACAAAAAGTCGAAAAGTTTGGAGAACAAAGCATTTTTGCAGCACTGTGAGACTTAATAAAAACTCAACATACGTCCTGGGGTCGTGGTGGCATAACTCTGTCATAAATAGGAACACCAGTCGATACAACGAAATGGCCTCACAAAATCCTCACGAGGAACACCAGTCGATATCACGAAATAGTGTCACAAAATACTTCCAAGGAACAACAGCGAAACCACGAAATAGCCTGATAAAAGTCCTCCCGAGGAACACCAGTCGGTACCACGAAACAGCCTCACAAAATCCTCCAGAGGAACACCAGTCAGTGCCACGAAACAGCCTAACAAAATCATCACGAGGAACACCAGTTGATGTCACAAAATATCCTCACAATCTCCCCCCCCCCCCCCTCCCCCCAAAGGAACACCAGCAAATGTTTCACCTTCTGCTTCTTCAGCCCCCCGAGCATCTTTAAGACTTTACTGCAGGCACGTTGTGATGTCCTTCTATCCCCAAAGCATTATTCCGTGAAATATGATCCCTTTCAATCTAGTTCTACAAACTTCTTCTTCTTCTTTCGTTCGCTTGAAATATGTCTATAACTGCAATGTTGTCTCTGGTATGAATTTAACTGTCTTTTTTAGTTCATTCAGCGGTCCATAGAGTTTATCTTCAACTGTTGTCTCTCTAGGCCAGAAGGTTCGCCTGGATATGTTGTAGTTTGGGCAGTCTTGGAGTATGTGCTCTGCTGCCAGTCCACATGTGCACATGACTGATTCACCAATCTTGAATTTTGAATACACGTGGTTGCTTAATCTATTGTGTCCTGTTCTGAGGCGCTGAATAATGACTTGTTCTGGTCTGTCCATAACGTGGTAGTCGTCTTGAGCAGGTTTTGGTGGCTTTCTGACTGATTTGATCATTCTTTTCTTTTGATGGTATGTAACGGGCACATAAGGCTGTTCTTCTTTTGTTCCTTCTTTAGCCAATCGATCAGCTCTGTCGTTTCCGGGTACTCCACAGTGGGATGGTATCCACTGTGTGGTGACTTTCTGCTGACTGCTAAGTTAAGAAAGTAGTGTCATGTCTGGCAATTTCCCAGACAGGAGCGCATCGAGTACTGATTTTGCATCTGTCAATAGCACCACAGGATGCGTTACATGGCTGGTATTAAGTAATTTCTCTGTTGCTATCTTGATTGCCTCAATTTCAGCATCATAGTTATGTCAGTACTTTCCTGTTGGAACTCTGGCCGTGTCCCTAGTATTATTTGGGTATTCTATTGTACACTCCCGCTCCTCCATTTCGAACAGCATTTTGTGCCGACCCATCTGTATAGACTCCGGATCCAGGGGTCTTGTGGGTATTCTTATCAAGGAAGCTGACAGTGGCTGTTCTGCGCTGTATACTGTTCTGTTCTTCCTTGTCAAATATTCCTCTCACTTTTATCTGGATTTTTAGTGATAGTCTATGTTCATCTTTTCACGGAGTTCGCTCTGGAATAGTTGTCAGGGGGATACCAACTGTGGGCAGATCGGTGGTTTCTCTGCAGCGTCGTTTAGCCTGATGGATAAAACTACTTTTTTTTCAACCGCCCCATAGCTAAGTTTTCAAATCTGTTCTTGATAGGGTGGCCTGGCAAGCTGAGGAACTTTACTGCTTGTATTAGCGTTTTCGTATTTCTGCGCTCACTCAGTGCTCGTGTTCTCCCCATCTTCTCCATGTCCACTATAGGGGTTGATCTCATCCCTCCTGTGGTGACTCTAAGTGCTTGATTTTGCACCTTGTCCAGCTCTTGTAGTATGGTTTTTGATGCTGAACACCACGCAGTTGACCCGTATTCCAGGTGTGGTCGTATGCTCTGTTGATAAACTTTGCTAAGTATTTTCCCACTCTCTCCCCATGTGGTTCCACTTAGCGTTCTCAGGATGGCCATTTTCCTTCTGTCTTTTGCTACTGCTGTGTTGATGTGCTTTCTCCATGTCAGCCTGTCATCAAATGTTACTCCAAGGTATGCTGGCTCTTTATCTTCTCTTATGGGTGTTCCATTTATCTGGATGATCCCTGCCTTTTGTTTTAGAGAGGGGGTAAAAAGAGTGGTGCTGCACTTGTCAGTGTTTAAGCTGACACATCATCTATTTGCCCATGCAACAAATATATCTACAGCTCTTTGTAGCTATCTGGTGGCCACTGATGCATGTTCATTTGAGCTCCATAGAACCAGGTCATCAGCGTACATTGCCGCTTTAATTCCATGCGGTAGATTAGCAACAAGATCATTTATGAAGATTAGAAAAAGTGTGGGGGACAAGACTCCGCCCTGGGGAACACCATGACGCTGTAATACTTTCTTACTCTTAAGCCCGCCTACCTGTACTCGGGTTCTTCTTTTATGCAAGTATGCTTTCATCCATTTGTAAATTCTTCCATTGACTTTACAGTTTCTGAATTTCTTCATCAGACCTTCTTTCCAGACTTTGTCAAAGGCTTTCTTCAAATCTATCCATGCAGCAAGCACCAGCTTCTTCTCTTGGAATGCATCCTCAATTTCTTGAGAGAGGTAAGTTGTCTGATCTTCAGTAGAGTAGCACTGCCTAAAGCCAGCCTGCTGAGGCACAAGGATGTTTTCACTATCAATGTACCACTGCAGTCTGTGATTGATGATGCGCTCCACTAGTTTGCAGAGACAGCTGGTGAGGTGTTCTATAAACTCATTATCCTCTTCTTGGCCTCCACATATGCCCTCGTTGTTCCCCCTGCATCACCAGTTGTTTACAAATGACACTTTACACGCAAAATCAGAACAACCGAAGATCTCCGTAATGAAGTGGTCAAGCTGACTGCCTCGCTCTACGAAGGACGTGGGTTCGTTCTCAGACCCGATCATTTCAGTTCACGTGTAGACCCCTGAGGGTGGTCACTTGGGTGCTGTGTGCAACGCGTTCGACAGGCCTCTCTGTGGAAAGAAGACCTAGCCATGAGGAATTTCTGCCCGGTGTATTGAAGCCCATCCCCTTGCCTTCAGCCTTCAACCCCTTGTTAACTGATTCAGTGCCGAAGAATAATATATCGCCACATGTGACCTCCCATTTGGGCAGAAGGACGCTAAATTGCCATACTAGGGTCATGGTGTTATTTGCTTAGTTTTGTGGAATCCTTCGCAATTTCAAAGCCCAGTGAAAGAAAATCTATATTATAATGATTGTTTATTTGATTGTATACCATGTTTGGTCCGAACCTACTTTTTGTTTGGAATCAGTTAATCACAACTGTATTTTTTCCCTTATAACTAACAGGGGAAACAATCAAAATTGTGATAGAAGATTACGTGGAGCATCTGGCCAACTACAACATTAAGATCAAATTCAAACCAGAGGTCTTGTTTGATGAGAGTTTCCAATACCAAAACAAAATCAACGTGGAGTTTAATCACCTCTACCACTGGCACCCTCTGATGCCGGACGAGTTTCGCATTAACGGGACAGTCTACCCCATGAAAGACTACATGTTTCACTCCGAGCTGGTTATCAAGTACGGAACGTCCGTATTCACGGATTCCTTATCCAGAGCCAGGGCGGGCCAAGTAAGTGGGTCTAGTAAACATTGATGCAGTTGTTACGGGTTAATGCCCGTGTGTTACCGGGATCCCAGAGGGGGAGTAAAGTCACACTGAAACCTCCTGAGCAAGTTGATCCAGCTTGAAAGGGGTGCCATGGAAATGTCTAGGTAAGGAAAGACGGCCGGCGTGACACTGACTTGAACATGTCACCCACTGGGTGGCGATTTGCCTATAAAATTATGGGTCTTGCACCATAATGCACAATGCGCCTTGGGGAGTGTAAAGTAAAGGGAGTCGTTACTTAATTTATTAATCTCCAGAGCAGGTGAAAGCCAAATAAAAAGGACCAGTGCTGAGTTGAGCCAAGCACAGTCATCACAGCACTCGGGACATTCCCTGACGTGCTCCGTCCTCATCTTCAGCCTCACTCCGAAAGATGCAAGCCAATATCAGATCTCGAGCGGGCAAAATCACCGATATGGGTTTCAGTTAAAGTGCACTGTCTGTAACTAACATAGACTCAGCATTTCCATCTGTAGATGATATAGATTAAATATTTACATCTGTTGATAACATAGGCTAAATGTTTCAATCTGTAGCTGATATAGACTAGATGTTTCTATCTGTAGCTAACATACGTTAAGTGTTTCCATCAGTAGCTAACATAAACTAAACGTTGTTGTCTGTAGCTATGATAGGTTACATGTTTGTATCTTTAGCTAACACAGATTAAATGTTGCTGTGTGTAGCTAACACTAGCTATATGTTTCTATCTGTAGCTAACATAGAATAAATGATGCTATATGTAACTAACATATGTTGTGTTTCTACCTGTAGCTAACACATGTTCAGTGTTTCTACCTGTAGCTAACACATATTCAGTGTTTCTACCCGTAGTCAACACCCGACAAACTTTTCTTGTATCAACAGATGTCCCACCACAATCATGGCTCCTACGCGATCCCTGTTCTAAGGCAGTTAATTCACCATGGGAGATCACTGAGATTACAGCCACTCAACAATTACAGGAAACGGTTTCACCTTGAGGCCTACACATCCTTTCAAGATCTGACTGGTAAGTCTATCCCTCATTCTGTTCAAAATCTGACTGGTGAGTCTATCCCCCATTCCGTTCAAGGTCTGACTGGTGAGTCTATCCCTAATTCTGTTCAAGATCTGTTTGGTGAATCTATCCTTCATTCTATTCAATATCTGACTGGTGAGTCTATTCCTCATTCTGTTCAAGATTTGACTAGTAAGTCTACCCCTCATTCTATTAAAGATGTGGCTGAGTCTATCCATAATTCTATTCAACAGCTGACTGTGAGTCTGTCCACCATTCTATTCAAGATCTAATTGTTAGGTAATCCCTAATTCTATTCAAGATCTGACGCGTGGGTATATTTCTCATTCTGTTCAAGATCTCATTGATGGGTCTGTCCCTCATTCTGTTCAGGATTTCATTGATATGTGTTCACAAGATAATATTGATAATAGGAACAAAATATTGATAGTATTTGTGAAGTTGAAGGGGCTAAAGACAGTGAGTGCATTGTGAGAGCAACTGAAGGATACTCAGAACCCTTCACCATAAGAACTGGAGTACGACAAGGTTGTGTCCTGTCCCCTCTCCCCTCTGTCCATTAATGACCACACATCTATATGTAATTGAAG
This sequence comes from Cepaea nemoralis, assembly GCA_014155875.1. NCBI lineage: Eukaryota > Metazoa > Mollusca > Gastropoda > Stylommatophora > Helicidae > Cepaea > Cepaea nemoralis. The sequence continues at coordinate 505,611 of JACEFZ010028051.1, forward strand.
ATGCAACAAAATAAAATACCACAACAGCATACCACAACAAGCAATGATGTACAGACTAGATGGAAACAGAGGAAGAGGCCGACCATGTAAACGTTGGACGGAGGGAATAGCAGAGTCCATGGGAATATCGATACATGAAGCCCATAATCGGGCACTCTCACGAAGTTTATACTTCACCTCGACACCGCAAGGTACAAGAGGAACATGATGAGGGACTAAAGATTAATCTTGCTGGGAAAGCCCAGATGAATCTCTAATACATGGAATGATCACTGTTGCTAAACTGTGGAATATTCCGTAGCTACGTAACTTTTCAAATGTTGCCGAGGAGGTTGAGTGTGGCTTAAAGGTTCACTATCCACTTCTAATTCGAAAGGTATTGTGGGATGTAGTGGCACTGTGGGTAGTGTGCTTGCCTGCCAAGACAGGGGTCCAGGCTCAATCCCCTGGAGATTCACCATTATTCCCTTCCCCCACCCACCACCAGTACACTTTAGGGTGGGTCAAGCTAGCCTTATAAAACTGGGCACCAGATAATTTTCAAAATTAAATTGGGAAGATTGCGAGTAAGGGAACTGGTCAACCTACCTCATACACAGCTGCCTAGAATATGTGGAGGCCTAACACTTCACATCCTAATGGCAGTACTAGTTAGTTAGTAAGTCGCAGTTCCAACTTCACAGCAACGGGTCGTCCCTATTACGCTCCGTTCCTGTGCCAGTGAATATCACACAAAATGCTCCCCACGGCCCAATGTGAAAAGTGGAAAAGACAGGAGTCTTGACAAACAACAGCCCGCACAGATACACTGTGCATAATGCTACCGCCAGAATGTCAACATAATAGTCCCCCACAAAACACCCAGTTCATTTCTGATGGAATCGGGAGTCATTTTCCCATCTGGATGTTTCCTAGATGTTCACCCACACAGTCCACGAAATACAGTTCATCGTCGATGGTAGTGGCAGTCAACCAGAAAGCCCAGCAGCCACACATTTCTGCATAAGGCAAAAACCGGTCAACTCTGGGACATAGCCATCTGCCATCACTCCGAACATGCAGTCACGTTCCAAAAAACCTCGGCCAGATTCAAAAGCATTTCACACGAATCTCACAGCGTCGTGCCACGCACTCACTCAGTAGCAGGGCGACGGAACCATCAAGCCTCCTTAGTCGCCTCTTACGACATGTGTGGTAGGCTACAGTGTTGCTATTCTTTGCTTCCCTTATGGGCCCCGGCAACACATGGGAGTGGTACAGTACTAGTTTCAAACTACCTTTGCCTTTACTGGGCTTAACCTCAGCACTGAAAATATACTTGAGAAACATCAAATCAACTCGTGATGAAAGCATCAAAACTCTGTGTAATTTAACCATCATAGTATTACATTGAGCAAGAGATCTACAAGGCAATACCCATTTCCTTTTCAAGTATTCTATAAATATTGTTGTCATAGGTTTTCTAAATGTGAAATATAGCATAGCCTATTCTTTTTGATGTGATATGTAACTGGACTTTTATTTTCTGAACTAATAGTTCATGATTAAGCCATACTCATCCCTGATTATCTAGGTAGTGACATTGGGTGCCTGGTCTTTTCAGATAAGAGCAGAAATACAATGATGATAACAATTCCTTGGCAGTTGGAAATTGAAATCATAAAGAGAGATATTGCCTTGGGTCATTTAAAATGAGAAAACCATCGCATCACAAAATATACCTGTTCCTGTTTGTCATCAGTGTATACTATAGTTATTACGTCAACTTTCTGCCTGCCATTTCTCACTGGAGCAAAGACCCCCAGCCAAACCGGTTGTAGGCCTTTTCATCATTGTTTTGATTTTGCAGTTAAAGTTTTCTATGGGATGAGGCAGCTAATCTAACGCCAATTCTCCTTAGCAGCCTCATGTCAACTAGCTGCACATTTATCCATCAATGCTTCTTTCCCATGTTAACCCTTATTGGGACATAGGCCCTCAATCAACTCATCCCACGTCAACCTATATTTTGCTATCTCATGTAGCACCGTCCATGTATTTTCCACATGATTCATTTCAGTCTCCAATTCTCTGCTTCATGTGTTTTTAAGTCTCCGTATATATTTCGGAATCTGTCATTCAATTCACCTTTGGAGGTTGCTGCAGGAGCTATTTTCATGTTCTGTGTTGCGCTTTCAACAGGCTGCTGGAGGCTTTATGAGAACCATTCAACAGGCCGCTAGCGGCTCTGCAGAGAGAGGCCGAGCTATGTGGGATCAAATCTGGTGGAATAAAGTTAATCCTATTGCCTGTTAACCCCCCCCCCCCCCCCCCCAAAAAAAAATGTCATTTGCCCTATCACTTCCAGCCAAAGGATATTCTAATCTTTGCTTAACAATCTGTAAACCATGAACTTTAAACCATTGATATAACTATCATTCAATCCTCTTCCAGGAGAGTCTGAGATGGCCGAGGAACTAGAGCACATGTATGGTGACATTGATGCTGTAGAGTTCTACGTGGGGATCCTCATGGAAAAACGCCGATCAAGAAACCTGTTTGGGTCTACGATTGTGGAGATCGGAGGGCCTTTCTCTGTGAAAGGTCTCATGTCAAATCCTCTCTGCTCCAGACAATATTGGAAACCCTCAACTTTTGGTGGCAAGGTTGGGTTTGATATCGTCAAGTCCGTGACACTCAAAAGTTTATTTTGCACAAACATCAAAGGCACTTGTCCATTGGTGTCTTTAATAGTGCCTGAGTTTCAAGAAGGTGATGTTGATGAACAGAATACATACCAATTTACGCGACTCAAGGATGAGTTATAATAACAACCAGATTTTATTTCATATCAATTCGGGGAAAAATCTAGACAAATAAAGATACCACCTTGTACACTGTAAAAATAAAATGTGGAAAGAATAGTAAGAAAGATGGAGGTTGGCAAAGAATAAAGGAGAGAAACAAAGTTAGGGTGTGAGTGTAGTGTGCCCCAGACTCGACTGTAAATACACTACTGAAAATGTGAATGTGTAGTGTTAACACACCAATGAAACTGAATAAATACTGTTAACACAGCATTGAATTACAGAGTGAATGTATACTGTGACATAGTATTTCTGTAATGTCATCAGTACATGTTTCTGTATGTCATCAATCTGTTTCTGTATTAGTGTTTCTGAAATGTCATCAGTACATGTTTCTGTATGTAGTGTTTCTGTAATGTCATTGGTCTATATTTCTGTAATGTCATCAGTACATGTTTATGTATGTAGTGTTTCTGTAATGTCATTGGTCTATATTTCTGTAATGCCATCAGTCCATGTTTCTGTATGTAGTTTCTGTAATGTCACCAGTACATGTTTCTGTAATGTCACCAGTATGTTTCTGTATGTAGTGTTTCTGTAATGTCATCAGTACATTTCTGTATGTAGTGTTTATGTAATGTCATCAGTCCATGTTTCTGTAATGTCACCAGTCCATGTTTCTGTATGTAGTGTTTCTGTAATGTCATCGGTCCATGTTTCTGTAACGTCATTGGTCTATATTTCTGTAATGTCATCAGTCCATGTTTCTGTAATGTCATTGGTCTATATTTCTGTAATGTCATCAGTCCATGTTTCTGTATGTCATCAATCTGTTTCTGTATGTACTGTTTCTGTAATGTTATCAGTACATGTTTCTGTATGTACTGTTTCTGTAATGTCATTGGTCTATATTTCTCTAATGTCATCAGTCCATGTTTCTGCATGTAGTGTTTCTGTAATGCCATCAGTCCATGTTTCTGTATATAGTGTTTCTGTAATGCCATCAGTCCATGTTTCTGCATGTAGTGTTTCTGTAATGCCATCAGTCCATGTTTCTGTATGTAGTGTTTCTGTAATGCCATCAGTCCATGTTTCTATATGTAGTGTTTCTGTAATGTCATCAGTACATGTTTCTGTATGCAGTGTTTCTGTAATGCCATCAGTCCATGTTTCTGTATGTAGTGTTTCTGTAATGTCATCAGTACATGTTTCTGTATGTAGTGTTTCTGTAATGCCATCAGTCCATGTTTCTGTATGCAGTGTTTCTGTAATGTCATCAGTCCATGTTTCTGTATGTAGTGTTTCTGTAATGTCATCAGTCCATGTTTCTGTAATGTCACTGGTCTATATTTCTGTAATGTCATCAGTACCCGTTTCTGTATGTAGTGTTTCTGTAATGTCATCAGTCCATGTTTCTGTAATGTCATTGGTCTATATTTCTGTAATGTCATCAGTACATGTTTCTGTATGTAGTGTTTCTGTAATGTCATCAGTCCATGTTTCTGTAATGTCATTGTCTATATTTCTGTAATGTCATCAGTCCATGTTTCTGCATGTAGTGTTTCTGTAATGCCATCAGTCCATGTTTCTGTATATAGTGTTTCTATAATGCCATCAGTCCAGCATCTGCATGTAGTGTTTCTGTAATGCCATCAGTCCATGTTTCTGTATGTAGTGTTTCTGTAATGCCATCAGTCCATGTTTCTATATGTAGTGTTTCTGTAATGTCATCGGTCCATGTTTCTGTATGTAGTGTTTCTGTAATGTCATCGGTCCATGTTTCTGTAATGTCATCAGTACATGTTTCTGTATTGCCATCAGTCCATGTTTGTGTATGTAGTGTTTCTGTAATGTCATCAGTACATGTTTCTGTATGTAGTTTTTCTGTAATGCCATCAGTCCATGTTTCTGTATGCAGTGTTTCTGTAATGTCATCAGTCCATATTTCTGTATGTAGTGTTTCTGTAATGTCATCAGTCCATGTTTCTGTAATGTCACTGGTCTATATTTCTGTAATGTCATCAGTACACGTTTCTGTATGTAGTGTTTCTGTAATGTCATCAGTCCATGTTTCTGTAATGTCATTGGTCTATATTTCTGTAATGTCATCAGTCCATGTTTCTGTAATGTCATTGGAATATATTTCTGTAATGTCATCAGTACATGTTTCTGTATGTAGTGTTTCTGTAATGTCATCAGTCCATGTTTCTGTAATGTCATTGGTCTATATTTCTGTAATGTCATCAGTCCATGTTTCTGTAATGTCATTGGTCTATATTTCTGTAATGTCATCCATCAGTCCATGTTTCTGTAATGTCATTGATCTATATTTCTGTAATGTCATCAGTCCATGTTTCTGCATTTAGTGTTTCTGTAATGTCATCAGTCCATGTTTCTGTATGTAGTGTTTCTGTAATGTCATCGGTCTATGTTTCTGTATGTAGTGTTTCTGTAATGTCATCGGTCCATGTTTCTGTATGTAGTGTTTCTGTAATGTCATCAGTCCATGTTTATGTATGTAGTGTTTCAGTAATGTCATCAGTCCATGTTTCTGTATGTAGTGTTTCTGTAATGTCATCAGTCCATGTTTATGTATGTAGTGTTTCAGTAATGTCATCAGTCCATGTTTCTATATGTAGCGTTTCTGTAATGTCATCAGTACATGTTTCTGTAATGTCATCAGTACATGTTTCTGTAATGTCACCAGTACATGTTTCTGTATGTAGTGTTTCTGTAATGTCATCAGTCCATGTTTATGTATGTAGTGTTTCAGTAATGTCATCAGGCCATGTTTCTATATATAGTGTTTCTGTAATGTCATCAGTCCATGTTTATGTATGTAGTGTTTCAGTAATGTCATCAGTCCATGTTTCTAAATGTAGCATTTCTGTAATGTCATCAGTCCGTTTCTGTATGTAGTGTTCAGTAATGTCATCAGGCCATGTTTCTATATGTAGTGTTTCTGTAATGTCATCGGTCTATGTTTCTGTAATGTCATCAGTCTATGTTTCTGTATGTAGTGTTTCTGTAATGTCATCAGTCCATGTTTCTATGGTTCTGTAATGTAATCGGTCTATGTTTCTGTAATGTTAGCAGTCCATATTTCTGTATGTAGTATTTCCGTAAAGTTTCTATGTGACATGTATGTAGTATTTCCGTAAAGTTTCTATGTGACATGTATGTAGTATTTCCGTAAAGTTTCTATGTGACATGTGAGTTGATATCAAGCCACGTTAAACCATTCTCCATTGTTTACATGTCCATTACTTCACTGTTCATACATACAAGATGATAGCAGTTGTTGGTGTACTGGCTTACCACCCCATTAGTCTGAGGTTCAAATTCCAGAAGTGTCAATCCGGCTTTATTAAATGGACACAAGTTATTTCACTGAGGAAGTAATGAAAGTTGGCAGGATACTGAAGCTATCACGCACAGTGTGCTGGTCAATACTGTTGATTGGTGAACTCTTTGGAAGACTGGTTCATTCTTTGAGTCCAATAATAATTGGTGTTCTGAGCCTGGGAAAGGGACTGCATCTATCAGGGGTTGGTGTAAAGACTCTTCACCCGACTCAGTACTAAAGTACCATCTCTCCCCATGGGGACTGCATCTATCAGGGGTTGGTGTAAAGACTTCACCCGACTTGGTACCAAAGTACCATCTCTCCCCATGGGGACTGCATCTATCAGGGGTTGGTGTAAAGACTCTTCACCCGACTCGGTACCAAAGTACCATCTCTCCCCATGGGGACTGCATCTATCAGGGGTTGGTGTAAAGACTTCACCCGACTTGGTACCAAAGTACCATCTCTCCCCATGGGGACTGCATCTATCAGGGGTTGATGTAAAGACTCTTCACCCGACTCGGTACCAAAGTACCATCTCTCCCCATGGGGACTGCATCTATCAGGGGTTGGTGTAAAGACTCTTCACCCGACTCGGTACCAAAGTATCGTCTCTCCCCATGGGGACTGCATCTATCAGGGGTTGGTGTAAAGACTCTTCACCCGACTCGGTACCAAAGAACCGTCTCTCCCCATGGGGACTGCATCTATCAGGGGTTGGTGTAAAGACTTCACCCGACTCGGTACCAAAGTACCATCTCTCCCCATGGGGACTGCATCTATCAGGGGTTGGTGTAAAGACTTCACCCGACTCGGTACCAAAGTACCATCTCTCCCCATGGGGACTGCATCTATCAGGGGTTGGTGTAAAGACTCTTCACCCGACTCGGTACCAAAGTACCATCTCTCCCCATGGGGACTGCATCTATCAGGGGTTGGTGTAAAGACTTCACCCGACTTGGTACCAAAGTACCATCTCTCCCCATGGGGACTGCATCTATCAGGGGTTGGTGTAAAGACTCTTCACCCGACTCGGTACCAAAGTACCATCTCTCTCCAAAGGGATTGTTGTAGAGGTTTTCTTCTACTTTTCAAGACCAAAAAATAGTGGGGACAACACTCGAGGACAAACAGCACATACATCTTGATTGTAACAGACTCACAGAGCTTGTTGAGAAGGGTCAAGACAGGAATACTTTGTACAGAGTAGCATGCTTCAATTAAAATATCAAAGATAGGGAGCATGTGTTGGATCATTTCCCTTAGGACACGCTGATGTGGTGGGAAATGAGCAGGCAGACAATGGCTAGGTCTGCACTGTTGGGTGGAATGTTGGTGCATGATAAGGCAGACATGGTCATGGACTTTTGGAATCAACTGTATGTGGAGGAACAGATACATTATGGCCTGTTGAGAAATGTTTGGCAGAAAGTGACCAAAGGACATGGCTGACAGTACTCAGAGGAAAGGCCAGGCGGACATATAATCAGACTGCAGCTGGTACCAATAGAATTAGGACTTCACTGATAGCTGAAGATGAGGATGGGAATGTCCCAAGTACTGTGATGTTGGATCTTAATTCAACTCAACTCAACTGTGGGTTGGCACATTAGTATGTAATCAGGTCATGATTTAATACAGAACATACCGACTGACTGGGATTAGGCCTCGGTTAGTTATGTTTCCTCTGTAGGTCTTAAGTACTTCATGTCAACGACGCCAACCCGAAGCAAAGAAGGAACATCGAGCCTTGAAAACATGGGCATAATATCATATTCTCATTAGGCCGTAACGATGTCTAAATAAAGTTATATAACTTTTATTTACTTTACATATATTAACCTGCTGGCCACTTTGTTTCTCTAGTTGTGTTACTACAGTACATGTTTTATATTAACTGTAGTGCAGTACATTTAGAAAACTTTGTATCTAAGTCGGATAACATCCAATTGTATATCAAATGCATTGAAACTCAACAAACTAGATATGATGATGAGCAACTCTCATTAGTCACATCCTGTTATCACTGCTAAAAATGATCACCAATAAAACAAAGCTACAAACAATTTAACACATCAAGATAAATTTATTAGAAAATTAATGTTTGCAAAACATTTAGAGATATACATCAAACAACAGTCAACTAACACATTGATTAAAACCCTTACAAAATAATCTCTAGACATATCCTATAAAACAATTCACCTTAAAAATACATCACAAAACACAAATTAATGACCACACATCTATATGTAATTGAAGATGCAACAAAATAAAATAAAACAGCCAATGATCCATAGCCAGACTGCTTGCTAATCAGTCAAATAGAGCTGATCAAGATTAAACTTTCCAATGGTGGTCTTTGGAACAGGTTGCATTACTGACAGAATCAAGGACACTTAATTTTAAAGCCATCCAAAATTATAAGTGCCCTTGACAAAATGGCTTCCAGACTCAAGAACACATACTGGAAATGTGCTATCTCTTTGGCAACTTGACAGCTCAGAAATGACCTCAGGAGATGAAAGCAAAAGGAAAACTGTGAAGCACCCACAACTTTCTAATCAGCCTAAAAAATGCAGATAGTGCAGCCTAGCTTAGTTGGGCATAATTCAACCAATGTCTATTCCTTTCGAGGTAAAGGAAGACAGAAGAAACATACTTATTTGTCCCGTCTGGGAACAAATCTATCTCAGTCTAGAAGTACACAAACAAATTAAAGCAAACATTGTTTATAACACACATCTTTCCTGTGGCAACATTTGGATGTGAGTCATGGACTATTCTGCAATCTGACAGAGTGGCACCTTGCCGTCTTGACAGATGATTGTCTGTTATATTGTGCTTCAAAAAAGGCACAAATATACCTCTCCATAGCACAAAGCCTGGGCTGAATTGTGGAGACCATGTGTTGCCCATGCAGCATGATCCCTCTCTCGACCTATCTAGATTACTCCAGAGGAAAGGTAACACCAATACATCTGGAACAAGACAAGCTGGAGAAGCCGGATCAGCAAAGCAATGCTTTAACTGTCTGTCTGTCGAAGCTCCCATGCTAGACCAATTGCCAACCAAGGCTTAGGACCTGTTCTGCTCTGCCACAGCCCTTAGTCTTTAGGTTGCATTCCCTGGCAAATTTGCAACCACTAAAGAAGAAAATCAAGGCATCTGATCTGTATTATTACAGAAAAATTGTTAGAATATCATGGAACAAGAAGAAGAAAAATACTGAAATTCTACAAGATTTGAACATTGAAGAAAACTGGCTTATAGACAGCATCACACCTTGGAACCTGAAACACTTTGTCCAAATGAAACACCGCAATGGCGTAGTAAGAAGGCATGGTTTCTGGAAGAAGAAACAAGGGTTGACCAGCATGAAGGTGGACACTGGGCCTTAGGGATGAAATACATGAGGCATGGAAACTGGTAAAAGATCAAGAGTCTTTCCAGAGAGCTGTGATGGGGATGAAATTCTGTGAAGAACCTGCTATACGAACACTCGCAATGATTTAGAAAGAACAGTAATGGAAGGCATGGTTCCTAAACACATGAGATGGGTCAACCAAAATAACAGGACATCATTACACCCTGGGTTTGAAACTGCATGAGGCAGGAGAACTGGCCTACTCCATATTACGGCAACAGAATGTTATCCTTAATAATTGTTAGTTAGTCGCGGTTCCAACTTCACGGCAACGGGTCGTCCCCATTATACTCCGTTCATGTGCCAGTGAAGATCACATAAAATGTTCCTCACTGCCCAATGTGAAAAGTGGAAAAGACAGGAATTTTGGCAAGCCAACAGCCCGCACAGGTACACTGTGCATAATGCCACCGCTAGAATGCCAACACAAAAGTCATCCAAGAAAAATACAGTTCATCGTCGATGGAAACAGCAGTCACCAGAAAGACTTCATTGACCTGGGTTTTATCCCATATGGCTCGGTCTCTTTCCACAGGGTGACCCGCCAAAAGCACCACACAAAGCACAAACTCCAGTGATGACCCCCAGAAGTCTCCGAGAAAAATGCACCCGTGAACAGAAAAGGCAAACCAGTCAATTCAGAACAGCCAGTCACCATCGTTCCGAACATGCAGTTCACGCTACAAATAACCGCGGACAGATGTAAAAGCATTCCACACGAAATTCACAGCGTCACGCCATGCACTCACTAAGTAGCAGGGCGACGGAACCATGCACTACCAGTGCAACATGAGGAAAATGCAAATGCAAACCGTAGCCACAAGCGCAAACACTCCAGAGGCCAGTTTAAATGCCTATTCGCCATGTTGGGGACCGGAAGTCCCCTTACTAAATACTGACGACAACTGTTTGTATCTAGATAAACTATGACTGAAAGACAAAACATTGGCACCTGGCGATTAACAGCATGGCGGATAGGCAGTGAAACAGTTAAGCCTCTGGGTGTTTATGCTCGTGGTTACCGTTGCATTCGCATTTTCCTCATGTTGGACTGGTAGTTTACGGTTCCATCGCCCTGCTACTGAGTTGAGTGCGCAGCGCGACGCTGTGAGCTGTGTTTCGTGTGAAATGCTTTTTAATCTGCCCGAGGTTGTGTAGCGTGATCTGCATGTTCAGAGCAATGGCCAGTGGCTATGTCCCAGAATTGACCGGTTTTTGTGCCTTATGCAGAAATGTGTGGCGGCTGGTCTTTTGATTGACTGCCGCTTCTTTTGACGATGAACCATGCTTTCGTGGACTGTTGTTTTGGCATTCTGGAGACAGCATTATGTACAGTGAAATGTTTTTTTTACATCTGTTCGAGGTGTTGTGGTGTGATCTGCATGCTCAAAATGGCGTAGCTGGCTAGATAACATCTAGAAATGGAACAACAACATCCAGAAATATCAGCTTGTATGGCGGCTGGTGTGTTGCAGAAGCGATGCTTTCTTGCCTTCAGAAATGTGCGGCTGCTGGTTTTGCTAGTGACTGACATTTCCATCTATGATGAACTGTGTTTTCGAGGAAGACCTTTGTGTTGGCATTATGGCGACGGCATTATGTACAGTGAAATGTTTCTTTACATCTTTTCAAGGTTGTTGTCAGAATCTCCCCACGTTATAACGCGTTGTTTTCGACGGCGCAAGGCAAATACGGCCAGGCAACGATGAGCAACATTAACCATGCTGGGGCAGGGCGGGTTAGCCAGTACAGGCGTGGAACATGAACTCCACGCAGGGACGCAACGCCAATTAGCAAGCCTTCAGAGTGGTGAACTTCAGACAGCTTGGGAATGTTCTAGAGGACGGACTGTTTGAGTGCGGCTCGAGTTGTGTGTATGAACGCGTATAGATTGAAAGCCTGCATGAATATAGGAGAAAGTGCGCTTGGGTTGTAGGATTGTAAGTTGTATTGCATGTATTATATTTGTATATCTATTGATTGTCTTTTGACATCGCTATTGTATTTGCGCGATGTATGTAATGATTGTGATGAGTGAGCAGCGTGAATAAAGTGTTTGAATTGTAGTTGTGTGTCACGTCAAGTCATTCCGTGACCGTGTTTTGTATCACATTTTGTCAGTGTATACGAGCCTAGATTCTTGCTGAAAGCAAGACCCTGACAAGTGTGAACGTGGGGGCTCGTCCTTGTTGGATTTTTTAAAAACAGAAGTCAGAATCTCCCCGCCAGTTATAACGCGTCGTCTTCGACGGCGCCAGGCAAATACGGCCAGGCAACGATGAGCAACATTAACCACGCTGGGGCAGAGCGGGTTAGCCAGTACAGGCGTGGAACATGAACTCCACGCAGGGACGCAACCCCAATTAGCAAGCCTTCAGAGTGGTGAACTTCAGACAGCTTGGGAATGTTCTAGAGGACGGACCGTTTGAGTGCGGCTCGAGTTGTGTGTATGAACGCGTATAGATTGAAAGCCTGCATGAATATAGGAGACAGTGCGCTTGGGTTGTAGGATTGTAAGTTGTATTGCATTGTATTATATTTTATATCTATTGATTGTCTTTTGACATCGCTATTGTATTTGCGCGATGTATGTAATGATTGTGATGAGTGAGCAGCGTGAATAAAGTGTTTGAATTGTAGTTGTTGTGTGTCACATAAAGTCATTCCGTGACCGTGTTTTGTATCACATTTTGTCAGTGTATACGAGCCTAGATTCTTGCTGAAAGCAAGACCCTGACAGTTGTTTTGTTGTGTGATCTACATTTCGGAGAAAAAAATGGCGTGGCTGGCTAGAAAACACCTAGAAACGGAACAACAATATCTAGAAACATCGAGACTTTGTAGATGAACATCTGGTTGGGAAAGTTACTGCCAATTCCATTAAGGATGAACTGTATTGTTCGTAGAGGACTTTTGTGGTGACATTCTGGCGGCAGTTTTTTGCACAGTGTGCCTAAGCGGGCCGTTGTTTGTCAAGACTCCTGTCTTTTTCACTTTTCACATGGGGCAGCGAGGAACATTTTATGTGATATTCACTGACACAGGAACAGAGTATAATGGGGATGACCCTTTGCTGTGATATTGGAACTGCGACTAATGATTAATGACATACGACATAAAGAGTTAATTACACAATAGCTCAACCAAAAACAGACTATAGCGAGACAGAAATTCATGAAGTGTCCAGAAAATCAGTCAGGCGGCTAAGCCAGTGAGCTCTAGTGACAAAAACTCAAGTTAGTACGAGGCAAGCCAGAGTTGTTCCGAATCAGGAAAGAAAGAGCCCCTCATTCAGGCACAAGTCAAAGTGACAAGTCATACAAGTTGTAGATGTCACACAAGTTAGTGCAGTGACATGTTAGATATAAAGTAGACATGCAAGAACATTATGCTAGCAGATATGACTAGCACCTTGCCGTCTTGATAGATGATAGTTTGTGAAATGGAGTTATACCTCTCCATAACACAAAAGCCTGAGCTGAATTTAGAGATCATGCATTGCCCAAGCGGCATGATCCCTCTCTCGGCCTGTCTAGTTTACTCCAGAGGTAACAGCAATACGTCTGGAACAAGACAAGCTGCAGAAGCTACCGGATCAGCAAAGCAATACTCTAACACTAGCAGATATACATACATGACAAGTGCTTTACATCTACTAGAAATTATCATCTGCACATTCTGAATTGATATCCCAAGTGTATTTTCAATGATCATCGTAATCGTTTGAGGACATATGTGTAAGTAAGGACTAATTGAGAGATGGGCAGCCTGGGGAGTGATGCATGTGAACATTAACAATTTTTAGCAGCGGTGTCTCCCAAGTACCGGCTCTGTGGTGAAGGGGATACGGACGCAGTTCGTAATCCCGCATACAAAACACAACTGTGTTGGTTTTTTATGAAATGGTATGGGTGCCGGTCATTCAGAAAGCAATGGCAAACTACTTAACGTAAATTTGCCCGAAATCATGAGCAGCCAAAGAATGCTGGGGTTGACTGCTACATCCTGTAAAGGACACGCAACTAACTTTTTTTTTATCCTCCCTAGTGAGTTCTGTCTTCAACTATATATGATGATTACTGTAGTCCAGCATTCGGTACTGCATCAGGTTGTGAGAGAGAGAGAGATATTGTAGTGTCAAAAATATTTGGACTGTACATATGGTATAGAGGGCCACCAAGTATTCTGCCCACAGTGGACAGTGGATGAGAACTCCAGAGAGAGTAACTCAACTGACTGCGGAGGTTTGTGTTGGTGTATATCCTTCAGAAATAAAATGTATGTCAGCTGCCATCATGAGTTGTGTTAAGTGCAATCATCTCAGCAACTGCCAGATATCTGTGTGAGCCAGCCACGCTGTAGTCATTCACAGTGTTGTAATCTATATCAAAACAAAAACTCCTTGACCTAGACAGTAGCCTCTTGTCAACAACCGTGATCTGTTTCCACATAAATCTATTTCAGACCCTACAATGTAACAATTTCAACTGTCTTTAAACTTTCAGTTTTAACTAAACAGTGAATTCCAAACACTTAATCTCTACACTCCCAGTTTTCACTCCAAATGGATTTTTGTTTTATCCTCTGTGTGTGTGTGTGTGTGTTTTAAATAAGCGGGCGAGTCAATACGTAAGTCACAAAGTTATGTGGGATGGCAGGTAAATATAGTTGATGTTTTCTACAGGTGTCATTAGGTGACAGCAACATTGAACTTTATATTCCCGTTCATCAGGTGGCGCTAGGTGTCTCATGCACATGTGCAGCGCATAAACAAAATGGCGACTGTAATTACGGAGTGTACAACCAAAGAGCAACGTGTTGTTGCACGTTTTTTGTGGGCAAAAGGACTGCCTGCAAAGGACATTCTTCCTGTTTATGCTGATAAATGTTTGTCCCATAAAGTGGTGCATAGCTGTTGAGATTGCAACAGAAGCATCCGTGCAGTGGGTGGAGGAGATGATTAGAGGTGACAGGCGAGTAACGACAGACTCTGTAGCATCTGCAATAGGGTACTCACATGGTTCAGCATGCAGCATAATTGATTGAAATTTAAGAAAGTGTGCTCAAGGTGGGTACCCAGACAATTGAAGGAGGAACACAAAATGAACCGATATGACTTGTCCTTGCATTATCTCTGTTGATATAAAGATGAAGGAGAAGACATGCTGAATAGGATTGTTACAAATCATGGGTGCATCACTACCAGCCCGAATCAAAGCGTGCTGCAATGCAATGGAAACATTCTTCTTCGTCTTGTGTCCAAAAATTCAAGGTTATGCCATCAGCAGGGAAGGTTATGCTGACAGTGTTCTGGGATTGTCAAGGCGTGCTTTTAACCAATTTCAAGAAGAAAGGTGACAATGTGAATTCTGAATCGTACTGTGAAGTTCTATAGATGCTTCATGATGCAATTTGAAGAAAACATCCAGGATTTCTGACTAGAGGAGTGCTGCTTCTTCATGACAATGCCAGACCACATATGGCTCGATTAACTCAGGAGAAAATTAACCAAGGTGGAAAGTTCTATAACATCCACCTTACAGCCCTGACTTAGCCCCTAGCATTTCCACTGTTTTGGTCCACTGAAAACGCACCTTCGAGGGAGACATTTCGCGAATGACGCCGAAGTTGAATGTGAAGTGAAAACGTCATTTAGAAAACAGAGCACGCAGTTCTATGCAGCCGGTTTGGGAGGACTGATATAACGATGGGATAAGTGCATCAACGTTGGTGGAAATTATGTTGAGAAATAAAGGGACAATGTATGTATAAAAATAAACTGGTTTCACGTTGTTATCATATTTAGTTATTTTTCTACAGCCATTTGTGACTTACTTATTGACTTCCCCTCGTATCACCAGTTTTCACATAAATGTGTAACTTTATGCTCCCAGTTTTCATATCACAAATTGATAACTTCTGTTTTATGCATACACTTTCAGTTTTAATCCAAACGTGGAGAACTTACAACTGTTTATATCAAAAGTTTTCACCAAAAACTGGAGGACTTCCAATTGTTTATTCTTAAACTCCCAGTTTTCACCCAAATATGGAGCACTTGCATCTGTATTTCTTTACACTCCATCCCAATATGATACTACCAGTTGTTTTATCTTTCATGAGATCTTCTCAAGCACTTTAGTCATAAATATGCATACTGTTCAAAACAAGAAACGTCTAGCTATCCGAGGGTGCGTTTTTATGAGTTTGTAAGTAAAATTTGGTGCTGTCACATGCACATGTTGACCTGAATTGCTTTCGTTTTTGTAATCGTTACAATGCAGTGGTCAATAGTGTTTATGACCCCATTTTTACCACAGCTCATGATGCGCGCATGTGAAAGCAACAATATTTGGGGTGAACACTATTCACTGACTACGTAACTGAAACCCTATAAAAGGATAACGCTACACAAAACAATTCAGTTCATTTTCAAGCAAACGTCTATGGCACCTCCATCGATAAATTTAAGGAACATTGCTATTGGCCTACTATATGCAGGCGAAAGTCAAAGTCTGGTTGCCAGGCATCTAAACGTGCATCAGAGTACCATCAATCAACTTTGGCACCGGTTCCAAGCCTCTGGCTCAGTTGAAGACCTCGCAGTGGACGACCCAGAGTAGCAATAGCAGTGGTTGATCGCTTTATTCGGCTTCATCATCTCACAGACAGGTTTACAACATCTTCCACAACTGCCCAGCCATTGTCTGCAGGATGTCATGTGTCTGATCAAACTCCGGAATAGACCTCATGACGCTGGACTTCGGGCACAACGACCTTATCATGGACCTGTCCTTACACGCCACCATCGCCAAAATCGATTTCTTTGGGCTAACCAGCATCGTCCTTGGGCAGCAGACAACTAATGGAAATGTGTCTGGTTTAGTGACGAATCTTTCTTTTTGTTGCAGCGGAGAATGATCTACCGTGAGTGAAATGAATGTTTTGCCCACAATTGCGGTAATGAAGCTCCATCGCACGTTGTTGGAAGTGCTATGGTGTTGGGAATTATCAGTTACAGCGGAAGGAGTCAAATGGTTCACATTTAATGCGCCATAATACGTCAATGAAATCCTTTGACCCCATGTCCTTCCACTTTTGACTACCCAAAGTTCAGTGTTTCAACAGGACAATGCCAGACCCCATTGTGCACGGTTGACCACGCAGTTCCTGACTGCCAACAACATTCTCACCCTTCCCTGGCCATCCCTGTCTCCAGACATGAGTCCGATTGAGCACCTGTGGGATGAGCTGCATAGACGTGCTTGTCGCCGAGACGTTGCTCCAGCCAATCGTCGTGATCTGTTCCAGGCACTCCAGGAAGAGTCGGCAGCCATCCCACAGGCCCACATCAGATGTCTGATCGCATCCATGCTCAGGAGATGCCAGTCAATAATCGATGCAAGAGGGGGGCCACACACCATCCTCACGGGAAAGCCCGTACGCCAAAAATCTCTCGTGACCCAGATGCAAAACAACTGTCAATTGATTGTCTGAACCCTAGGGTGTGCTTGTGTGAAATTTGAATAATTAACTCATTATATTAAAAAAGTTATTGAATATCAAAATTATGGCTATGTGTGTGCCTTTGACAGCTATGCATTTCTTTTTTTTTTAAGAGTATATAATTCTTATTTTATGTATTGATGTTTCCTGCTATGAAAGCTGTATCACCCTAACAGAGTGTCTTAGTTTGTCTTTGAGGTTTCTGGCTAAAGGAGCTCTGGTGAAATGGATAAGGCTAGCATGCCATCATCATCATCAAGAGCCCTGCCAGCTGACGTAGGAGTTCATGGGTCTCCACAGATCTTGGTCTTTGGTGTTCTGGAGCAACTCTGCTGATGATATTCCTCCATGCCACCATCGCAATCTATCCAATATCATTTCTCTTGGTCTGCCTCTGCCTATCTTTCCCTTGATCTTTCCAATTGTCACGATGTTCTTTAATGTCTCTCTTATCATCACATGACCAAAGAAAGCTGTTTGTCTCTTTCTTATTGTTGTATATAGTGTTCTAGTTTCATTAGCCTCTTTCAGGCAATCGTTGTTAGTTACTCTGGCAGTTCAAGGAACTCGCAACATTCATGTCAAAAACAACATCTCTGTTGCTTCTATTTTACATTCCAAGATTCACTGCCATACAGCAAAACTGGTTCTATATAGCATTTCAGTACTCTATTTCTTACATTCATTGATAGTGATTTATTGCAAAAGATACTCTTCATTTTCTGAAATGCGGCATGTGCCTGCCCTATTCTGCTCTGTTGTACATCTTCCATCTGATGTTATAAATGGCTAGCACGTCAGGAGAGGATTTTCAATTACTCATGCAATTAATGAGCAAATGAATTGCATCGATGGATTTGGTGAAGCATATATGAACCAAACACAATAAGAGGGAAAAATGAAAAAGGTTGTCCTCACAACAGTTAGATACGTAGCAGATAGTTACAATGAAGACCAACTGTTGTGTATGAGAAGAATACCACAGGTCCTTTCAGAACTCCCTTCACATTCTGACAATGCAGGAAAGGAAAACAGCAGAAGATAAGTATCCCAGAATAAAAGATGTTTCCCTAACACAAGCAATATTTAAGCTATAAGTATCTAGTATTCAGAACTATGGATGTTTCATGTACAGTGAAAACATAAATATCCATTAAAACAATACATCTGATGTTTAAAACAGAGAACATTCTAAAAACCAACCCTATAACAAAATAATCGCAGAAACATGAATCATAGCATTAAAACACAACAGCAGCTTTACATGAAGAATAACAACAGAATAATAGCAAATGGAACAGACAATTCTGCAGGCAGTTGGTGTGACAGGCCTCCATGATGCCTCCAGTCTGTGTTGTATTGTTAACCTAATTACACACTATTTGTTTGTGTAATAACAGTACACAAAGATCTTTTGTGTGTCTGCACATACACGTGTGTGATGAATGTGCCGTATTGATGTAACAATAAAACAACCTACTAACACCAAATAACATGCAAAACTACGCTATTCTTATATTGTTGGCAAATGGTTTGATGTGTAGCCCACCGTCATAAACCATTGTCTACAGCCAGCACATCTCTCAACTGATCACATTTCAAAGACAATACAAAATAATTTCTTCATCATCTGAACCAACTCAAAACCTTCCACAGAAGAATGCCCATGTGGAACTAGAGTTCCAAAACCTGAAAACATCCTTCAGGATCAATCAACATACAAAGATTAGTGCTGCCAGACAGCCAGAGTATGCGAAACTAAAGTAAAAGTTACCGGGTTGTCACAAGGACCCGAAGACAAAGATGGACTTTGCAGTGGCAAGAAAGGCTACAAATGTCGTGACCAATGGCTTAAACATCATTAGGAGAAGGTGCTTTATCTTTTGCAACTAATATGTCTGGTTTTAAACCACACTGTAATATAGAATAGACAACTTACAATGTTCTACTTTGGGGGAAAAAAAACCCGGCAAATGACAGAATTGACTATTTTGCTACATAAATCCATGACCCAGCACCTCTTACTTAAATGGGAACCATCATCCCATGCAGAACATCGCTCTCATCATGGTGAGCCGAAAATCACCTCGGTTCTCTTGCCATTTCTACTTCCCTCACAAACAAGGTGTCTGCAACGTCCTGTGCCAATCATCAGGCTTGTAAACCCTGCCTATTCTTCCATGAAGCATGTCATCCATCAATGTTCCCTCTAAATCATCGTAATATTTCATATGGTCAAAATATGTCAGTTTCCAAGACACGATAATAATTATGACCCAGTTATCTTTGATACTCAGATCTTGTATAATGGTGGTTATAAATCACAGGTAGTTAGTTGCGTATTCTTTACGCAGGTCCACATGGACGAATGGATAAGAATGCGTGTTCTTAAACATTCGTTATGCTGATGCCGAGGTAAGCGGTTCAACACCTACACCGGACAGCTGGACTAAAATGCTGACATGTTGTCCTTGACTTGGAACGTAAATTACAAGTACCTCTGAAGTCGGAGTGGGTTCGCCTGATGGCAAAGGACACAGTTAATAGGGAAAGTTAATCCATAGGCAAAATTCAGTCCATCACGACTATAAATAGTGTGTATGGGCTAAACTTGAGTTCAAAGCGAGCGAGCAAAAACAAAATTGTTTACAGGATGTCACAGTCAACCTCAGAATTTTTTGGCTGTTTGTGATTTCTTGGCAAGTTTACCTTCAGTAGTTTGCCATTGCTTTCTGAACGACCGGCACATACCATTGTATGAAAAGCAACATAAGGCGGGTTGCTTCTAATTCACCTGCAGCTTTGTTTGGAACATGGTATACAGGATTACGAATTGTCTCCGTAACTGCTTTTCCACAGAGCCGGCTGACAGTATCTGCTATAAAATTACTCTGGTCTTGATTTGCACAATTATTTAAAGAAAACTATTACAGCTACCAGAAGTTTCTATAAAGAAATCTGATTTATCAACAGCCACGAGTAGTAAAACCCTGGTGCCTGAATTTTCAATCGTTTTCTGAGGTCGGTCATATTTCCAACAACAAAAATATACCGATTCCTGGAAAATAAGGACATGTTTCTAAATGATATCCTTTTCTACCTCTGTCAACAGCTACAATTAAATCTCATAAACTTATATACAATATCTGTCACCCCATATGTTTATATTTTTGCCTCAAAACTACCACAAAAATGTCATATTAGGTTTGGGTATATTACAACAAACTGTAGATGAATTCACATAGAATGCTTCATTTTACCATGTGCACATATTGTCTATGAACCGTTTTTCTATTAGATGTTTTGCTGCTCCATGTTAAAGTTTTACAACAAACAGTTGAGGGATCATTGAGTAGAATGATTACAGCAAGACACTCCTCTGTGTCACCTCCACTTCTGGTTGTTCTACTTCCTGTACGAGTCTTCGTAGTTTGTTAATCTCCTCCGCCTTAGTGCTAGCATAATGGTGGTACATCATCTTTACCCCTGTCACCACAGACAACCGCAGACGTAAGTTATACCTGAAGGAATTTTTCTTATTTTTGACTGCCCGCCGGTACCTGACCTCTAGGTCTTTGATCTTCTGGTCCAGCAAGATTATCTGTTGACAGGCTCGATCAAATTTACTCCGCGCTTCATTCATTTTCTCTTCGAGCATCTGTGCATCCATGATGATATCTCAACACAAGATTTGGCAATATGAATCGATGTAGATATCAGCTTGTAACAACTCACTGTAAAACAACCTATTCTTGTTTAGTATACTCCAAGAAATCTCTCTGAACTTGTTTTAGGTATATGCCTACTGACATAATCCTGGTGTGTTACGCTACTTATGCCAATTCTCACTGTGGTTCATCAATGGATTTATATAAAGGCTGTGGTAACTTCCTCTCCTGCCAGATTATTTCACTAGAACTCTCTTGTGCTTTCCCTCAAACTCTAACAAGGAATCTTTTCTCTGAAATAAATAAATTTAAAATGTTATTCAGGTAATGGAGCTCACTTCATCACACACAAACTTGAGTACAAATCATGATAAAAGTATTTCACATGCCACTTGCCTGACTTCAAGACAGCTGATTTACACCTGGGACCCTACGCAGAATGAGCAGGATCTGCAACATTTAGTAGATGCAGTTGTTGCAAACAGTGAACTAGGGTTAGAATTAAATTGTAAGAAGACACAGATTATGGTCGTTACTAGAAAGAAGGAAATACCACAATGTAATATACAAGTAAATGGAAATAAACAAGTGAATCAGTACAATTATCTTGCAACAGTCATAACATCAGATGGGAGATGCCATGAAGAGATTAGAACAAGAATCGCCATGGCAAAGGTATCTTTTGCAAGATGAAAAATACTGACCAATAAAATGACGTCATTTGCAATGAGAAAAAGAGTGTTGAAGTGTTACATAGAACCTGTACTTTTGGATGGATGTGAAGCATGGACAATCAGCTGACAAGCTGAAAAACACCTGATGTCTGTAGAAATGTGAGAAATTTTTAGCACGTGGTGATAGAGAAACCTACAATGACAGTTTAAGGGATGCTAACCCTAAAAAATTAAATTCTATAATACTTAATTTCTATGTTCTGTTATGGTATAGGGCTTGATACAGAAGACTGCTGATCGATAAAATACTGTCAAATTGACTGTGCACTTAACGGTTGCTATGGAAACCAAGATAAACAGCAGCCATATTGAATTTCTTAACATACCTCTAAAACATGTATTTTGTAATGTAAAGGCTAAATTCTTTGTTTTATGTGTAAATAAACAGACCCTTCCCAAGTTTAGTAGAAAATTTTAATATCTTTTTGAATTTTTTTCTTCATAATTTTAATGACATTTTTCATGACATTTTTTTGTTTTTTTTACTGCTGCACAAAAACTAAAACTTAATTTCCATGATTGCTCTACTCACAATCTAAGTAATATAATGAAGTATATCTGTGCAGTTTCATTAAAATCTAACGAATAGTAAAAAAAAATTTTTTTTTACATATGTAATGAAAACTGGCGAAATGAGAAAATGGGGAAAAACAAATTATTTTTTAGTTTTTTTAATACTATTAAAGTTATTTTAATGTTTTAATGACTTTTTTATACAGAAAAACAGTTTACAACTGTGAGATTTAGAATAGCCCTGCTGCATATGCAGGACCTCCCTCCAGGGCTTGCAGCTCACCTTGTTTCTTCAGTTTGGCCGCTCGTACAGTGTCGCGTCTTTTAGTTTGTTTGTCCTTGTACTTCAGAATATTTCTTACTTGCTTCTGCATCATAAATGTTCCTAGTCTCTGCATATGCAGGCCTGTAGAAAGTCCATAAAACTGGGCAGTGTCTTGGGCAGCAGCAGCTCCAAAGTTGAACTCTCTTGCTGTAGTTACAACTGCAAACTGAACGTGCTTGCGTGAGGCAAAGTTGTCTTTAGTACATCGAGCCCATATCAAGCTGTGTAAACACTCATTTTAATTCTGAGTTTGTTCTGACACACATCTACTAAGTACTTTAGTGTCAGACAGCCCTTCATAAATTGGCAGCAGATATTTCTCAAGCTTGTCATGGTTGAGCCATGTGTGTAACATCTTGTCATGAGCACCCGGGACCTGATGCTTAGCCAGGGCGGATTGAAAAAAACACACCAAGATTTCTCTCCACTTGGGCACATTTCATGACGTGGACTTTAGTCTGTTGAAAAACAGTGATGCAGTGAAGCCATAACACTTTTCTTCATGGACTCTACACTTGTGTTGTTTCTTATAGCTCTACTGTAATAAATAATCAGCCTATAGATGGCATTTTGTGTAAGCTGACCTTTACCGCATCTTCCTAGGGTCATGCCTTGCTTTCGGCAGTCAGCAACAACATTGCGGAGTGCTGTTCCAAGGCGCTTACTGACATGGTTGATACATTCCTCTTTGTCTATCTGAATGTCATTCCCATATGGTTTGATCTTGGTAAGCTCCGCAAATGTTCTGGTGTCACCATCAGAAAGTATTGAAATGTAGCGAAGTTTATGACGGGCCACAGACCGTCGCCACAGCACCCTTGCAGCCTCCACCTCCATCATTCCAGCAGATCCTGTGAAATTGTTATCAGTTTAGAAGATGTTCTGCCTTTTATGCAGCAAATTCATCTGGTTTGTCTCTGGAAAAAATAAAGCAGTTGAAGAGTTTGGGAAATGCATACTACAGGCAGCGCGAGAAACAGTACCAAGAGGAGCCCGTAAACAATATAAACCCTACTGGAGTAGTGAACTGGAACAGTTGCATAATGATGTTGAAGTGTGTAGAAAGCAAGCAGAGGCCACACCCAGCCAAGAGCACCACAATAAATTCCAGCATGCAAAAGCCAAATTTCAAAGGGCCAAGCTGCAGGCTAGACGGAAAAGCTGGCAGGAGAAAACAGAGTCTCTGAACTTTCAAAGAGACACAAGGAAATTGTGGAAGCTAATAAAACAGCTTAATGACGAGGGCACAGGGAGAAACTCAAAAATTGCACTACATAAAGATGGAAAAATCTTAACAAGAAAGCAAGCAGCTGACCATTTTGCGGACTCGTTCGCACAAGATAGCAATATCAAAATTAGTCCAGAGAAACAACAAGAGATTCGAGAGAAACGACAACATACAGGACAGAAGGAAATAGTACATGAGGTTCTGGAGGCACCCATCACAATCAGCGAACTGGAGCTAGCCATATCAAAACTGAAAATGAGAAAGTCACCAGGAGCTGATGGTATCTCCAATGAAATGATCAGGAACCTAGGAACAGAGGCCAAAACAAAGCTGTTGCAGATCTTCAATAACAGCTGGACCATAGGCAGTGTTCCACAAGCCTGGAGAGAAGCAATCATGATACCCCTCCTAAAATCAGGGAAAGATGGTTCCATTGCCTCTAGCTACAGACCAATTAGCCTCACCAGCTGTCTCTGCAAAACACTGGAGCGCATCATCAATCACAGACTGCAGTGGTACATTGAAAGTAAAAACATCCTTGTGCCACAGCAGGCTGGCTTTAGGCAGTGCTACTCTACGGAAGATCAGACAACCTACCTCTCTCAAGAAATTGAGGATGCATTCCAAGAGAAGAAGCTGGTGCTTGCGGCATGGATAGATCTGAAGAAAGCCTTTGACAAAGTCTGGAAAGAAGGTCTGATGAAGAAACTGAGAAACTGCAAAGTCAATGGAAGAATGTACAAATGGGTGAAAGCATACTTGCACAACAGAAGAGCCCGAGTACAGATAGACGGACTCAAGAGCAAGAAAGTACTACTGCGTCACGGTGTCCCCCAGGGCGGAGTCTTGTCCCCCACACTTTTTCTAATCTTCATCAATGATCTTGTTGCTCACCTACCGCATGGAATTAAAGCGGCAATGTACGCCGATGACCTGGTTCTATGGAGCACAAATGAATATGCATCAGTGGCCACCAGATTGCTACAAAGAGCTGTAGATACATTTGCTGCATGGGCAAATAGATGGTGTGTCAGCATAAACACTGACAAGTGCAGCACAACCCTATTTACCCTCTCTCCAAAACAAAAGGCAGGGATCATCCAGATAAATGGAACACCCCTAAGAGAAGATAAAGAACCAACATACCTTGGAGTAACATTTGATGGCAAGCTGACATGGAGAAAACACATCAACAAAGCAGTAGCAAAAGCCAGAAGGAAAATAGCCATCCTGAGAAAGCTAAGTGGAACCACATGGGGAGCCAGTACGAAAATACTTAGCAAAGTTTACCAACAGAGCATACGACCACACCTGGAATATGGGTCAACTGCGTGGTGTTCAGCATCAAATACCACACTACAAGAGCTGGACAAGGTGCAAAATCAAGCACTTAGAGTCACCACAGGAGGGATGAGATCAACCCCTATAGTGGAAATGGAGAAGATGGGGAGGACACAGGCACTGAGTGAGCGCAGAGATACGAAAACGCTAATACAAGCAGAAAAGTTCCTCAGCTTGCCAGGCCACCCTATGAAGAACAGATTTGAAAACCTAGCTATGGGGCGGTTGAAAAGAAGTAGTTTTATCCACCAGGCCAAACGACTCTGCAGAGAAACCACTGATCTGCCCACAGTTGGTATCCCCCTAACAACTATTCCAGAGCGAACTCCATGGAAAGATGAGCATAGACTATCGTTACAAATCCAGACAAAAGTGAGAGGAATATTTGACAAGGAAGAACAGAACAGTGTGCAGCGCAGAACAGCCACTCTCAGCTTCCTTGATGAAGAATACCCACAGGACCTCTGGATCCGAGTCTACACAGATGGGTCAGCACAAAATGCTGTTCGAAATGGAGGAGCGGGAGTGTACATAGAATACCCAAATAATACTAGGGACACAGCCAGAGTACCAACAGGAAAGTACTGCCATAACTATGATGCCGAAATTGAGGCAATCAAGATAGCAACAGAGAAATTACTAAATAACAGCAATGGTACTCAACCTGTGGTGCTACTAACAGATGCAAAATCAGTACTCGAGGCGCTCCTCTCTGGGAAATTGCCAGTACTAAGGACACTACTTTCTGAACTTAGCAGTCAGCATAAAGTCACCATACAGTGGATACCATCCCACTGTGGAGTACCCGGAAACGACAGAGCTGATCAATTGGCTAAGGAAGGAGCCAAAGAGGAACAGCCTGATGTGCCCGTTACATACCACCAAAAGAAAAGAATGATCAAATCAGTCAGAAAGCCACCAAAACCTGCTCAAGATGACTACCACATTATGGACAGACCAGAACAAGTCATTATTCTGCGCCTCAGAACAGGACACAATAGATTACGCAACCACATGTATACAAAATTCAAGATTGGTGAAACAGCCATGTGCACATGTGGATTGGCGTCGCAGACAGCAGAGCACACACTCCAAGACTGCCCAAAATATAACATATCTAGGCAAACCTTCTGGCCTAGAGAGACGACAGTGGAAGATAAACTCTATGGACCACTGTGTGAACTGAAAAAAAACAGTTCAATTCATGCAAGAGACGACATTGCAGATATAGACATATTTCAAGCGAACGAAAGAAGAAGTCTCTGGAAAGTGTCTTACCAGTGGTTTCACACACCTAACAATATGTGGACATAACATGGGCATCTATGCAAAGTCCTGTAAGAACATCCATTGCACAGCCAACTCCAATGTGGGATGTGTGGCCTCTGGTCAGCCAAGTGCGCTCAAAGCTGACACTAATATCTAGCACATCATTGTCATGTAGAGTTATGCCTGACAGTTGTGCATGAGCCTGTTGAACATACTTTATGGTTTGAGAGAAAACCATTGCTCTTCACTTTGTTCCCATTTTTGGTATCCATTGTCATCACCAGAAGCATACTTGCTGCTAGTGGATGTCATGTATTTATACGTATCTCTTTTAAATTGCTTCGGGTAATAAAAGCGTCACTTCCACATCTTTGAGAAGAACACGATGGCACTGATTCATTCAGATTCACTGTCAAAACACTGGGATTTGGAAGAAGTGGCATGTGACTTTAGCTGGGTCGCTTTCAGAATTGTCTGTACCATTTATGATGTTCGGGTAGGCTTTTCGCTGCTTACAAGCATTTGCGAGGTGTAGTCTGAGAGATTTCTTACGTTCAGTAGATGAATGGATGATAAATTTCTTGCAACAAGGCATTTTTTAATATTCAAAACAATGTTTTCCCGTAGTGAATTTGAATAACGAAGACACAAACAATAGATTGGATGATTTATTGCCTGGCATATTTCGCTGCATCTCGTCAGGTACATACTGCAGAAATCACACAACTTACGTGAATTAACTAGATAAATCCTTCAAGTTGAAATATACACATATTCGCACAGTAATGTCAATTATCTACCATGGTAATTTTAAGCAGACTAACATGTCTTTCTGTTTGCATAATTCTGGCTTGCGTTGATTGATCATAATTGCTTCTGCAAACTTTAACTCGCTTGTTTTGTACCTGACGAGATGCAGCGAAATATGTCAGGCAATAAATCGTCCAATCTATTGTTTGTGTCTTCGTTATTCAAATTTTTCAATGTGTGTCGATCTGTCGTCAGCGATAAACATTCGGAGTCTGAATTGTCGTGAAGTGTAAACATCACAAATCGGCCATCTTGGAAACCCACGTGATCAGTTTCAGCCATCGGGATGGCACATTGCCTGCCGTCTTGTGATGTGATCCATATATGGAAGTTTCCAGCAGATTACTGACATGAAACAAACTGCTGTAGACAGAAGAGTTTCCGATTAGACAACTCAGAGTTTCACGAACAGTTATGGGAGATCGTGACGTTTCCAACGATGTATGACATGTGTGTGTAGTGTTTCACAGAGATATCATTGGTAGGGTTTGAAAACCGTAAATTTTGTAACAATTTTCAATAAGCAGACAATCTGACACCTAGTGTGGGTTCAGGAAAATATGAATATTGCATTAAAATAACAGTTTTTAAACAAAAACAAGTAACGAATCTGATTGAAGACACAATAACGTGTCTAAAAATGAACTATTCCAAAAATAGCCAAATTGACCAAAAATCGATGTTTTTACTGCCGCACATCGCCTTAAGTTTGTCATCATCTGAGGTGTCTGACAATGAATATAAGGATTTCACAATTACTGTGTTTTGTCATGCAACGTCAACAAGACAAGTCGCCTTAACCAGTCAAGAAGCCTGATACGAGGGGGAAAATGTCACGTAGCAAGTCCAACAACAAGAAACACGCGGCATCCAAAATGTGCAGCGTGAGAGCCGACAAGAAAAAGAATGTGGAGAGCCAGCTTGCGTGCTGTAACAAAGAACCTGAAACTACAGCTACTACTGAAGCTACCATGAGGGAGAAGATCGACAGCCCACCACATACAAGAGCCAAATCTACGGAGAAGCAGAGAGAGGAGAAAGACACCAGAGTCAGAAACACCGACTCACCGACAAGCAAGTGGGTTGTCAAGCATATCCATGTGGAGCTATCAGACGAAGAAATCATGAAGCAGCTTCGAGAAGAGAATCAACACATCCAATTCTTGAAGGCGGAGCGGCTCCTCGCCTACTCCAAGATTCCTACAACCTTGGTGGTGGTAACGACAGAGGGCAGCGAGATGCCGACCACAATATCAATCAACAAGAGAATGCAGCAGCCAGAGAGATTCATCTCAAGGATCACCCAATGTTCCAGATGTCAGAGGGCCACTCACAGCAGAACAGCATGTCGCAGTAAGACGGAAATCTGCTGTTACTGTGCCGATCACCACACCTTCAAGGAGTGTCAGCTGGCCAAGCTGGACACGGACTTCCGAGCACCCAATAACAAACGAAAGTGTGCCAACTGCCTGGGCAAGCATGAAGCAAGATACTTGGGCTGTCCGTACCTGCAACGACACAGAGACGTGCTAAAGTTTGCCATCAACACAAAGACACCACACAACGAAGCAAGGCGGAGGTGCAAGACAGCAACCTGCATCTCACAAACCGAGAAAGAGCAACTGCAAAGCCAGATAGAAGAGTTAAAGAAGCAAGTCAAGCTACTGCAAACATCGGCACCAACCAGCGACAATGGGAAACTTCTTGCTGAAATAAGGGAGATCCAGCGGGACATCAAACAAGAGGTGGAGAACATGAGACAGACGACAAAGATAAATGAAGAGATTCTACGAGACATCAAAGCGGTAAGAGAAATGCTAACAACTGAAAGGGAGCCAACCCAAATCAAACTAGCACAAAAACAGAAAAGCACACAGAGAAACCGCAAGAAGAAATCCAACAAGAGACCGAGCTGTAACCGCAAGAAAAAGCCAGCAGCCCAGCCACGACAATATCCCGCCAGACATCCGAAGAAAACCGAGATGAGCACCCTGATGACGGCAAGGAGAGACCACGGGAATTTACCTTGGAGGAGCTCCGAGAAGCTGCAAGAGTGGAGGCACTCAGGCACCAGGAATTCAAAAGGTGTTGGGATGAAAGAGAAAAGAAGAAACCCAAGAGACTCAGGAGACCGGTAGACAACCCAGATAGATGGTATGAACCTTATTATGACCCTGACTACTCGTACTACATAGAAGACGGAGAGAGAAAACCATGGATGACCGTGGAGGAAAAGAAATAGAAAAGCAGCAGAAACTCAAACTCAAAAGTGAAAACAGGCGTAAGGAGGAAAATGGAAACGTCGAAAAGCTCCTGCAGAAACTACACAAAAAAGGAGACAAAAAGACAAAATAAAAAGTCCTTATAAGGACTGTACCTAGACGAGCCAGAAGCCTGCACCAACAAAGAGAACCACAAGAGCAGACAAGCACAAAGGATAGCCGCCGAACGACCCCCCAGCTGATGTCACAGACACAAACCAACATAATCAGTCCAAGATAGGACTCACAAGACAAGAATTAGGGTGAATGAACCCACAAAAACCATGGACCTCAACAATAACCACAGCTGAAAAACGCAGGTTGAACGAGGCCGAATTTGGAATTTTTGTTTTGAAAATTGAAATTGGAACTGTGTTTTGTGCAGCACTCAAGCTAAACAACACAGATCATCTTTTGTTTGCTCTGGCTGCACTAATAGACCACACTTGTGCCCCAAAGTTTGCTTTACAGCATATCATCACAATAGACTTAACAGTATTATAAATAATAAATAACAGAAATGTGTATATATTAATTGTCAATCTATTGAGAACAAATCTGCCAAGTGTATTCTTGATTTTCTCAATTTTGTGTGAAAAAGACATCTTCAAAATATGCTGCAGAACTTCTTTTTGGATGGTTTTAAGGAGCAATTCTTATCATATTGTTAAAGACAAGTCGTGTGTGTAACATTATTCAGTAAATTAAACAGGATCAACATAAGAGGATTATAAATAAAGGGAGACACTATTTGCAATCAAATTGTGAATAAATGACATATTCACAATCAAACTGCGAATAAACAAAGTGTCTATTCACAATCAAATTGCTGAAAATGCTGATTCAGGTGCGATATTTCATTTGGCAAATAAAATTCACGTTAAACAAAGGCATCTATTGGATCCATCGATTCCGACACTCGATCACTCCGTCGCTGCCTGGGAGCTGCACCCCCGGCAACTTCTGCAGATCAACAGAGCACACTTTATTAACAAGCTTCGAGTTTCTCAGTTCTATATGTTAGTTCCTAATGTTTAATATTTTTCTATTAAAAAGTCACTTTCACCCAATTAATTGCTGAAAAATGAAAAAAAAAATTGTCTTGGCTGGGAATCGAACCTCAGTCTCCCACACTGAAATACTTGCACTATGCTACTGAGGACACGATGATAGCTCAACAAAATTTATAATATAGTCATTCACATGTACCGATGACATCACATACGTCACGTGACCGGCCTTTGCTTGCGGATAATCACTTTTTTTTATTTGCAATTTGATCACGAATAGACACTTCGTTAAATAAAGCCTTGGTAAATGAAATTTTAAAATAATTTTTACCTCTTTAATTTCAATTGTTATTTATTACTAAGCCTCTCATTATTGTCATATTTCTAACCTATCAATAAATTATTAACACTATCATGTTCCCCGTGCAATCCTCTTTAATTTGATGATATATAATACAATATATCTGCTACCATTTTAACAATTTTAAAAACATTATTGTGACACACCCCTACTTCCCATTTTCTGCCATGAATTTCAGGACCCACTTTTTGTTTGGCAGAGAATCAGTTAAGAAATGTACTCCAAAATCTTGACTTGATATCTCGGAGAACTGACATGACAGACATAATATTGTACACATATTCATTTCGATACTTAAGTGAGGTACGGTCGTTGAATTGTGTTTTCAGTGGCTATCCTGATTCAGCATTATAAATATTCAGCTGTACTGGTTTTAAAAGTAGCACATTTAGAAATCGCCACACTTTTTTAAGTTTACTTTCTACTACTAACTGTACTGTGTAGTCTGCTGGCACGACGGCAAACAAGAACATCATATTAATAATAATAATAATATAATAATAATTTTAAAAAAAAAAGTTTGAAACTGAAACACTGAAACGCATAAAAATATTCAGATTGACCTTTGTAATGTAATGCCAAATTACACACAAGTGTCATATGGCTTTTTTTCAGATTCGTTGACGTCAGAGAATGTTCTGGCTTTTCGGTTTTTCCTGGTTTATATTTATTACTTACTAAATTATATACGTTTCTTTTTAGGGGGTCTAAACGTTTCCTTTTTTTTTTTTTTTGAGTGTGTGAAAATTTGCAATACCTAATAGATAGTGTCCAAGACGAATGAACACCAGGAGCATACAAAGAATTGTTTAGTCCGTATTGAGAACACAATTATCGAATTTGGCCCAACCAGAAATGCTTTGTGAAAACCCTGCATCCGGTCTGTGACGTTCGAGCACGAGAACTTCCTCCGAAGTCGGAGAGTGTCTGCTTATACGGCGAGGAACCACCAGTCTGCACACTAATAAGCCAGACATGGGACAACGGATACTCACGCAAACCTCAGGTCCTGTATGACATCACACTGATGTTGGACAACAGGATGCCTTCATCCGACATACAGGACTTCACGCTGGAGTTCATAGCCAGCGAATACAAGCAAGCATGAGAATATGAGAGCAGATGAACGAAAACATGAAGTATTTTTAAGTTCTAAAATAACAATTAACATAATAACAATGAGAGTATGAATGCTCGGAGAAATGATCAATGACACAAAGAAATAGTGTAAGCTCTACTAAAACACAATAGCAATGAGAATACATAGGCTTGCAGATATAATCATTGACAACAAGAAATATAATGGGGGAAAAAAATCAACTATAAATGCGAAATAAAGAAATATAAGAACTGCAGCTGAGTGTGTTGAGTTATCTCATTTTTAATTTTTTTCTTTGTTGTGTTTACGTCTTCTTGCTTTTCAGTGTTCTATTTGTATATGAACTTTCATTTTCTTTATTGTATTTTCGTTTTTCTTTCATACTTTAAAAAAAAAAAAAAAACCAAAACAGTCGCTTAAAAGTCGAATTCATTGCATCAGGTTTTTATCCCATGTGGCTCAGTCTCTTTCCGCAGTGAGGAGTCGAATTCATTGCATCAGGTTTTTATCCCATGTGGCTCAGTCTCTTTCCGCAGTGAGGAATGCGTCGCACAAAGCACGAACTCCGTAGCTCCAGCGACGACCCCCAGGAGTCTCCGAAAAAATGCACTTGGAAATGAAGGAGGCGGTCCGGAATCGAACCCACAACCTTTAGAGCCCGAGTCATACCACTTCGGCACGGAGAATGAGTTTCTTTCATACTACAAGTCGATAATGTTAAAGATTTCAGTGTGCATTTATTGTCATACGGATTTAATATATAATATCTTCACAAAGTTCCCTTTGTAGTAGAAGACAGTTGACATTCTTTGGAAACGTCACGAGAGGGAGTGTGCCGGAGTGCCTCGTGACAACAGGAATGTTGGACTGAAAGAGAGACAGGAGAGACTGAGATATAAGATGCTGGAGTTTTGACGATTTGAGATAACGGAAACTTGTGTCAGGAATGGTTGACGATATTGGAAACAGGCGGCTGTGGACAGATGTAATCATCAAAACAGCATGCCTCGGAATATGTTTTATTGTGAGGAAATGTTTCTGCAGCTTGTTTCAAAGATTCTGCTAAAGAACTGAAGTTATTGGAAGTAGTGGAGGTTTAGTGGCTAGACGCTCGTCTGGTTCGAACCCACAGCTGGTGTTGACAAATGGACTAGGGCTTTCAGGTCGGCCGAGTATAAAATGGCTACCAGAATATATTGATTGATTGATTTAGGAATCGGCATCACAGCATTCGGGGCATTCCCATAAGCGCTTCGTCCCCATCCTCAGCAGCCAGCGATGAGTTCCAACACCAATAGTACCAGTCAGTAGCAACCTGATTATATGTCCGTCTCGCCTTCCCTCTGAGCATTGAGCGTCGGCCAGATCCCCTCGTCACTCCTCGCTGTCTCATTCTTGCCAGACCATGGTAATCTATTTGCTCCTCCGAGGTGTACACGTGCTCCCACAAGGCCGCAACCACGTCTGCCTTGTCATGTATCAATACTCCACCAAGGTCTGCAGAGCCAGCCAATCTGTCCGACTGTTCATTTCCCAGCACACCGGCATGCCCCGGAGAAAAGATCCAGGCGAATATATTTTGGTAACTAAAGGTAGCGGCTGATTTGAACCCATGACCACCGTGTCACTTACCTGACGACATCACCCACCGAGTGCTAACTGGTCTCTCTCTCTCTCTCTCTCTCTCTCTCTCTCTCTCTCTCTCTCTCTCTCTCTCTCTCTCTCTCTCTCTCTCTCTGAATAAATTCAAAGAAAGCAGTACTGAATACAAGCTTGCTGGCATCTCCATAAAGTTTGTCCTCAAATGGAATGGAGCGGGTGTAAGCCAAAGTAGTTCTCTTTATTAGGGGCTCCGTGGCGAAGTGGTCAAGCCGTCTGGTCGCGCAGAGACTCCTGAGGGTCGTAGCTGGAGCTTGAAAGTTCGTGCTTTGTGCGACGCTTTCGGCAAGCCTCCCTGCGGAAAGAGACCTAGCCATTTGGGATAAAACCCGGTGGAATGAAGTCGATCGTTCCAACGTTTAAGACTTTTTTTGTATAGTTCTCTCTGTTGGACACTCCTCTCATTTTACCAGCTGCTGTGATTGTATTTGTTTTTATTGCGCGACAATTGACATATTCATTGTAATGCATAGGACTTGGGTGTTTAAACTCAGTCTTCCAGAAGATTCATAGACCATCCAATCATTCAAACCAACCACCCAACAAAACCAACCAACCAACCAACCAACCAACCAACCAACCAACCAACCAACCAACCTACCAATCCAACCAACAAACCAACCAACCAACCAATAAATCAATCAGTCAATCCAACCAACCAATAAATCAATCAACCAACCATCCGACCAATTAACAAATCAATCAATCCAATCAACCAATCAATCCAATTAATCAATCAAGCCAATTAATCAATCATTCCAAACAACCAATCAATGCAACACACCAACCAATCAATCCATCCATCCACCCAACCAACCAACCAACCAACCAACTAACCAACCAACCAACCAACCAACAAATCCAGCCAACCAAACAACCAACCAACCAACAAATCCAGCCAACCAACCAACCAACCAACCAACCAACCAAAGAACCAACCAACCAACAAATCCAACCAACCAACCAACCAACCAACCAATCAACCAATCAACCAACCAACCAACAATTTAAGAATATGTTCACGTGACCTCCTCTCTGTCCAGCTTATTCTTTGTATGCTGCCTTGACACCACATCTCAAAAACGGCCAAGTTCTTTTAATCTCTTTTGTATAGCTAGCGTCCGTACGTTAATATGTATGTACAATATATACAAAACATATAATACACAACTACTAATATTAGTTTTCAAAGTTTCAGTGAATTGTCGCCGATATCACAACCACCATACCCCTGTATTTCTATATATAACCACTGATGACGT
The DNA here is from genome assembly GCA_014155875.1 of Cepaea nemoralis. Lineage (NCBI taxonomy): Eukaryota > Metazoa > Mollusca > Gastropoda > Stylommatophora > Helicidae > Cepaea > Cepaea nemoralis. Next base: position 540,216 of record JACEFZ010028051.1, read on the forward strand.
TTGATGACAAATGAAGATCGTAGACTGATTAGAGACATTAGACGCAGACAATCAAAATTTTTGGGCATGTTATGAGAAGAAATGACTTGGAGAACTTGGTGACAACTGGCAAGATCCAAGGGGAAGACTGAGAAGTGATTGAGTGAGATGGCAGAACATGACCGCCCACGCTTATCGGCATGGCATGTGATGGATAGATAGATGTTTGTGGTGTAAGAGTAGTAAACACAATTTCAAAATCCCGGCAAACCGGGTTTGAGGCCATTTGCATGCAGGCGATTTGGAAGCAAATCGCTTTATGTTGATTTTCACAATGTTATGAACTTTGACAGTTCAGAAAGCAATGACAATCTATTTATTGAACTAAAAACAACACAGAAAATCATAAACAACTCAATAATTATGGGAGTGAATGATACGTCTTATAAAATGACACGCAAATAGCGTTTGTTCCTAGTCATTGATACTGGCGATGTAAATGTTTCAATATAGAGCAGATCCAAATCTGGCAATAAAGTGGCCAAATTGTGAGAACAAAGTTGTCATATAGCTTGCATGTAAAATCTAACAACTGAAAACTATAGCAAGTTATTATCATAATGTGCAATGCCGATAAGCGGAGCCAGTCATGTTTCACCATCTCACACGATCACCATAGTCGCGGATCAGCTCAGTGTTCTTGTCTCGACCATGCCATGTAGTCAAACCATTCAGATATTTATCTCTTTACTTTCCCCTTGTTCTTTTCCTCTCAATCTTGCCAGTTGTCACTAAGTTTTCTAGGTTTATTCCTTTTCAGAATGTGCCCAAAACATTTTGTCTAATTTCTCGAATCAGTTTACGGTTTTCATTTGCTTCTTTTAGGAATTGCTCATGGATGGGAGTGGTGTCGATGGCAGACTGAAGAGCAGCCGACAGATAGTTGTTGGTTAGGGTCTCACGTTTCACGATGGTAGGCAGTATGGTTACTGCTAAGAAGAAAAGCAATGGCATATTACCTTCTCTACAGATGCCTTGAAATCCATGTTTCGTAAATTCATAGCAAAACTTAACTTATTCTTCATGATTGTTATTTTGTTAAATGGCCTCATGTGATTTTGTTAGGCTGAAATCTGATGTTTGATTATGATAATGACATCAGCTTACTGTAAATTTGTACGTGGACTGGTCATCTGTATGGATGCGAACTCTGGACGATGAGCAACAAAAGGGTGAAGAAAGTGACGTATGAGAATGTAGTTTCTTTAAAAAAAAAAAAAAAAAACACTGTTGACAAATTCTTTGAAGAGAAGCAAATACGCACTGAGATATTGAGAAATGTAAGTGTTACTATATTACTCACCAAAGTTGTAAGGAAAAATTTTTTTATGGGGCTTGTAGACAGAAGAGGTGGAATAGGAAAACAAAATAGTGTTATGTGACAAAACACTAGACAAGAGAAACAGGAATACACAGAAACATGTATCCGGGTAGCGCAAACAGATGGACAAGAAGTTAAAATATAAGCAACACTAGCTCCATCACGGGAGTCTCCGTGGCGAAGTGGTCAAGCCGTCTGCCTCGAAAGTCGTGGGTTCGATTCCGGGCTACGTCTTCCGGTTCACGAGCGCATTTTACTAGGAGACTCCCGGGGGTCGTCGCTGGAGCTACGGAGTTCGTTCTTTTTGTGAAGCTTTCGGCAGGCCACCCTGCGGAAGGATACCGAGCCATATGCGATAAAACCCGGTGCAATGAAGTCAATCATCTCGACTTGTAAGGCTTTTTTAAAAGCTCCATCAAACAATCAAATGACAGAGAGAATTGTAGAATCGTCATCGTGAATGTTTCTCCCAGACCAGGCCCGTAGAAGAAGCAGGACAGGAAATAGTAATTTCATTTGTTGCTCTCAAATGCCGTGCACTGTTCACACATGGGTGAAACATAGTCGCCTTTAGAAAGCTGACTGGAAGAACAACAGCGATGTACATTTGGCTAGTACCAGGTTGGGGGGGGGGGGGAACGCTTCAAATTAAAACCTTTAAAATGTGATGGAAATGACAATAACCATGCCGTCGTCTTGTAACCTGTCAGTGTTGTTGTTAAGGATGTCAAGAGTGTTCAGCACGTGACATCAAGGCGCAGACGAACAGAGTGACGTTAAAAGGACAATTTAAAGATGGCCGCCCAACTTTTGACATGCACCGAAAAGAAGCATCGTTCTATTATCCATTAAAATTTTTTTTTTTTTTTTACATCAGTGAAGGGGTAAAACCGATAGCAATTCAACGGCGAATGAAGGTCCAATATGGTGATGCACGCCTAACAGTTCAGCAAATGTATGAGTGGAGTAGGAAGTTCCAAAACGGCTTGACTTTTGTGAAGAGGTACAGCGGGTGGTGCATAAGTGGTTACACACGTGATCAAGAGAATTGTTTTTGTATAGGAATCCAAACACTTTATCGACTCTGTGGGTAAAGGTTTGCGAACGCGGTTCGTGAGCCGGGTACCAGGCGTTCGAAGCTCAGCTGCGACAGATTTGTGCAGCAGACCGTGTCGCGTTGTGTGCAGCAGACCGTGTCGCGTTGTGTGTGTTATAACGTGCTGGTATGGGAGCCGGTCGTTCAGAAAGCAATGGCAAACTACTGAACGTAACACTTGCCTAGTACATCAACAGCAGCTGAACATGCTGGTGTTGACTGCAACGTCCCGTAAGGGATACGCAACACAATTTAAATCCAAGGCAAAACCACTGTTTACCCGATATGTTAAGTCGCCTTTAACATCCAGTAAGAATCCTATCTACGAGGGAAAGTCATTAAGCAACAGGAATGTAATTATAAAGTGTATGGAAGAGTATGGACAACAGAAAATCTTATTTCAGAACACAAACTGGCTCTTAAGTAATACACCTTGTAGGGGTCATGAGGATTGAGCAGTTTGCGCATGTGCAATAACGATTATAAAATGGCGGCCCCATTATTGATTTGCACCGTGTAAGAACAAGGCTTTATTAGATTTGTTTGGTTATTTTTTTTGGTGGTCAGAGGGTGTGAAACCTTTTGTAAAATACAGAAGAATGATAATTCAGTATGGAGATAATTGTGTCGATCAGGGGAGAGCGTATGAATGGGTTAGAAAGACTTCAAAATGCGAGACGCAGGAATCCGTCGTGAAAGTCATGATGGCCATCCTTTGAGACTTCAAGGGCCCTATATAGGTGCGTTTCCAGAAAAGGGGTGAAGCTGTGACTTTTGCTCAAGACTAATTTAAGCTCGCGATAAGATCGTATTACCGGGTACTTTGCTTAAAAAAAAAAAAAAAAAAGGGAGTCTCTTTGGGAGTCTCTGTGGCGAAGTGGTCAAGCCGTTTGACTCGTGTTCCGAAGGTTGTGGGTTCGAATCCGGGCCGCGCCCTTCGGTTTACGAGTTAAATGTTTCGGAGACTCCTGTAGGTCGTCGCTAAAAGCTACGGAGTTCGTGCCTTGTGCGACGCTTTCCTTTCTGCGGAAAGAGACCGAGCCATATGGGATAAAACCCGGTGCAATGAAGTCGACCTTGTCGACTTTTAAGCGACTTTTTTAAGCTGTGACTTTTGCTCAAGACTAATTTAAGCTCGCGATAAGATCGTATTACCGGGTACTTTGCCGCACAACACTGCCCACACTCATACGGCTGAGCATACAGTGGGTAAATGATGTACTCTGAAATTTGAGGTCTTGAAACACCCAACCTACATTCCAATCTTAGCGCCATCGGATTTTCACTTGTTTTGACTCTTGAAAGAACATTTGTAGGGTGAGAGGTAATGGAGGCATTTAACAATCTGTTTAAGCCACACCCAAACACTTTTTTCTTAGAAGGCATCAGTAAGCTAGTGGGCGGGTGACTAAATATGTTGCCAGGCAAGGGGACTATGTTGAGAGATCCCATACGCAACATTTCTGGTTTGCTCTATTGTAAAATAAAAATATTATTCATAAAGCTCTATAGTAAAACTATTATTCATAAAATTCCTATTGCTTATTGACTCACTGTATCGGTTACTGCTTCAAATCTACAAGAAATATGATTAATTCTTGATTCACTAAATCAAGATACCATTTTCTCCATCTACGATGGTATGTTAATAAGTAAGCGACAAATGGCTGTAGAAAAATAACTAAATATAATAACAACTTGAAACCAGTTTATTTGTATACATACATTGTCCCTTTATTTCTCAACATAATTTCCACCAACATTGATGCACTTATCCCATCGTTTTATCAGTCTTCCCAAACAGGCTGCATGGAACTGCATACCCTGTTTTTATTTACCTGCCAACCCAAATAACTGTGTGACTTACTTATTGACTCACCATCGTAAATGTTGTTGTTGTTGTGTTTTTTTTTAAAACCCAGCTATGCACTACATTACGGGACACACATTTGTCAGCATAACCATATTCTAACCTCTATAATCTATTAGGTGGCAAATACTCACACATACACTAATATGCATACAAAGCACACAGAACGTTGTTGTTACACCTTATGTAACGTTCATGTCTGAACTATACAAAATAGACTTATCATCTCTTTTAAATACACCCATGTGTACATATAGCCCATGAAGAAATACTCATTTGGCTAAAATATATTTTTATTGTGATATAATAATGGAAATATTTGTGAAAGTTAAATATATTACCAAAAAAGTAATGGAAAATATTATGTATTAATGAGCAATACGAACCGTTAGGTATGTGTTGCTTCTGCGAAAAGATGAGAAATTGCTTCTCTTATTTATATATTTTCGCAGGAGCTTCACATACCTAACTGTTTGTATTTTGTATTGTTATATCCTGCTGCAGCCGTTGCTTCTCTTATGTATTACTGAGGCTAGGTTATATAGTAAATAGATGGACAAAATATCTAGAAGAGCTGTGTGATGATAGGAGACAGGATGTACATATTCAAGACTAAGGCGAAGTTCCACATATACTCGCAGCTGAAGCCGAAGATGCACTATACCACATGAAGAAACGAAAGATAACATTACTTTGGAGGAAACTGAGGCCCTAGGAGATTTTGGAATTGAAATATTGACAACATTTCTAAATGACATCTATAATAGTGGGTACACTTCCAGTGACCTATTATAATCCATCTTTATAGCTCTGTCAAAGAAAACAAGCGCTTCTTTACATTGCAAAAAGCATGGTCTTAATTCTTATGGTAAAGCTGTTACTGAAAAAAAAATGGAGAAGAATAAGAAACGAGATTAAACCAGCTATTAGCGATGAACAGTGTTGATTTGTAGAGAGAAAGGGGGCACACAATGCCGTTTATTCTCAGAACACTATTATAAAGAGCTATAGAACTAATAACTGATCTGTGCTTATGCTTCATAGTCTACACAAAAGCGTTTGACAACGTGAAACATGAGGAAATAATCAAATCAATAGAACAACTAAACGTTGACGGCAAAGATGTGCGATTAATAGAAAACGTATTTTAGCATCAAACAGCAGCCATTGACAATCAATAGCATTTTTGGAACATCTCAGTGCATAAAGAAAGGGTTTCAGACAAGAATGTGCGATGTCTCCTGATTGGTTTTCATTGTACAGAGAGAATATATATTTTGGGATAAAATATAATTACAAAACAATTTACTAATTAGAATAAGATAAAATTGATTAGATAAAAAAATACAGAAAAAAAAAGAAAAAAAAAAGAAAAGGAAAGTACGAGGCGAGACAATAAATAAGTCACACAGTTCTGTGGGATGGCAGGTAAATGTAGTTGCTGTTTTCTACAGGTGTCATTAGGTGACACCAACATCAAACTTTATATTCCCGTTCGTCAGGTGGCGCTAGGTGTCTCATGCGCATGCGCAGCACATAAACAAAATGGCGAAGGTACTTACGGAATGTACAACCAAAGAGTAACGTGTTGTTGTGCATTTTTGTTTTGGTGTGGGCAAAAGGACTGCCTGCAAAGGACATTCATAAGGAAATGCTTCCTGTTTATGCTGACAAATGTTTGTCCCGTAAAGCGGTGCATAGCTGGGTAGAAACATTTTCTCAAGGACGCTCTAAAATTGTGATGAAATCCGATCTGGTCGTCCTGTTGAGATTGCAACAGAAGCATCCGTGCAGATGGTAGAGGACATGATTAGAGGTGACAGGCAAATAACGACAGACTCTGTAGCATCTGCAATAGGGTGCTCACATGGTTCAGCATACAGAATAATGCATGATCGATTGAAATTTAAGAAAGTGTGCTCAAGGTGGGTACCCAGGCAATTGAAGGAGGAACACTAAATGAACCGATTTGGCCTGTCCTTGCATCATCTCTGTCCATACGAAGATGAAGGAGAAGACATGCTGAACAGGATTGTTACTGGCGATGAATCATGGGTGCATGACTACAGGCCAGAATCAAAGCATGCTTCAATGCAGTGGAAATATCCTTCTTCGCCTTGTGTCCAAAAATTCAAGGTTACGCCATCAGCAGGGAAGGTTATGCTGACAGTGTTCTGGAATTGCTAAGGAGTGCTTTTAACCAATTTCAAGAAGAAAGGTGACAATGTGAATTCTGAATCGTACTGTGAAGTTCTATCGATGCTTCATGGTGCAATTTGAAGAAAACGCCCAGGACTGCTGACTAGAGGAATATTGCTTTTCATGACAAAGCCAGACCACTTACGGCTCGATTAACTCAGGAGAAAATTAACCAGCTAAGGTGGAAAGTTCTGGAACTTCCACCTCTCAGCCCCGACTTAGCCCCTTACGATTTCCACCTTTTTTGGTCACTGAAAACCCACGTTGGCGGGAGACATTTCGCGAATGACGCAGAAGTTGAATATGAAGTGAAAACGTGGTTTAGAAAACAGAGCACGCAGTTCTATGTAGCAGGTTTGGGAGGACTGATAAAACGATGGGATAAGAGTATCAATGTTTGTGGAAATTATGTTGAGAAATAACGGGACAATGTAGTTATAAAAATAAACTGGTTTCAAGGTTTATCATATATAGTTATTTTTCTACAGCCATTTGTGACTTACCAATTGACTTCCCCTCGTAAGAACGAATAAGAAAAAAAAAAGAAGAAAAGAAAAATAATGGGAAATTAGTTAGAACAAGTGTAAGGATAACAGTCTAAAGGACATAAGAAATGTAAATAATGACTAAAGACTAGACAGAAAGGGATAATACCCAAGTGGACTAAACAAGGGAGAAGTGCAAAAAAAAAAAATAAATAAAAAAAATAAAAAAGAGAACAGTTTCATTCTTTAAGGACATAGCTTATACACAGAAAGAATTTTTTAGCAACCTGGACTTATTACTTAACATCAATGGAAAAATTATAAACAAAATAGCAGATTTCATTGGGTGGCATCCTGATTTCTGTGGTGCGCCTCCTCGCTGGTTCCCTCCGTCTTCAGCACTTTCCCTTTACTAGAGCAGACTGTGGTCTTACTCGAGTTTAGATGTGTAGGCACGCACACACATGTCTGCGCATGCATGTACGTGCATACACATCTCCGGTTATTTCTCGGCACCAGTGACTCGCAGCCGCCCCTTCTCCTGTTAATTAAAACAGTCCCGCCACGTGAAGGCCAGGAGTTAGACTTTTGCTGCAGAGGTGATGAATGCACGAGCCATGGGGGATTTATGCAAGGTTTGGCACTCACGCCAACTCTGCGCCCCTAGCAATATAACAGCAACATATGGAAAGTGTAAAGGATAATGCCATATGACGGTACACGCCACCAAAGTCATATATGGGGTTTTTCCAGTTATGCACAAAAATGGACAAATAGGAAAGGAAGATACCATTGGAAACTTAAACAGCGTAACAGAACAACAAAGGACTTTCTCTGTGTGTGATTCAGAAGGAGAGGACGTGTCTTCCAGAGAGCCGTGGGTGAATGCGACTTATTCCGAGCTTCGGCGAATAGAGTCAGGAGGAAGGATCGATTGGCAAATGGATACTTAAGGCAGAACCCGAAACCTAGACGTGATACAACTCAGAACTGCGAAATGGCAGGTCTACGCCTCAAGGAGAACATTTGGAAGAAGGCAGGGAGTTTCGTGAAATGTTAATTAATTAAACGCCGCTCCTACATCTCGGGGGCAGTTTAATAACATGCGATAATTATCCACTGTTATTTGTTCCGCTCGACACGAAATAAAAGTGTGAGTCTTGTTTCTTCTTTGGAGTCGTCTGATTACTCGTCACACTGTTCAAAGGTGAGTGTCTTAAAACTGAGTCAAATGTCATTTCACCTCCCAACCACATGGCATAAAGATGGGAAGCTCGCCGGTTGTTAAGATCCAATTGTCAACAAAATTTTCCCGCGAAAGTTGCTAGTAAACAAGAAATGCGCACGTATGAAACATAAATTGCGCGCTGGAATACAGCAGAACACACGGAGTCGCATCGGAAGAACGTCTAAAGGAAAAGTCAAAATGTCGTCCTCCATAGAAAATTGTAAACGATTCATTCATAAGATCAAGTTGTAGAAGCAAAGGAGAAAGAAAGGTATGAAATTATATATATAAATTGTGTGGTAGAAAGTATTTATAACGAACAATTACTATGCTGATCGTTAGGAAAGAACACAACTATTTAGTATACATCTGCACATCAGCAATCGAAAGGCAAAACGCACACTGGTGCGCATAATGAACACCCAGTAAAAAATGATCAACGTTGCAATATTATTCTTGAAGTACAGAAGACAGAACATTATCACACATTAGAAATTAAAGATTAACTGAAGATAGTAAAGAACGACATTAAAGTAAAGAACTTATTTAGAATATACAGTTTGAAACGAATAAATGAAGTACACACTCGATAGACTTTACATATTTGAAAGGAAAGTAGGCCGTCATCGGGACACTGCACTGTAAATTATATCTACAATGCAAGGAAGATGAAACATATATGTACAACCATTATTGAAACAGCTTCAACTACTGGATAAATACGTAGTGTAAAAACAATATACGTCACAAGACTGAACATTGTGATTACGTGTTGGATGATTTTATACTTCAACACTTAGAGATTTCACGGACATTTTTACACTTCAAACAACGAACTTGAAGACACTGATTACAGTATGAAGGACATCAACATTGCACACTACATTTCACTAACATTACCTGATCATACACGCCAGCACAGACAGTTAATTGACATACTAATTGCTTAGTTGAGTGCAACAGTTTATGAATACGCCGGACTTATGATATGGCAGCATTATTTTCCGGGAGTGCCAACAGAGAACATTATTAACTAGGCACTGGCACCAGTTACTGCATCATTATTATACGGACATAGGACATATTATTTACACGTGGGACATGTATGTTGGAGAAAATCTGGAGATGGACTGCACACATCGGGCTGTCCTTGTCACACCCTTGCCTCCCTCAACATAATCTCTTCAAGACACTGATACTCACCGAATAGAGTTTCCTCACGCCACTTCAAGTTTATCACGAGCGTTTACACATGAAGTAATGATGGTCATTTTCAAGGAAATATCTCTAACATTGGAAATTGTGCATTACGCTGTTCACCGCCATACATAGTGAGTCACGTGGTTGGTCAGCGTCGGTTCCAGTTATTCAAGGTTCATCGTTCATACCACAGCCGACTAAGCATTTCTCTGAAGTCGGCCACGGACCACGTTGGTTCAGGGTGTTAGTGTAAGTTCATTACACTATCGTTAAACGCAAACAGGAGCAACTAACACGGAGACACATTTCAATTGTTCTACTCATACGTTCACATGAATATCATGTCAAACTAGTGGGCAGCAAATACCAGTTACGTCAACTTTGAACACTCTAACCAGTCCAATCAATATACATTCACGTGACACTGGATGGATTTTCGAAAGCGTTAAGGCCAGTATTGATTATCGTTGTCGATTGTCCAACATCTTTTGTATATTAATAAGGTGCTGATTATAAATGTTAACAAAAGCAATTATAAACTAACAGTGTGGGTGGCGTCAGGTCAATACGAAATCATTTATACTGATCTTGCGTGTGATAACACACATTGTTGGTATCGTAATTGTGAGTAGTATATAAGGTGTTTATCGTGTTGTCACTTAAATTTCAGGAGTATAATTTTGTCTTTTATGAATGAAAATATGTATTTTCGTCTTGCGTCAATCGTCGTTTGTCAGTATTAGTATTGTTTCGCTGTACTTATATATGTATATTTTTATATTGAACATATTTTTCCATAATTATTTTTGTGGTTTACATATGTCACGTTTCGTATAATTGTCGTATATTTTGAGTGATATATTCTTGGGTGATCGTCAACTTTACATTATTTGTGTGAGTTAAGTTGATATTTTGGTCGAAGTTGATACCACGAGATATACTATCGACTCTATTCCTAGAAAAACATTATTACAACTTTGTCGATATTTTTTTTACACCTAGAGTATTATACAGGTAGGTTAAGATGTATACACTTCAGGATTACATGGTAATGGGTGAGAAGACAGGTTTGACTGGAGCAGAACTTAGAGCGTGGGCAAAACAAGAGTTCAGCGACTACCAATTACAGCAAAAAGAAGAGAAACGACTTCAAGCCGTACGTGAGAAGGAGGAACGATTGGAAAAGCTAGCAGCTGAAAAGGAAGCAAAACGAGAGGAAAAGGAACTAAAGGAACGAGAGATAGCAGCTAGAGAAAAAGAGATAGCTTTGGAACGTGAAAAGATGGCAGCTAAAGAAAAAGAAATGGCTGCTGAAAAAGAAAAGCTAATTATGGAAATGCAATTGAAAGAAAAGCAAATAGCCGCAGAAGCAGAGATGGGGGCAAGGCAAATAGCCGCAGAAGCAGAGATGAAGGCAAAGCAAATGGCCGCAGAGGCAAAAATCAGGGAGAAACAACTGGCTTTTGATAGGGAGAAACTGGCAACAGAAACACTCTGGAAGGACAAAGAAGTTGAGGGTAATTTGAAAGTCAAGTCTCTGGAGATGGAACATGAAGCTGAGATTGAACGAGAGAAAAGTCGTGCAAAACAGAATGATCCAGTGAAGAAGTACCAAGGGCTTTTTCGCAACTTTCATCAAGGCGATTCGGTCAGTTCTTGGATTACTAATTTTGAGGTGCTCGTAAAGTACTACAAGGTACCGGAACAAGACGTACCGATTCTCTTCCACAGGCATCTTGCATTGGAGCCTTTAAAATTAATCGAGTTAATACCTGAGGACTTACGTACTAACTACAGATACATGAGAGATCGTGTTTTGGCGCACTTCAGTTTAGATGAGTCGGGCTTACGTACTAAATTTAAAACACTCACTCCCAAATCTAACCAAACTTTCCTTGACTTTGTTTCTGAGTTAACCTCATCTTTTGATAAATGGACTAAAGCCGCCGATATTGGGTCTGATTACAATAAAATTCGAGACTTAATAATTAGAGATAGACTACTATCTGCAGTACCAGAGGCCATGTCTATATTTCTAGTGGAGAATAAATGCAAAGATCTTAAGGAAATGGAAACGAGAGGAGAATCATATTTCAATGCACATCGAGACATATTCGCAAATTGTGCACAGCCAGAACTGGTAATAGGAGCAAGTGCTAGATTCCAAAAAGGCAATGGCAAGTTTAGAAAATTTAGTTGTAATAAAAATAGAAATAGTCCATACCAGTACTCTAACAGAGAAGGAGACAGACCAAGAAAAGGACACCTATCCAGATGTCAATATTGCAAATTGTCACATGGACATTTGGAAATGTGTGATCAACACCCTGGATATTTAGATTATTTAAGGGACATCACAGCAAAGAAAAAGAGTAAGTATGATTCTTACAAGAGGAGCATTAAATGTTTCTTGTGTCGGGCGTACGGGCATACCAGCAGGTCTTGTCCGATGAAGAATACGTGGAAAGAGGCAAGTAATGCATATGTGTTGTCTAGTAATAGTAGCGATTCAGATGATCTAGAGGACACACACGCAGCCATTATAGAGTCATACAATAATAGAACAGGTAAGGAAGGTCATAATAATGATGATGACCTCACGTCAGCCCACAAGAGGCATATTCATGAAGCCAACGCAGCATGCACTCGTCAAGGTACACTGATGATACACCAATCGTGGGTTAATGGGTTACCAACAAACTGTTTTAGAGATACAGGGTCGGATATTACAGGTGTTAGTCACAAACTCATAAAAGAAAGTGATTATACAGGTAAAAGTATTGAGTGCAGAACATTTGGGGGTACAATAGAAATGTAGAAAACTGCATGGGTCAGCATAAAATGCCCATATTATGAAGGTAAAGTCTGCGCAGCAGTACTACCACACCCATGTGCTGGGTTGATAATTGGTAACATCACTGATGTCAAAGATTACGTTCAAACTAGAGAACACAAATTTGATGTGATACTCACAGAATCACGAACTCAAGTATCACAAAAAGAAAGAATTACACATTCATTAAAAGTTCAACCGACTGTTAATAACAACAGGGTGGCACACAAGAAGAGAACAAAAGTTAAACACAATGGTTACAAACAACAGACGACATGGGATATTGTAACCATATTTATTACAAACATTTTGATGTGGTTTAAATTAACCTTATCTCAGGTTACATCCATAGTCACAAACACATCCACACAAACAAAAGCATATATTGTGGAGATTATGTATAAAAATACAGTTATTCAATCACTCAAGAAAATTTACACACAAGTTAATAATAACAAGCAAAAGTACAATAAACAAAATGCATTGTTTAATGCGTGCTTTATTTACTTCTGCTGCAAATTAATCAAATATACTTTATTGTCACTATACATACGAGTGAAAATCATGACAGGGTTCAAGTCAGCAAGGTTGAAAAGTACAAATATTAACATGCATACAGTACAGAAACACCATAAGTATGTAAAAAAAGAAAAGAAGAAGAAGAGAGAGAGAGAGAGAGAGAGAGAGAGAGAGAGAGAGAGAGAGAGAGAGAGAGAGAGAGAGAGAGAGAGAGAGAGAGAGAGAGAGAGAGAAAGTGAAGTAAAACGAAGATTGAAATAAATAAATAAAGAAAATAAAATGGGATGAAAGGTTAGGTTCATATCAACACATAATACACTACAGACACATTAGGTTCTTAGGTCTTATTATTTAGTTATGGCAGGTGTCACTGATATAAATATATACTTTTCAGAGGTGTTCATACTATCTAATATCTCTACACTCAGTTGTGTAATATTTCGGTTCTCTATTAGTCGGATAATTGTTCTTAACTATATCTCTATTAGAGAACTTAATAAATTATTTGGTTTATTTATTCTTGTTGAATCAAAATATTATATTATATTGCTGATTTATTTTCGTAGAAGTCTTGAATAGTTGAAATGTATCATTCTTCACAACTCGATGTCTGCAAGTTTTAATCAGTCAATCATATTATATGAGACATTCTCATTCGATTATAGTATATATAGTAAGACTGATATATGTTATAATTTATTCAAGTTATAGTTTATTATATCTATTATGTTATAAAATATTTGGAAATTTAATAAATTTCAATCAAATAGCACCTAATTAATAACGATGTTGATACAATCGGTGACTTTAAATTAATACTGTTAGGAATATATAGTGTAATCAAATAGATACATATGTTGTTAATTTACATTTATTGGCAGAGACATCTACACGGATGCACTGGTCCAATGATATGTCCTGCACACTTGATGGATGTTTCGACCGTCATTATTTTACGTGGAAAACTCCGGTCAAGTATTTTTTAGATTGTGTTGTGTAATTTTATTAATTAATTCCAAGACGTGGAACATTTGAACAATTTTAAAGAGTTAATTAGAATTACTTAGTTAATTAGTTTGAGTCAATGTTGTTATATTAATGAGTTACGTAGATAAGTCATTACATTAGAATATGTATAGTGATAATTATTATTCAATTGTTGATTGAGAAAACATTGAAATAATTACTTTGTGATTGAGTGAATAGTTGGATAAGCAAGGTTTTCAGCTGAACTAATTTTAGGAGAAGCGAACTATTTTGCCAATCGATCCATTAAGATCTATGAATATATACGGAATCGGCTGATGGTCTAAAGATATCCACACAAGTATTGGACAGTCTAACATATCAAATGGTTCGATAAAGTCTCGCAAGACATGGATCGTTACGTCTACCCTACCAACAGATATTATAAATATACATGGAATATATGGAGGAACAACAACAACGACCAACATGGATTACTGGGAAACCCATTATTACTCTCGTCCAAAACTCATGGTATTACCTAGAGTGAGGACACACTTGTCTATTAAGACAAGGTAGGGACTAATATGTTTATTAGTTGGACTGATCTCCCACGATCAGCCACACAACGTCTAATGGGGTATTAGACAGGTGGGCGTGCCCGTCATATGACATTATTAATTTTTTTTTGAGAGTAGATAAAGGGGGAGACTAGGAATTTTCCAGATCTCGTTGTTAAGGGTTAATGCATATGTTTGCAAAGTACTACATATATCCATAGAAAAAAATGAAAGCATTTTTTTTATCTGGGAGGGGGCATTATGCCATATGACGGCACACGCCACCAAAGTCATAAATGGGGTTTTTCCAGTTATGCACAAAAATGGACAAATAGGAAACGAAGATACTATTGGAAACGTAAACAGCGTCACAGAACAACAAAGGACTTTCTCTGTGTGTGATTCAGAAGGAAAGGACGTGTCTTCCAGAGAGCCGTGGGTGAAGCGCCGTATGCGACTTATTCCGAGCTTCGGCGAATAGAGTCAGGAGGAAGGATCGATTGGCAAATGGATACTTAAGGCAGAACCCGAAACCTAGACGTGCTGCAACTCAGAACAGCGAAATGGCAGGTCTACGCCTCAAAGAGAACATTGGAAGAAGGCAGGGAGTTTCGTGAAATGTTAACTAATTAAACGCCGCTCCTACATCTCGGGGGCAGTTTAATAACATGCGATAATTATCCACTGTTATTTGTTCCGCTCGACACGAAATAAAAGTGTGAATCTTGTTTCTTCTTTGGAGTCGTCTGATTACTCGTCACACTGTTCAAAGGTGAGTGTTTAAAACTGAGTCAAATGTCATTTCACCTCCCAACCACATGGCAGATAACAGTCTAAAAAACATAATAAATGTAAACAAAGATTAAAGACTTGACAGAAAGTGATAATACCCAAATAGACTTTTAAAAAAAAGGAAAAATGCAAAAAAAAAAATAAATAAATAAAAAAAGAACATTTTCATTCTTTAAGGACATAACTTATATAGTGAAATAATTTTTAAACAAACCGGACTGAACTACTTAGCATCAATGGAAAAATCATAAAAAATCTAAGGTACGCTAACGATAACGAAAACTATGATAATAAGCAGTGTAAAGGAGAAGCCACTAAAGAACACAACAGTAAACGGGGAGACACTAGAACAAGTAACATGTTTCTCCTATTTTGGACATGTAATAACAGATGATAGCAAAAGTGAAAGAGAAATTTAAATAAAAAAAGAGAATAAGAATGACCAACAATGCTGCCAACATAATACAATCAGGAGTAACATCTACAGAGGTTAACAAAACATTTAAAATAGAATTGTCAAATGTTATGTATATTCAACACTATTATTTGGTGCAGAAGCATGGGTAATAGACAAGCAATTAGAAAGACGAATAATGGTCCCGGAAATGTGGATATATAAAAGAATATGTCGGATTTCATAGCAACAAAAACAATCACATACGGAAGTTCCATCAATACTGGGAATGAAACGAGAGTTCTCTAAAGAAATTTAAAAAATGGGCAAGCGAAATATTTTGGTAACGTTAAAAAAGACATAAAAACCATACTGGAGGGCAAGGTTGAAGACATATGCGAGCAAGAGGTAGGCAACGATAAAAATGGGAATATATCATCAAGAGATGGACAAACAGTCGGACATAATATACAATCAAGGCGAGACAAACAATTTTGGAGACGCACTGCAGTCACCTTCATTGTGGAGATGGCACTAGATTGATTGAAGGACACCATCTAAAAAAAGGCCCTTGTATATAAACAACAAAAGCTTTGAACGCAAGAGCCATAGGGAATAAGTCAAACAAATATTATAAATATATTTCATTTACCATAAGTAACACTATACAGCCCAACTGTCGACATTAGAACTATAATTCTCTTAAAACTAGGAAGTTAGACACTGTTGACGAATTCTGTAGTGCTTGGTGTCAACATTATTGTTAGAGAAACCAACATAAGGGGAGAACCATTTTCATTCGTCATTGAAACACATTATCTCTGAACAAAGTCACTGCTGAGCTTGACAACCCCCAGAAACGAGGCCTCTTTGGTGTAACGAACCAATCCAAGGCCACTGATACAAACCTGCAGCTCATCTCCTTTGAGCAGATAAAACGTACCCCCTGATGAGAAGAAAGAAGAAAATGTGAGTGGAGTTCTCGGGAAAGAAAAATGTCGACTTTTAATTTCAACATAATAACATTAAACATAGAAGATAGTAGTGAACGCTGTTTCACATCCTGACATACAGGGTTCGAAATAAACCGCAGGCGACCTAGGAGCAATGGTACGAGCGTATTCCGTTTAGAAGACAATGGAAATTCATCATCATCATCAAGTGCCATGCCAACTGGCGTACGCGTTCTTGACTCCCCACAGATCTCGGTCTTTAGTTTTCTGGATTGACTCTGCCGTTGATATTCCTCCATGCCGCAGTCGCAATCCATCATCTTGGTCTGCCTCTGCCTCTCTTCCCCCTCGATATTTCCAGTTGTCACGACGTTCTCCAATGCCGCTCTTCTCGTCACAAGACAAAAAAATCTGTTTGCCTCTTTCTTATTGTTGTATATAATGTTCTAGTTTCATTAGCCTCTTTCAGGCATTCGTTGTTAGTTACTTTGGCAGTCCAAGAAACTCGCAACATTCTTCTCAGGAACCACATCTCTGTTGCTTTCAATCTCTTCCTAATTTCTTCATTTACATTCCAAGATTCACAACCATACAGCAAAACAGGTTCTATATAGCACCTCAGCACTCTCCTATTTACATTCAATGATAGTGACTTATTGCATAAGGTATTCTTAATTTTCTGAAATGCAGCCTTTGCTTGCTTCATCCATTCTGCTCTTAATCTCTTTTATGCATCTTCCATCTGATGTTATAAATGTCCCTAGATATTTAAAACTATCCCCTTGGTGAAGAATTTTCCCTTCTATCTCTATTTAACATGTGGGTGTCACCTGTTTCTTTGATATCACCATTGTTACTGTTTTCTTGATATTCAAGGAGAGTCCTTTCCTTGTATTCTCTGTTACTACAATGTCCAACAATTGTTGTAGATCTTTTGCATTATCCGCTATTAATACTGTGTCATCTGTATATATTTATATTATACCCTCCGAATATTATTCCTGGCTTTTCTTTTATCTCTCTCATTATTACTTTGCTATACAGGGAGAAGAAATCCGGTGACAAAACACATCCCTGTCTTACTCCCAGCTTTATGTGTTCATAATTTTCTTCTTTATTTCCCATTTTAATTGGTGCTATTAGGTTTCAGTAAATATTTTTTTTAAAATTCTTCTGAGATCTTTCCCATCAATGTTAATAGCCTCCAACATTTAAATAATTTCATCATGTTTTACTTTATCAAATGCCTTTGTATAATCTATGAAGCACAAATATACGTCTTTCTGTGTCTCTACTGATCTTTCTGCCGGCTTCCTGGCCTAGAGGTTAGCGACTTTTCTCCGTAATTTCGTATACTCTCATAAGTAACGTGACGACGGTGAGAATCA
This sequence comes from Cepaea nemoralis, assembly GCA_014155875.1. Taxonomy (NCBI): domain Eukaryota; kingdom Metazoa; phylum Mollusca; class Gastropoda; order Stylommatophora; family Helicidae; genus Cepaea; species Cepaea nemoralis. The sequence goes on from JACEFZ010028051.1 coordinate 558,059, forward strand.
GCAGTGGTTCTAATGGCGTCGGTAACTTAGGGGTATGTGAGCCGGCCGCTCAGAAAGCAATGGCAAACTGCTGAGCGTAATCGTGCCAAGAAATCAACATTCAGCTGAAAAATGCTGATGTTGACAGCGATATCCTGTAAAGGATATGCAAACATAAAAAAAAAATTGATCTTTCTAATAGTGTCCGTAATGTATATATTGCATTGTTTGTACCTCTTCCTTCCACACCAATTTCAATTTTTATTTTCTTTCTTGTTTTTCTCATGATAATTCTGAGTAGAAGTTTAGTGACATGATTTATAAGATTAATCGTACGAAAATCTTCACATTCAATTGCTCCTGGTCTTTTTGGTATAGCTATAAATACAGATTTCAACATATCACTTGGTATATATCCACTGCTGTAAATATCATTAAATGTTTTGGTTAATATATCTACTCCAAATTCTCGACTATAAATTAGTTAAGTAAAATTGTCTAGAAAATCAAAAATTGGTGATAAATGCAGGGATCGGTTGCGATGCCCTGCAAAGAACGTACAACTTACTTTTTAATAGAAGATGGTAATAATCTGCTTCTTCTTCTTTGTTCCTCTCTTGACTCTCTTCTCTAGAGCAAAGGTCAGGACTGCGTTTGTGTAAGGTTTACTTTCTCAAGACAGGCTCTGTCCAAGCTAACGGGCTCCATTCATCTTTGGTAAGGTTTTCTCTCTATTCATTTACCCCAAAACAAAAATAGCTCTTTGCGATTTCCAGTTGATGTGGTATTTCTTAACGTGCTCAGCTTGCAGGCAGTGAATGTTGTTTTCTGCCATTGTCCGGGAAGTTTAGTATCCGATCACGCTATGTTATGTTACGTTATGTTGTGTTATATTATTTTATGTTATGTTGATTGACGTCACTGTACAATGGGCATTTTTCATGCGTACTCAGTCCTCCGATGCAGCAACCATCCCAAAGTATTTACACTCACTGTTCCCATAAGGATTCATTCATTCATTCATCATGTGCCATACCAATAAGCGTGGGCGGTCATGATTCGCCATCTCACTCGATCACCAGAGTCATGGATCAGCTCTGTGTCCTTGTCTCGACCATACCACGTGGCCAAGCCATCCAGATATTTACTACTCTGCCTTCCCCTTGTTCTCTTCCCCTCGATCTTGCCAGTTGTTATCAAGTTCTCCATTTTATTTCTTCTCATAACGTGACCAAAAATACTGACTGTCTAGACTAATTTCACTAATCAGTACACGATTTGCATTTGTTTCTTGTAGGACTTGGTCATTGTTTTTTCTGTCTGTCCATCGTAATCTTTGAATTTTCCTCAGAAACCACATTTCCACAACCACCAGATTTTTTTCAGCTTGTCTGCTCATTGTCCACACTTCACGTCGATACAAAAGCACAAGTTCTATGTAGCACCTCAACACTCTTTTTCTCGTTGCAATTGACATCTTTTTATTGGTCAGTATGTTTTTCATTTTGCAAAAGGATAGAAAATAAAAATAGTTAGGTACGTGTACGAAACACATTTGCGACCGATTTGGAAGCAGACCGTGTCGCGCTGGGTCTTAACCTGTTGGTAAGGGAGCCGGTCGTACAAAAAGCAATGGCAAAATACTGAACGTAAACTTGCCAATATATCAACAACAGCAGTAAAATGCTGGTATTGACAGCGATGTATTGTAAATAGGATATGTAAAAAAAAAACAAAAAACAAAGGTATGTGTAACACTTGCGAAAAATAAGTGAGAGATAATAAATACAGACACAGTGTACATACCTTAAACGAACTCTAAACGTCATAGGTTAATCACAGAAGAAAACAATAAATGATAAAAAATAAAATAAGATACAAATAAGGTGAGATATTTGTTGAATCTTTGAAGATTATAATGACCGAAACGTCGATTCTCTGTGTCGTGGTATACCACATAACAAAATGACGTTTCGATTATGATAATCTTTCATTTTGTTTATGTTGTCTAGTGCGTCCTCTAGTCTCTAATTATTTCCCCTAATCTAGGAGCGCCTCACAATACGTGTGTATTTATTTATGAATGTCTGAGTGGCCTCAAAGAGTTCCCCAATTGATACTTATGTGCTAGAAATAGTAATCTGTTGTAATATTCTATCTCATAATTATAATCTTTCTACACATTGGCCTGGCAAACTACTGAGCGTAATCTTGCCAAGAAATCAACATACAGCTGAAAGATGCTGGTGTTGACAGCTAAGTCCTGTAAAGGATATGCTAAAAAACAAAACACATTGGCCAGGTAACACGGTCAATTGGCTGACATTATCAGTTTGACTGGGACGCAGAGATGTTTCCAAGGCATCAGGGCCGGGTTATATACTGGCCAAGACCTATTGACGCGTCCTCGTCGAGCGTCCTGGGCAACAGGTCCCTTCGGGGTCCTGGCTAAAGTCAGTAGGATCGCCGATTCCTCCGAAGTCGGAGAGTATCTGCCTGTACGGCGAGGAACCACCAGTCTGCACACCAATAAGCCAGACATGGGACAACGGAAACTCAGGTCCTGTATGACATCACACTGATGTTGGACAACAGGATGCCTTCATCCGACATACAGGACTTCACGTTGGAGCTCAAGTCAACGAACACAAGCAAGCAAGCAAGCATCAGTTTGACTGGCTGCTTGGTTATTGCATATTCCAAAAGACTGAATATTAACATTTTAAGTTGCTTGCTTGCTGCTTGTGTTCGTTGGCTTGAGCTCCAACGGGATGTCCTGTATGTCGGATGACATATGTATGTCCTGTTGTCCAACATCAGTGTGATGTCATACAGGACCTGAGGTTTGCGTGAGTATCCGTTGTCCCATGTCTGGCTTATTGGTGTGCAGACTGGTGGTTCCTCGCCGTACAGGCAGACACTCTCCGACTTCGGAGGAATCGGCGATCCTACTGACTTTAGCCAGGACCCCGAAGGGACCTGTTGCCCAGGACGCTCGACGAGGACGCGTCAATAGGTCTTGGCCAGTATATAACCCGGCCCTGGTGCCTTGGAAACACCTCTGCGTCCCACACTTTAAGTTAAATGTATCGATGTTCATGTTGATCGAGTCCTTAAATACTCGTGTAAGTGAATCTGATATGCAGAATGTTCCCCCTATCCCGGTATCAACGTACCATCTACACGGTGACGGTGTTAAAGAATTTTCATTCCCCTCTCCAATCATAACCGGCTCTGTGGCGAGGGAGTTACGAATGCAATTCATAATCCCACATACCACGTTCGAAACACAGCTGTGGGCGATTTGGAAGCAAACCGTCTTGCGTTGGTTTCCATACAAAGGTATGAGTGCCGGTCGTTCAGAAACCAATGGCGAACTAATAAACGTAAACTTGCCCAGGAATTACAAAGACAAAAAAAAAAAAAAAAAACTGCCGCGGTTTACTGCTACGTCCTTAAAGGATATGCAACCAACCAACCAACCAACCAACCAAACAATCAACCAACCAACCAACCAACCAACAAACCAACCTACTAACCAACCAAACAATCAACCTACCAACCAACACTCTAACCAACTCACCCACTAACCAACTAATCAACTAACCAATCAACCAACCAACCAACCAACCAACCAACCAACCAACTAACTAACTAACTAACTAACTAACTAACTAACTAACTAACTAACTAACTAACCAACCAACCAACTAAAATCTCAAAAATCAGCGGGAGTAGTAAGGGGTGTTGTATTTGTGTATATTTTCTGATCCGGTCATCTGGTCCGATGCCCGTAAATCCTTCTATGTGAGTTATAACTCCCCCAGCGGACCAGTGCAAAAACGGACCAGATTTACCTAGTTCTTCAATATTCGTGGGTTTTGGTATTACTTCCGACGTGTCTCCGGGAAAGGCGAGCGGCGCAAAACGGGCAAGCTTCCGGTGTTGGGAGTTTAAAATGTCAAACTTTAATTATTGAAAGGTAAATTATATACGAAATAATTTTCAAAAATAAGTGTGTGTGTGTGTGTGTGTGTGTGTATGTGTGTGTGTGTGTGCTGTAGGCTGACGTGGGGTTGGGGAGCAGTGGAATGGGCCCTTTAGTCCCACTATTAGCCTTCGCCCACATTGGGCCACCAGATCCACAGCTACGGTGAGGAGGTTGAAGTTTGATGATCAGCTCGGCCCCTGGCCAGACCAAGTGTAGTAAAGGCAATACTACACATTGATTTTAGTCAAAAGGTCGGTAGACAATAATATGTCTATGAGTAAATCGGACATTATTCAATCTAATGATATATTTTGAGATCCCATTGTGGTTTAAAATAGTATCGAAGGAATACAATAGCATAAAGAAATAATCTAATTAACATAGAAAATTGTATTATTCCTAGTAGGTTTAACATAAATAATTATTGTAATAAAAAAATAGTCATTTGAAATATCATACTTAGTGACTTTTGTAGATAATCTGTAAATTATACAGAATAATAACAATGCGAGTTATTTCCCTTGTGCAGATCAGGATACATTGTATCCCTTGACTTAAACAGAACTTCCTTCTTCGATGATGAAACCATAAATTGCCTTCTTCAAGTTCCCAGTAATGATACACTTGATAACCTGCCAACCATAGTGGAACTAAACAAAGCCATCTAGCAACTTTCCATTGGAAAGGCGCCTGGTCCTGACTCCATCCCAGCAGAGATATACAAGGCAGGTGGGCCGGTCCTAACAGAGCAGCTTCACCAAGTCTTTACAAACATATGGGTGAACGAGACCATGCCACAAGATTTCAAGAATGTGTCAATAGTCTACCTTTACAAACGTAAAGGAAACCGCCAATCATGTGACAACCATCGATGCATCTCCTTGATCTCAATCGCAGGGAAGATGCTCGCCAGAATTCTTCTCAACCGCCTCACGGCCCATCTTGATCAAGGTCTTCTATTAGAGAGTCAATGTGGCTTCAGAAAAGAACGAGGAACTGTTGACATGATTTTTGCTGCAAGGCAGCTGCAAGAGAAATATCAGGAACAGAATTCTGAAATGTTCTCCACTTTCATTGACCTTACCAAGGCTTTTGATACAGTCAACAGAGAAGGACTGTGGAAGATTATGGCGAAATATGGCTGTCTAACAAAGTGTCCAAATAGTGCGGCTATTTCGTGATGGTATGCGGTTCCAAATGTTGCTGTATGTAGCCGGGGCGCAGTTTTAGGGTGAGCGCCCAACATTGCTTTAATACCCCAATGGCTCGTGAATACATAACCTCTGCAGCAAAAGTCCAACTCCTTGCCTTCACGTGGCGGAACTGTTTTTACTAACAGGAGAAGGGGCGACGGCGAGTTTCTGGCGCCGAAAAATAACCAGTATGCTCTAGATGAGTATGCACGTACATGCATGCGCAGACACGTGTGTACGCGAGTACTCATCTAAACTCGAGTGAGACCACTGTCTGCTCTAGCAAAGGAAAGGTGCTGAAGACGGAGGCAACCAGCCAGGAGGCGCATCACAGAACTCAGGATGCCACGCATTTACGCAAAATAGAATATGTCGACTACTGCAAAATGTTATGGTGCTCGCCCTGCTTTGGACCCCCAGGCAGGTGCAATGCCTGGCCCTATGTCTTGAAAGGGTCCAACCCCAACTACTGGAGGTCCTTCTCAGATGTCCTGTGGAGCCAGTGGACATGAGAATAGCATGGCTGGCCATACTAAACAAAGACTTAAAATAAAGCACTGGAATGCGGAGGGTGTCAGCAAAAAAAAAAAAAAAAAAAAAAAAAAGAATTAGAAAAACATCCTGGCCCAAGAAAAAGTAAGCGTATGTTGCTTGCAAGAAACCCACCTCAACGAAAATATAGCCTTCAAAATCAGTGGCTACCAATGTTACCGATCTGACCGAAAGGACAGGCGGAAAGGTGGGATACTGACCCTTGTCAAAAATAACATCACTGCTTCTCAAATTGAAGTCTACATGGAAGGGGCTGAGTATCAGACACTTAAACTTAAGACAGGCAATACAGACCTAATCTGATCAATTACTACTGTCCAAGTGACCGCCCACAGGCACTGGACACACTACCATTAACAGAAAAAATGATTGTGTGTGGCGATTTCAACAGCCACTCGCAGAGCTGGGGCTAAGATCACATGAACCAGAGAGGAGAGAGACTGGAAGACTGGCAGGATGAGAATAGATTTATTTTGATTAACAAGTCGTCCGACCCACATACCTCCTACTCGAGATCATGGCACACTACAACTACACCTGACCTGGCTTTTTATTCACCAGACCTGGAGTGGAACATTACACGAATTGTTGGGAAACAACTTGGTGACAGTGACCATCGGCCAGTCTTTCTAACTGTAGAAAATGAGCTTGTAAGTGAAGCAGCACCTTCTCGAGGTGGATTGATTGATTGATTTAGGAACCGACATCACAGCATTCGGGACATTCCCATAAGAGCTCCGTCCCCATCCTCAGCAGCCAGCGAGGTGGAACTACAAGAAAGGAGACTGGGCAATGTACAAGGTTCGCACCAGCTTACTGGTTAGAAACCTGAACACTGAGAAAGACATCAATAAAGTAGTTGAAGAGTTTGGGAAATGCATACTACAGGCAGCTTGAGAAACAGTACCGAAAGGAGCCCGTAAACAATACAATCCCTACTGGAGTAGTAAATTGGAACAGTTGCATAATGATGTGGAAGTGTGTAGAAAGCAAGCAGAGGCCACACCCAGCCAAGAGCACCACAATAAATTCCAGCACGCAAAAGCCAAATTTCAAAGGGCCAAGCTGCAGGCTAGATGGAAAAGCTGGCAGGAGAATATGGAGTCTCTGAACTTTGAAAGAAACACAAGGAAATTGTGGAAGCTAATAAAACAACTTAACGATGAGGGCACAGGGAGAAACTAACAAATTGCACTACATAAAGATGGAAACATCATAACAAGAAAGCAAGCAGCTGACCATTTTGCGGACTCATCGCACACGATAACAATATTAAAATTAGTCTAGTGAAACAACAAGACATTTGAGAGAAACGGCAACATACAGGACAGAAGGAAATAGTACATGAGGTTCTGGAGGCACCCATCACAATCAGCGAACTGGAGCTAGCCATATCAAAACTGAAGATGAGAAAGTCACCAGGAGCTGATGGTATCTCCAATGAAATGATCAGGAACCTAGGAACAGAGGCCAAAGCAAAGCTGTTGCAGATCTTGAATAACAGTTGGACCTTAGGCAGTGTTCCACAAGCCTGGAGAAAAGCAATCATGATACCCCTCCTAAAATCAGGGAAAGATAGTTCAATTGCCTCTAGCTACAGACCAGTTAGCCTCACCAGCTGTCTCTGAAAAACACTGGAACGCATCATCAATCACAGACAGCAGTGGTACATTGAAAGTAAAAACATTCTTGTGCCACAGCCGGCTGGCTTTAGGCAGTGCTACTCTACGGAAGATCAGACAACCTACCTCTCTCAAGAAATTGAGGACGCATTCCAAGAGAATAAGCTGGTGCTTGCGGCATGGATAGATCTGAAGAAAGCCTTTGACAAAGTCTGGAAAGAAGGTCTGATGAAGAAACTGAGAAACTGCAAAGTCAATGGAAGAATGTACAAGTGGGTGAAAGCATACTTGCACAACAGAAGAGCCCGAGTACAGATAGACGGACTCAAGAGCAAGAAAGTACTACTGCGCCACAGTGTTCCCCAGGACGGAGTCTTTCCCCCACACTTTTTCTAATCTTCATCAAAGATCTCGTTGCTAATCTACCGCATGGAATTAAAACGGCAATGTACGCCGATGACCTGGTTCTATGGAGCACAAATGAACATGCATCAGTGGCCACCAGATTACTACAAAGAGCTGTAGATACATTTGTTGCATGGACAAATAGATGGTGTGTCAGCATAAACACTGACAAGTGCAGCACCACCCTATTTACCCTCTCTCCAAAACAAAAGGCAGGGATCATCCAGATAAACGGAACACCCCTAAGAGAAGATAAAGAACCAGCATACCTTGGAGTAACATTTGACGGCAGGCTGACATGGAGAAAGCACATCAACAAAGCAGTAGCAAAAGCCAGAAGGAAAATAGCCATCCTGAGAAAGCTAAGTGGAACCACGTGGGGAGCCATTGGGAAAATACTTAGCAAAGTTTATCAACATATCATACGACCACACTTGGAATAGGGTCAACTGCGTAATGTTTGTCATCAAAAACCACACTACAAGAGCTGGACAAGGTGCAAAATCAAGCACTTAGAGTCACCACAGGAGGGATGAGATCAACCCCTATAATGGAAATGGAGAAGATCGGGAGGACACAAGCACTGAGAGAGCGCAGAGATACAAAAACGCTAATACAAGCAGAAAAGTTCCTCAGCTTGCCAGGCCAACCTATGAAGAACAGATTTAAAAATCTAGCTATGGGGCGGTTGAAAAGAAGTAGTTTTATCCACCAGGCCAAACGACTCTGCAGAGAAACCACCTATCTGCCAACAGTTGGTATCCCCCTAAGAACTATTCCAGAGCAAACTCCATGGAAAGATGAACATAGACTATAATTACAAATCCAGACAAAAGTTAGAGGAACAGCCACTCTCAGCTTCCCTGACGGCGAGTAGACTCTGGGTCCGAGTCTACACAGATGGGTCAGCACAAAATGCTGTTCAAAATGGAGGAGCGGGAGTGTACATAGAATACCCAAATAATACTACGGACACAGCCAGAGTACGGACAGGAAAGTATTGCCATAACTATGATGCTGAAATTGAGGCAATCAAGATAGCAACAAAGAAATTACTAAATACCAGCAATGGTACACAACCTGTGGTGATATTTAAAGATGCAAAATCAGTATTCGAGGCGCTACTGTCTGGGAAATTGCCAGTACTAAGGACACTACTTTCTGAACTTAGCAGTCAGAATAAGGTCACCATACAGTGGATACCATCCCACTGTGGAGTACCAAGATACGACAGAGCTGATCAATTGGCTAAGGAAGGAGCCAAAGAAGAACAGCCTGATGTGCCCGTTACATACCACCAAAATAAAAGAATGATGAAATCAGTCAGAAAGACACCAAAGCCTGCTCACGTTATGGACAGACCAGAACAAGTCATTATTCTCCGCCTCAGAACAGGACACAATAGATTACGCAACAACATGAATACAAAATTCAAGATTGGTGAAACAGCCAGGGTGCACATGTGGATTGGCGTCGCATACAGCAGAGCACATACCCCAAGACTGCCCAAAATATAACATATCTAGGCAAACCTTCTGGCCTAGAGAGACGACAGTGGAAAATAAACTCCATGGACCGCTGTATGAACTGAAAAAGACAGTTAAATTCATACAAGAGACAACATTGCAGTTATAGACATATTTCAAGCGAACGAAAGAAGAAGATGATGGTATGCAGGCAAGAGTACAGGAAAATGGTGAACTGTCTGAGCCCTTTCCTCTCACCAATGGAGTGAAGCAAGGATGTGTCTTGGCACCAACAGTGTTCAGACTAATGTTTTCAGCTATGCTGACGAATGCATTCGAGAACAATGACATTGGAATAGACATCAACTACCGCATGGATGGAAAGTTGTTCAATCTCAGAAGACTGAAAGCCAAAACCAAAACTAACAGAGACACCATCAGAGAACGGCTGTTTGCTGATGATTGTGCTCTATATGCCAACACAGAGGCAGACATGCAACACAAAGTTTGAGCTTTCTCATATGCCTGTGCCAACTTTGGGCTCAATATCAACTTGGAGAAGACTGTAGTTATGTACCAGCCAGCTCCAGGGAATAATCACACCGTGCCGAATATCAAGGTGAACGGTCATAGACTAAGTGTTGTGGACAAATTCACCTATCTTGGCAGCTCTGTGTCACAAGCTGCCACAATTGATGACGAAGTGAATGCAAAAATCTAAAAGGCCAGCGCTGCCTTTGGCAGGCTGTACAACAATGCATGGTACAGAAATAGAATAAGCCTGGAAACAAAGCTGAAAGTCTATAAAGCAGTTGTATTATCCCCACTGCTATATGCTTGTGAAACATGGACTGTTTAACAGCGACATGCTAGAAATTAAACCATTTCCACACAGTCTGCCTTAGAAAGCTATAGACGATTAAATGGCAAAACAAGATCCCAGACACTGAAGTTCTAGAAAGAGCGTCCATGCCCAATATCCACACTATACTAATGAAACATCAGATTCGCTGGGCTGGTCACTTAACTCGTATTCCAGATCACAGGCTCCCTAAACAATTTTTTATGGCTAGCTGCGTTGTGGTAAACGCTCTCAAGGCGGCCAGAGGAAATGCTTTAAAGACACTCTGAAAATCTCACTAAAAGCTTTTAGAATTTATCTTGACACTTGGGAGACTACTGCTAAAGACCTTAATTCGTGGCTTACATAATAACATAAGGGTGCAATCACTTGTGAAGCAACCAGGACTGCAAGAGCTGTGAAGAAAGGGCTGTACAGAAAAACCACTGCAGGAGATCCTCCTCCTGGAACGCCAAGAATTCTTTGCCCACATTGTCAATGAACATTTCGAGCCAATATAGGCCTTATTAGCCATCATAGAACTCATGGCTCCATACCTTAAACCCCATTGGATGAAATGAATGGTCATCATAATTCTTGATGGACAAACAACAACAAACACTAGGAATAAATCAAATTTCTATGTTATTTAGCTTATGTCTTTATGCTATTCTATTCCTTCGATACTATTGTAAACAACAATGGTATCTCAATATATTAGATGAGGCTGAGTAATGTCCGATTTACTCATTGACATATTATTGTCTACCGACCTTTCGGCTAAGATCAATGTGTAGTATTGCCTTTATTGCACTTGGTCTGGCCAGGGGCCGAGCTGATGATCAAACTTTAACCTCCTCACAGTAAATATTGTTCTTGTGTCCCACTGTGGGTAAAGGCTAATAGTGGGACTAGGGGCCCATTCCCCTGCCCCCTCACGTCGGCCTACCCCATACACACATACGGTTATATTTAAAAAAAAATATTTCGTTTATAATTTACCTTTCAATAATTAAAGTTTGACTTTTTAAACTCCCATAACTGGAAGCGTGCCCGGTTTGCGCCACTCGCCTCGCCCGGAGACACACCGGAAATAATACCAAAAACCGGGAATTTTGAAAAACAAGGTCAAATCTGGTCCGTTTTTGCGCTGGTCCGCTGGGGGGGGGGGGGGGGGAATTATAATAACTCACATAGAAGGATTTACTAGCTTTGGACCAGATATCTAGACCAGAAAATCTACTCAAATACAAAATCCCTTACTACTAGCGGGCACTGGAACTTCACGTCTGCGGAGTGGCATATTATATTGTACATTCGTGATGATCCAGCATAGCAGCGCGATCCCATGTGCCATATATTCCATAACAAATTCCTCACCTGTGTAGACAGTTTCCTCGGGGTTAACACTGTCACCATGAGCTGTGTACGACGTCTGTAACAGACGACCTGAGCTGTCTGGGTTGTTTGGTCTTTCACGGAAAACATACGGAAGCCAGCTCTGCAAGAATATGCCAGTTAATAGTGTCCATTGGTAATCATGCTAAGTATAATACAACTACATTTGAAATGTCTAGCATATTTCTATCATTATAATCTTTCTTTTTTGCCGTCTAGGGTTGTTTGGAGGAATAGATGACGTTTCATCACCCGATGGGTGGTACTAGATAGTGTTGGTTTTTTTCGATAAAGTGCTGTTAGAGCTTTACACTAAATTTCGTCTATAATTCTTGAGCAATAGTTCTTGATCCTTCCAGTTTGTTGAATTTTCGTAGGTTCATCCTTATTTCAACACTAAGACATGAGAAAACAGACACGAAACTTATTAATTCCACAAGATCACAGAGAATACTGTTTACTTCGCCATATTTGTATTCAGGATCTCTATTTCTACCATCATCATTATCATCAACATCATCGGTTCCAAAAGTTTCTGTTATGTAGCCGAGGGTGGAGTTGGGGTGAGCGTCCAACCTTGCATAAATACCCAATGGCTCGTACATTCATCACCTCTGCAGCAAAAGTCCGACTCCTGACCTTCTCGTGGCGGAACTGTTTTAACTGACAGGAGAAGGAGCGCGGGTAGTCACTGGCGCCGAGAAATAACCAGAACGCCGTAGATGTGCATGCACGTACATGCGTGCGCAGACAAGTGTGTGCGTGCCTACACACCTAAACTCGAGTAAGAGCACAGTCGGCTCTAGTAAAGGAAGGTGCTGAAGACGGAGGCAATCAACCAGGAGGCACACCACAGAAGTCAGGATGCCACGCGAGTACGCCATGAAATATATCGACATATCATCATCATATCATCATCATCATCATCATCATCATCATCATCATCATCATCATCATCATCATCATCATCATCATCATCATCATCATCATCATTCAGTGCCTTACCGGCTGGAGTAGGCGATCATGCCTCTTCACAAATTGCGATCTCCGACGGCATGGATCAATTAATGTTTTGACTCCCTTCTGTGCCATGACAAAAGATTGTAAAGAATCTTTTTACTCTGTCTTCCAATATCTCTCTTTCCTCAAATTTTTCCTGTTGTCACAAAATATTCTAGTTTTTGTCTTCTCATAATGTAGCTAAATAACGATGACCGCTTCATTCTGATGTTTGTGATAAGCTATCTTAGCGACACAGTTTCCCTCAAATCGTCTAGATCAGTGGTTCTCAAACGGTGGAAAATCCCCTCCCAGGGTTGAATTTTAGGGTTTCCAAGGGAGAATTAAGATTATTTCAAGATCGCATTAAAACAAGAACCGATTACTTGATATTGTTTTTCCCTCCATACTTTACGGTTCTGTTTTTCTCGCCCTTCTGAAATTCGTTTTATAACGTAAGTAGACCCGCAAATCACATTTCATGTAGACGTCTAGACTTGGTCTAGTATGTGTTATTAAATTTAGCTTCCATTTTTACCTATACTGTCTAGGAGCGAGGCGGTGGGAGGAATATAATAGGGAGGATTTACGAAAGGGGGAGGGGGAGAATGACAATCTGAACATATGGTGAAAGGTTTTTTTTAATTGTTGTTGTTGCGTATCCCTTACGGGACGTTGCAGTCAACACCAGCATTTTTCAGCTGCTGTTGATGTATTAGGCATGTGTTACGTTCAGTAGTTTGCCATTGCTTTCTGAACGACCGGCTCCCATACAAGCACGTTATAACACAACGCGACACAGTCTGCTGCACAAATCGGTCGCAGCTGATCTTCGAACGCCTGGTACCCGGCTCACGAACCGTGTTCGCAAGCCTTTAGCCACGGAGCCGGTGAAAGGGTGCATGGGCCAAAAATGGTTGAGAACCACTGGTCTAGATTGTTCATTTTGTTGTCCAATTAATTTTCAGCATTCTTCTATAAAACCACATATCCAAGGCTTCAGGGGATGATTTTCGCATATCCTTTTTTTTTTTTTTTTTACCCACTGAACATTAATTAATTAAACAACAAAGGTTCTCTTAAAACTTTGACCTTAACTTTGATTGCCACGTTATGTTATGTCTAACGACGCCTCTGCAGACTGGGTACTCCCAATACATGTTCAGTAATCCGATAGGGAGTGTGGGGTGGGGGGGGGGGGGGGGGGGGGGGGTTCTGTGATGTCAGACATTGGTAGTACCTTTGGTAAGGATGGCTGTCATGCCCTTTTCAGGGACCATTCACCACTGGGCCAAGCCTGACATCCAGCTCACGCCTGTGGCTCTAGTAGCTGTCAGCATGCGACAGTGCCCCCCCCCCCCCCCCCCCTCGGACAACAGCTGTGACAGGCTGGCTAAACCAGGCGTGGGTAGCCGATTCGGCCTCAAACCAACAAACCAATCGGTGAACTAGGGTATGCCTACCCAGCATGTGAAGACAGGATTCGGCAGACTGCGCGGAAGAAATCATTGATGATTCAACGAGCAAGACGGCGTTTACCTCCAAAGCGTTGTGGAACGTGATGAGCACAGCAAGGCACGTAGATCGCCCTGGTTATCCACTGCACGTGTGTTCGTCACCAATCGTCTTGACTTGTCTTGCCACTGGATTCATAGCGTGTTGTCGACGAATTGCGCAACTCTTCCTCACTTTCCCGGCCGGGAGTTTTTCACGTGGACTTCTAGTAAAAAAATTGCCCCTGGTCTCTGGGTAGTGAGATCGGACGCCCGTGTGTATTGTTGCGCACGTAAAAAATCCCTTGGCAGTTGGAAATCGAAAAAGAGTAGCCTAATGGCGCTGCCGGGACAACATTTCGAGTTAAAAATCTACCCAAAGTATTTAACTATCCTCGCCGGTGCTACGGAGTTCGTGCACTGAGCTGAGATTCTCCGGACTCAGACTTGAGTTAAGAGTAGAACGGAGCACTTATGGGTTACACCCGTATGCCGTGATGTTGAACCGTCACTAAACTAAACTAAACTAAACTTCCTCACTTTAATCCAATTCATCGCGCAAGTCATTTTTCATCCAACATTTCGAGCCAAAATAGGCCTTACCATTCATCTTAGAACTCCCGGCTCCATACTTTCAATCCCACTGGATGAAATGAATGGTCAACAACAGTCTTGATGGACAAACAACAATCCGATGCAGCTGCCATCCCAATGTATTTCGTCTCACTGTTCCTATAAGGAGTTTAGTTAAGTTATGGCCGATCGGTGAACTAGGGTATGCCTACCCAGTATGTGAAGACAGGATTCGGCAGTCTGCGCGGAAGAAATCATTGACGATTCAACGGACAAGACGAGGTTTACCCCCAAAGCGTTGTGGAACGTGAGAGCGCAGCAAGGCACGTAGATCGCCCTGGTTTTCCACTGCACCTGTATTCGTCTCTGCCTAACGGAGCTCTCTATCCCTCGAAGGCGGCATTGACTGCCTGACTAGATTTTACCCCAAATTTCATGTCTGGTCAGTATCTGCCAATAGTGCCCTTACTGCATTGATTATATCTGTCCTGTCCAAGCGTCTCCCCGTGTTTAATTTAATTGCAGTAAACAAGTAAACTTTGGCAACTTGTGATTTGCAATAACTAGTACACATTCATTAAAACACATGAGTTACACAAACTTAAATATTAGCGATAAGAAAACTATCCTGGAGAAAATAACAGTGGCACATTAGACTGCATTATGAGGTACATGTAAAATATCTTCAGGCTTTGTTTTTAGCAAATTATGTTCGAAAAAAAATCGAAACTGTTATGATTGATTGATTTAGGAATCGACATCACAGCATTCGGGGTATTCCCATAAGTGCTCCGTCCCCATCCTCAGCAGCCAGCGAAGAGTTCCAACACTAATGGTACCAGTAGCAATCTGATTATAAGTCCGTCTCGCCTTTCCTCTGAGCGTTGAGCGTCGGCCAGATCCCTTCGTCACTCCTCGTTGTCTCATTCTTGCCAGACCATGGTAATCCATTTGCTCCTCCGAGGTGTGCACGTGCTCCCACAAGGCCGCAACCACGTCTGCCTTGTCATGTATCAATACTCCACCAAGTTCTGCAGAGCCAGCCAATGTGTCCGCCTGTTCATTTCCCAGCACACCGGCATGCCCCGGAGAAAAGATCCAGGCGATGCTTGTCACCCGTGACCTCCGAAGCGAAGCAAGCCACTCCGCACTAAGTCTGCCCTTCCTCACCCTCGTCAGCATGCTTTCTTGAGTCAGTTACAATCACGATGTGTGTGTGTGTGTGTGTGTGTGTGTGTGTGTGTGTGTGTGTGTCGTATTCTCCATCCAGCGGAGAGCCGCAGTGACTGCCTCCACTTCCATTCTTAAGCTGAATGGTGTGGTATCATATGCCAGGCTCTCCTGCCCCAAACATCGACCATTAGCTTTGGCTATGAACCCCCAGCCACTTCTCTCACCTCTTGACACCGAACCATCTGTGTAGATAATCACATCACTCGAGTGAGCATGGTCCTGAATTAGTTGCTGGATTTCCACTTCCGTGGCCCCTGCTGGCCACTCCCTGCACTCCCGGCTTAATGTGATTATAAGTCTGCACAAGTCTGACTGCTCCGCTGGCACTCTGACCCACTCCTCTCCACGCCTAATGTTCTCCAAGGGGCACACATGTCTGATCGTATCCTCCGCCTGAGCCATCCATGATTCCCCTCTTATCAGTCGCTGACCCTTAACTGCGTCCAGCGCCTCATGCAGTGGGTGGTCTGTGTCTGCAGCTACTCTGAGGTATGCCTTCGCCTGCATCACCTTGAGCCTACCAGCAACAGTCGGCAGACCAAGGATGTAACGCATACACACTACTGGGGTGTCTCTAGTGCATCCCAGAATGACCCGCATAGCTTCGTTCTGTATGCGCTCTAACTTCATCAGCTGACACTCTGAGACAGTGAGCAGACCTAATCCATAATCAAATACTGAGAGGATCAAGTGCTGGTATAGTGTGAAAAGCATTCTCTGCTCTATGTCCATTGCAGCCATAGTTTTAAGTGCATTGAGTCCCTTTTGAGATCTTGTCACGACCGTCTCCACATGGTCCTTGAAGGATAGGCTCCTGTCAAATGTGATCCCCAGATACTTCAGTTTGTTCTCTCTGCTGACATTTCTACCATCCATCGCGAGGCTTGGGACATCAGCTCTTACAATCCTGTTGTCCAGAGAGCACCACAAAACAGCCGCCTTTTCTGGGTGGATGACAGCACTCATTTCTGTGCAACAGTCAATCACTTTATCTACTGTCGCCTGTAACTCCTGGGCTGTTTGCTCCCCATCTCTCCCCTGCCTATATGCAAGAATGCTATCTGCAAATGTTAGTATTCTTCCAACCCCTGGTGCTTCTAGGTATGCAATCTGCTCGTATACACATTAAAGAGCACCGGTGAGACTGCAGATCCCTGTGGCAGTCCCGGGGTTAACATATGTGGCTCTGAGGTCCATGCGCCCAGACAGAGAGCAACCCGACGAGAGTGCAGGACGGCTGCTAACCAGTTCACCAACCAGGGATTGACCCCCTTCTCCATCAGTGCGGTCATAAAAATATCATATCGAACTCTATTGTACGCATCCTCGAGATCAAGCGCTACCGCCATCGTTTCCTGTCTACTCTGGAACCCCTCATAAACATCAAAGGCAAAAGTGGCTGCATTTAACCAGGTATCTTTTCCTGGCCTGTAGCTCCCCAGGCCTCTTGGAAGAAGCTTCCCGCTTTCCAAAACCCCTGGCAGCTTGACAGCGACTATCTTCTCTAAAACCTTCCCCAATGTATTTTGAAGGATGATGATCCTAAAGCCGCTAAGCTTTGACTGATCCTTGAATGGTTTTGGGAGAGGGATGAGATAGCTGTGCACCCAATCCTGCGGTACTGATGCTGTCCTAATGCTCTGGTTAAAGCAGTCGGTCATCTCCTCCAGGTCTGCTTCGCTCAAACCCTTCATGTGGCCATACCTGACCCCATCGGGCCCTGGTTCCGTGTCTTTTACCTTTTTCAAAATGTGCTTAACATCTTCCACCCGTATGATGTCTTCATACTGCATATTCTTCGTGGTGCCAGATAGCTGTTATCTGAATGATTAGCCGCCCCTCCTAATCTGACCCCCACCCCAACCACCCAATGCCAAATGTTGCAACCGAGAAACCGGGATATTTCTCGTAAACAAAAGAAGGCCCAAAGAATTCTGTACTAAACGTTTCTCTTCAGCATTTTGAAACCCTTAAATAGATTAATTAACACGTAGCAATTTTTAAACAAATAACATACACAACCGTAATTCATTTAGCCCACCACAGAGACCACACAGTTTATAACTAGTTCTTCACAAGTCACAACAAACATAACACGACAACCACAGCCACAATGAAATTAAAATTACTATGTCTGCTACGGGCATTTTGTTTTTCGGGACACTGATTTATTTACTTAAAAACCCGGATTGTCACAGAAAACTACGACGTCTGGAGATCTTACCTCAATCCCAACTTTACCAGCTCTCCCCCCCCCCCCCCCCAACTTAACTTGGTTTCTGTACCCTCTATGTCCAGTAATCTGGTGTTAACTCCTCGACTGGTTATATACAACTCTTCCCTACCTGATAGTCAAAATCTTTAGCTGATTTGTTAAATTCTGGACCAAGGTAATAGCTGAAATACACATAGTACAGCCCGGTGTAGTTAATTCTTAATGCTGAATCAAGGACTTCCACACCATGGACGTGCTCTGTGAGTGGGTCGTGAAAGTCTTTGTCAAATGTTGCATGGAAGTGCTTCCTTCCACCATTGAAATATGGCCCTAAAAAAAAACAACAACAACAGAACATACACAAGTGTCATTTGTTGAAAGAATTCTATGGAAAATGTCAATGATGTTGTCAAATGTCATGAAGAGATTTGACAATATCTTCCGTTAACAAATAGTGGGGCACTTCTACAGACATTCTAATGAACATTTTAACATGACACATCATATATTAAAATGAAACAATTACAGAGAGAGAGAGAGAGAGAGAGAGAGAGAGAGAGAGAGAGAGAGAGAGAGGGGGGGGGGGGGAGAGAGAGAGGGGGGAGGAGAAGAAAGCTAGAGATAAAAAAAAACAGACGAAATGACTAGGTTAATGACGGTATAGAAATGTCCTCTATCCTCTCCCCCCCTCTCTCTCTCTCTCTCTCTCTCTCTCCCTCCCTCTCTTGCAGGAGCCACACACGCGTGACTGTTTCATTTTATATTGCCACACCCTGGCGCAGTTCTATTTTCTCTTATCGACTTTATTGAATTGTTTAGCATTTGCCGAGAGGCAATCTACAATGTTTCAATGAACATGTTTCTGGAGAAATTATACAACCATTTTAATGTAACAGATGAAGAGAAAATTCCACGGAACTTTAATGAACATTTTAACATATGATAATTTGATGGGGAAATTCAATAAAAACATCAATCAACACTGTAACATTTATTCGAAACATTCTATAAACATTATAACAAACATGTCAACATCCGGGAAAAAATTCCACAGACATTTTAATAAACAGTTTAACATTTAATGGTGGAATTTTACAGACAATTAATGAGTACATCAACATTTGTTCGAGGAATTCTACTGACATTTTGAACATTTCAACATTTCAAGGAGGTATTCCACAGACGCTTTCATAAATACTGTAAATTTGAAAAGAATGTCACAGATATTTGTAAGACCGATGCTGACCCATGTAATCACATCGATACAAGTAAATGTAGTAATGTTTCATCATGTTTCTTCACATCTTCTTCAGACCGTACCAAATACACACGAAAATAAAAATAAAACACCTGAGAAACTTGAGTCTCAAAAAAGGTGTAACGGTTAATTTTCAAAATAATCTGGGATTTGTCTGGGAAGCGACATCGACAAGAAAAGGTATTGGTCAACCTGCCTCATTATGTCGTAGTCTAATATATGCGAAAGCCAAAACTTTTACAACACATATATCACTATAAAAAATAAATACTTTTTCACGTGTCTATGTCCAGTTAAAAAGAATGTAAACACTTCACCTCTATTCATCAACCACTTTTACATATCATTTATAAGTCTTTGTCATGTTGAAAACAATGTATTTCCCAAGTGAATTTAAACACATAACTCACAAACAATAAGTTATACGACTTATTGCCGGAACATATTATTGCATTTCGACAGGTGCATGGTGTAGAATTATATAATTGTATATGAAGTGAATAAAGGAATTATACTTTGGCTGAAGTACTAAAAACACAAAGTCACTGATATTGTTGAGATGTGGAGCATAAGCGAAGTCTTGTTCTGGAGTAGACCTGCCTCATAAAATAGGTCTCTATCAATACTATCATGTGTCACATCTTATGTTTATGTATCTGTCGCTTGTCACATCTCATGTGTACATGTTTGTTCCATGTCACATCTCATGTTTACATGTTTGTCCCTTGTCACATCTCATGTCTACACGTCTGTCCCTTGTCACATCTCACCTTTCAGTAAAGAATCATTTTTATTTGTTGAGAACAAGCGTTTATGAGCAGACACTGGGACCATGATGGAGCTGGTATCGATGACATCTGGTGAGAGGTGATGAAAACATTACCTTTCTTCAAGTTAGACAATAATAATTAAGTCTGTGTAATTGTAGTTAATTTTCAGAGAAAAACGCGAGCTTTACACAGACTACACTTGTATGGGAAGCTGTGGTAGCGCAGTGACTACCATGCATGTCTGCTAACCCGGTGGGCATGTGTTCGAATCCCCTTAGTAACTACAATGCGTGTTTACTTTTCCATTATATTTTCATTCGCTTGCTTTGAATTCGAGCGTAGTCCACCCTGGACTGATTTTTGTGTGTGAACCAGTTTTCCCTCTTACCAGTGCCCTCCGCTATCAGGCGAACCCATTACGACTTTTGAGGTACCTGAAATTTATGACCCCAAGTCAAGGAAGGGAAGTAAACGTTTTAGTCTAAATGACCCGTGTAGCGAGAGATTCTCCTACTCCACTATCATCGCACCTGAAGTTTAAGAGCGAGCGAATGTTTTTTCCCCATTGAAATTGACCTCCAGATCGACCCAGCGTAAAATCTGTGCCATGAAATGTGGGAAGTCAACGGCCTACGGGATATTGACCACACTGAAAGACATACAGTGACAGATTGGTGTAATGTATACTGTCAGACAAACATACACTGAGATATTTAGTGTAGCATATATGACAGACATACAATGACATATTGATGTAGCAAATAGTGACAGAATACAAGCAAGCATACACTGACAGATTGGTGTAATATATACTGACAGACATACCAATGGCAGACTGATGGGATATATACTGAAAGTTTGACAGACATACAATGACAGATTGATGTATTATATACTGAAATTATGAGAGACATACAATGCAAGATTGATGTAATATGTACTACAATAACAGATTAATGTAATTTATACGAAAGTCTAACAGACATACAATGGCAGATTAATGTAATATGTACTGAACATCTGACAGACATACAATGACAGATAAGTGTAATATATACTGTCGGACGTGCAATAACAGAGAAGTGTAATATATACTGACAGACGTACATTGACAGGCTGATGTAATATATACTGAAAGTCTATTACATCAATCTGTCATTGTATGTCTGTCAGACTTTCAGTACATATTACATCAATCTTTCATTGCAGTACATATTACATCAATCTATCATTGTATGTCTGTCAGACTTTCAGTACATATTACATCAATCTTTCATTGCAGTACATATTACATCAATCTATCATTGTATGTCTGTCAGACTTTCAGTACATATTACATCAATATTTCATTGCAGTACATATTACATCAATCTGTCATTGTATGTCTGTCAGACTTTCAGTACATATTACATCAATCTTTCATTGCAATACATATTACATCAATCTGTCATTGCTACAGTCTGTTATTTGGGTACATATTACATCAATCTGACATTGCAATACATATTACATCAATCTGACATTGCAATGCATATTACATCAATCTGCCATTGTAGTACATATTACATCAATCTCTCATTGCAATACATATTACATCAATATGTCATTGTAGTACATATTAATGTGGGTTGTGATGTGAGCGACATTGTGCAAAGGACTAGCTACATAACGAAGTGGCGCCTTTTCTAAAAACCCTAGGGAGTTATCATCATCATCATCATCATCATCATCATCGTCATCATCATCATCATAATCATCATCATCTTCCACTTTTGCCGTCAAGCGTCGTGGGGAGGAATAATTTGCGCTCCAGCGCCCGATGGGCGGCACTGGATAGTGTCATTCTCTGTGATTGTACAATGTCTTTGATGTCGTCAATCCACTTTCTTCTTGGGCGTCATCTTGGTCTCGTCGCAGATGATCTTTGATGTAAGGCCGGTGATGGTAGTTGTTGGTGTTGCATTCTAACGACATGGCCAAACCACTTGATCGTCTGTCTTTCAGTAAATTTGGCACATGGTGTTGATCCCACAGTCTGTCTAATAACAGCATTTCTTACTCGGTCTCAGATTTCTAAGTTGGCAGCTCTCCTCAGATATCTCATCTCACAGGTGTTGATTTTGCGAAAGTGTGATTTGGATAAAGTCCAGGTTTGAAATTGGTAGCATAGGGTTGGTGTGAATATGCTGTTTATTATCTGTCGTTTTGCGGACATGGGTATATTTGGATGTTTCAATATGGGTGATAGTTGATATGTAAGTGCACTAGCTTTTTGACATCTGATGTCGATTTCTCTGTCCAATCTGCCATCTTCTATGATCATACTTCTAAGATATTTGAATCCTTTAACTTGTTTCAGAGATGTGCGATTTATTTGTATACTTAGTGGACCAGGCGATCTGCTAACTTGCATTACTTCGGTTCTGGCTGTAATTATACTCATATTGTACCTGCTGCACGTTGAACTCATATTATTCATATAATTTTGCAGTCTGCCCTCGTCGCTATAAAACAGGCACTGATTGTCTGCAAATAGGAGTTCATTTATTTCCTGTGGATCAGTTGTTTTATCTGAAGTAAAGAGTTCTATATTTTCTGAATCTGCTTCTTTGGATATTATTAAATAGCAGTGGAGAGAGCACACATCCCTGTCTCACTCCTCTATTGACTGTGAACATATCTGATATACCTTCTTGTGTTCTTACTGCACTTCGGCTCGAGTGGTACATGGCTGTGATGTTTTCTAGCAGTTGCCCTTGTATCCCGTAGTCTTCAAGGATGGGGTTCATAATTTGTATATGTCTACTATATCGAAGCCGGTTTCCTGGCCTAGAGGTTAGCAACTTTTCTCCGTAATCTCGTATACTCTCGTAAATAACGTGACGACGGTGAGAATCAGCAGTGGTTCGAATCGCGTCGGTAACTTACCGGGTATGTGAGCCGGCCGCTCAGAAAGCAATGGCAAACTATTGAGCGTAATCTTGCCAAAGAAATCAACAATCAGCTAAATGATGCTGATGTTGACAACGATGTCCTGTAAAGGATATGCAAACATTTTTTTTCACTGTATCGAAAGCCTTATCCTGATCAACAAACACAATATTCTGCTGGTCACTACATTCGATTTTTTTTTTTATTATTTTTTTTTTTACATATTTGTCTAAGCGTAAATAGTGCATCAGTGCAACGTTTACCTTTCCGAAAACCGAATTGAACTTTGCTTAACTGTTGTTCAGCTATGGGTCTAGCTCTTTGTTCCAATAGTTTTGCGTACATTTTCCCTATATGGCTCAGGAGTGATATACCTCTGTATGTTTCGCACTCTCTCATATTGCCTTTCTTTTTCCATATTGGTACTATTATTGCCTGTTGCCAATCGTCTGGGACTTTTCTTTCTTCCCACGCTATATTAAAAAGTCTTGTCAGCCATTTAAACATAGGGAGTTAAGGGATTTAACCAGTGAAACCCTTGCTGCTCATCAAATATGTGTGGTTGACTGTTGGTTGTAGTAATGGATGTCAAAGGCAACATACCTGTGTCAGGTTCTTGTTCTCTCATGCTCTGTAGTAAACAGGAAAACATAGTCAGAACAGCTGACTCCCACTTCTTTCTCCATTCATACTACACATTGTGCTCCCACTTACACTCTGCCTTTATAACACATGTATTCTCCCCCCTTCTGTACCAGACAATATGCTCCCGCCTTGTTTCTACCTTCGTACCACATATTGTTCCCCCACACTCATTCTCCCTTCATACCACACATTGTGCTCCCATATTCACTCACGCTTCATACATCATGTATTCTCCTTCCTTCTGTACCAATGTTCTCCCGCCTTCTCCCCCCCCCCCCTTTCATACCACATACTGTGCTCCCATTTTCATTCTCCCTTCATATCACATATTGTACGTACATCTTCTCTCTCTTCATTTACGCCCATCCTTTTTTTTAAACAGACACTGTGCTCCCGCTTTCTCTCTCACTTCATCCCAGACATTGTGCTTCTGTCTTCCTATCCTTCTTATCACACATGGTGCTCTTGGCGTCCCCTCCCTCCACCCCACACACGTTTACACGCTCTTTTTCCTTAATACCACGCACTGTGCTCCCCCTTCCCATTCCTTCACATGAAACATTGTGCTCCTATTTTTCCTTTCCTTCAATCTAGTCATGACAGATGAGGCCATCTCGAGTTCATCTCTTTACTTGGACTACAGTTACTGCATAGTCTTCATCTGCTCTGTATCCTCCACACTAAGCCGTCCTATCTGTTTCTATCTCCTGCAGCTCTCCCTATGTCCTTCCAGTTTTATTCATCTCTGTCTGTCATTCTCTTCTTTATGTGTTTGTGAGTCTCCTGCTATGTTGTTTGTGTTGTGAGTTCCAGACAAGAGAGTGCCTTGTTAAATTCTCCCCAGGTTTTCTTACTGTGTGTTCTATCCAGCTCATCTCTTTGTTAACTCGACTGTGTTCAATTCTCTCAATGAGCTCTGCATTGGTGATTCTGTCATGCCACTTTATTCCAAGAGTTAGTGAATATTTGCAGTTTATTAGTAATTCTGTTTGTTTTTCTCCATGTTTCTGACCGATACTGTAGTGCCTATTTAGCACTGGAGTTAATTCTAAGTTTCTTGCTAAGTTTAACTGCCTTTGACTCCCACACATTTTCTAGTGCTATGAAAGCTCCAATTGTCTTTTATATTCTTATTTTAATATCATTACCTGTTTCTTCAATTTTGTCCAGACTGCTTTCCTATTGCATGATTCTACCTCTTGATGTGAGGTTTCACCAAAGGAGATCATGTTGTTATTTGCTTGGTTTAATCTCATTGTCTTTGTCTTTCCTCTGTGAAATTTTAGACCTAATTGTTGTGACCTCAAATAACGTGTTATTAGGTTATCCTGCATAGGCGACGTGTATATGATAGGAGTGCAGTGTTGCCGGCCAAGTCCAAATCATCAAATTGCTTAGTTAGAATCCACTGAATTCCATTTCTGGCGGTAGTTATTGTTATCTTCACAACACCGTCTATACTCAGTAAAAATAATAATGGTGATAAAAGGCATCCCTGTCGTACTCCTGTTTTTATATCAAATGTATCTGTCAGTTTTCCCTCATAAATAACTCTTATATTTTACAGCTTCATATGATCCCCTTATTAAGCTAATGATTTTCTGTGGGATCCCATGGTGCCCTATCAGCCTCCAATAGATATCATATCGTTGCTGTCACAGGACTTTTCATGATCAACAAATCCAATAAAAAGTGGCGAATGCAATTCAATACTTTGCTCAATTATTATGCGCAATGTGATTATGTGGTCAGTGCAGGATTTGTTTAGTCGGAAGTTTGCCTGTTCATCCCTTAGAGCTTTGTCAATAGCATCCCTTAATCTCTTCATAATGGTCCTGTGTAATATGTATCCAAATACTGACAGTAGCGTTATTCCTCTATAATTATCACACTCCTGCAGGTCCCATTGTTTAGGTAATGTCACAAAATATCCTCTCCAGTCAGCTTATATTTCTTCGCTTTCCCAGACTACCAAATAATGTGTGCAACTGTCCAGTTGAATTGTCTATATTTCATTTAATAGCTTCTGCTAAGACACCATATGGACCAGCAGGTCTCCCATCTTTCAATAGCGTGATAGCTTATTAGAGACTGTGACCGGTGATTGTAAACTGTTGCGTTGTTTCTGATATATCCTACAGTATATTGAATTTTGTGTTTATACACACGCACACACACACGCGCGCGCGCACACACACACACACACACACACACACATACATATGATCAGTTTCGGTTTTCCGTTTTGTAGTCTAATGATGCCCATGTGGCTTCATGGATTCTTTTGTGAGGAAATACACTCCCGCCTATGACATATTGATTTACTGCGCAAACATTCGTGACTAGATCATCATTTTCATTGATTACCCCTAGTCCATGTTTCTCCACGGCCTCTTCGCAGCCAAGGTTATCCAATCCCATTTTAGCATTTAGGTCAACCATCAATGTTTTGATATTGTCATTTCTTAGACTGCCAGTTATGCTTTGAATGTTCTCTTAAAAAACCTTCCTAAGCGAGTCCTCTTGATAATTTGTTGGTGAGTAACATTGGATCAAATTTGTGTGTGTGTTTATTTTTCTATAGGTCCAGTTAGGGCAACTCTTTCATCGAGAGGGAAAATTTATCCTCTTCATGACTGAAAACAGCACTGGTTCACCTGTGCTTAGATACAAAGTACCTATTCCGTTCCACCTTGCTTCGCGCAATCCAAATATGCAAATCTTATAACATTTAATTTCTTCTGCCACCTGCGCCGTCTTTCCTAATTCAAACATAGTTTTAACATTCCAGTAGCCAATGCTGAAGATCTTCCTAGGTGAATGGAATTAATCAGCTCCCCGTATTTCCAAGGAAGAACGAAATACCACAATGTAATATATAGATAAGTGGGAATATTCTTAAACAAGTGAATCGGTACAATTATCTAGGAACAGTCATAACATTTGATGGGAGATGCCTTGAAGAGATTAGAACAAGAATCGCCATGGCGAAGGTAGTCTTTTGCAAGATGAAAAACATACTGACCAATAAAAAGATGTCTACGAGAAAAAGATTGTCGAGGTGCTACTTAGAACCTGTTCTTTTGTATGGATGTGAAACTTGGACAATGAGCAGTCAAGCTGAAAAACATCTGATGGCTGTGGAATTGTGGTTTCTGAGGAAAATGCAAAGAATACAATGGACAGACAGAAAAACCAACGACCAAGTCGTGCAAAAAACAAATTAAAATCGTAAACTGATTAGAGAAATTAGACGAAGACAGTCAAAATTGTTTTTGACATGTTATAAGAAGAACTAAATGAGAGAACTTCATGACAACTGGCAAGATCGAGGGAACAGAACAATGGGAGGACATAGAAGTAAATACCTGAATGGCTTGACCACATGGCATGGTCGAGACAAGAACAATGAGCTGATCCCCGACTCTGGTGATCGAGTGAAATGGTGAATCAAGACCCCCACGCTTACCGCATGATGGATGGATGAATTTCCCGTGGCTTTCTCCGCAACGTGTCACATCACTTCTAGAAGAGCTTCCTTTCCGCTTGGTTGGCTGAATAATTCTTCTTATTTATGTGATTTTATGTTTGGTTGCATTTTATGGGTGGATTGTTCTACATGATGGGATAGCCTGCCCTAAACACAACCTTTCTTTGGTCACTTACTACAACATGCCTGATTGGGCGCAGTGTTACTATTCTTTGCTTCCCTGCGGGCCACGGTTACACGGAGGATAACTGTTGCTACTCAAACAATAATTTAGTCAGCATACTCATTTACATAAACAATCTCATCGGAGGGCGGAAGGGAGCAAGGAGAGGAAACAGACTTACAGCAATTAAAAGTGCAGTCATTTGTTCCTGATTTTCAGCGCAGCACATTTCTGTGTCATTGTCTAGTCGTCTGCTGAAGCCATTGAACTCTTGGTGGGATAGCTGACTTCTGGCCAGGTCTGCACAGTCTATGCACACTTCCTGGGACAGTGGCTGATGTTGCAACTATGTTTTATAATAGAAAAAAAGCGGCTATAAGCAACAAAACTAGGACATGTGTCTTCTTTGTTTGTTTGTTTGTTTGTTTGTTTGTTTGATTGTTTGTTTGTTTCTTTCTGTCTGTCTGTCTGTCTGTCTGTCTGTCTGTCTGTCTGTCTGTCTGTCTGTCTGTCTGTCTTCAATGCTTTTTTCATGGGAATAAATTACACTTAGCTCTGCACCACTCTGTGTCAACGTTGGCATATATTTGTCAACAGTTTACTTCCTCTAGATCACATGTGTTAAACTCAAGGCCCGCGGGCCACATCAGGCCCGGCGTACAATCATATCAAGCCCGAGAGGTCTCAGCCGACGTACAAATATATTCGGCCCGAGATTGATTGATTAATTGATTGATTGATTTAAGAACCGACTCACTTCATTCGGGGCATTCCCATAAGCGCTCCGTCCCCATCCTCAGCAGCCAGCGAAGAGTTCCAACACTAATAGTGCCAGTAGCAATCTGATTATATGTCCGGCTCGCCTTTCCTCTAAGCGTAGAGCGTCGGCCAGAACCCCTCGTCACTCCTCGCTGCCTCATTCTTGCCAGAACATGGTGATCCATTTGCTCCTCCGAGGTGTACACGTGCTCCCACAAGGCCTAATCACGTCTGCCTTGTCATGCATCAATACTCCACCAAGTTTTGCCGAGCCAGCCAATCTATCCGCCTGTTCATTCCCCAGCACACCGGCATGCCCCGGAGAAAAGATCCAGGCGATGCTTGCCACCCGTGTCCTCCAAAGCGAGACAAGTCACTCTGCACGAAGCATGCCTGTCATCACCTTCCTCAGCATGATTTCTGAGTCGGTTACAATCAAGATGTGTGTGTGTGTCGTATTCTCCATCCAGCGGAGAGCTGTAGTGACTGCCTCCGCCTCCATTCTAAAGCTAGATGTTGTGGTATCATATGCCAGGCTCTCCTGCACCAAACGTCGACCATTAGCTTTTGCTACGAACCCCCAGGCACTTCTCCTACTCTTGACATCTAACCATCTGTGTAGATGATCACATCACCCGGGCGAGCATTATCCTGAATTAGTTGCTGAATTTCCACTTCCGTGGCCCCCTGCTAGCCATTCCCTGCACTCTCAGCTCAATGTGATTATGACTCTGCACAAGTCTGACTGCTCCGCTGGCACTCTGACCCACTCCTCTCCTCGCCTAATGTTCTCCAAGATGCACACGTGTCTGATCGTATCCTCCGCCTGAGCCATCCATGATTTCCCTCTTATCAGTCGCTGACCCTTAACTGCTTCCAGCACCTCATGCAAAGGGTGATCTGAGTCTGCAACTGCTCTAAGGTATGTCTTCGCCTGCGTCACCTTGAGCCTACCTGCAACAGTCGGCCCGAGAGAGAATTTTAGGCAAAAATATGTATTAATGGCCACGATATAAAGTGCAAATCAATTTCCCTAATTAGCAGCCTTGCCGAATGATAGGCTACCTGAGAGCGCGTTCTCGCTTCAATCAGAATAAACGAACATAAAAGTAGTGTAGTGAGTGGATGTTCGTCGTTATAGTGACCTAGCAGCATTCAGTTGCTCGTTTTGGATTGGCGCATAAGAAATGAAAGTAGTGTAGTTCCCGGATATTACATAACCATTTCCCGTTAAGGCTAACCTGATATCAATCAAACGTCTGTCGGTAGATACACAATCTTTTATAAATCAAAGCTAGCCTGTAAAATGACCAAGATAAAAGCTCATTCTGAAAACATAACTTTTCAAAGCCGATGGGAGGATGAATGCATGTTTACTGATATTGGCGGTAAACCTGTTTGTCTAATTTGTGGAGATAGTGTGGCTGTGATCAATGAATATAATCTAAGACTGCACTACGAGACTAAACATCAAGGCAAGTTAAACAGTCTGAATGCAGAGCAGAAGCCACAGAAGGTAGAAGAATTGAAGAGGCATCTAACATCACAGCAGATGTTTTTTACCAAAGCAAAATCACAGGGGATGATGGGAAAGACATTAGACTTATAAAAATCATATAATGCAAACAAGCTGTCATAAGGATTGATAATGAAGTGGGACAATATCAGCCTATTAAGAGAGGTGTTAGGCAGGGAGTTGTAATGTCTCCAGATCTTTTTTTCCCTGTACAGTGAAAATATTTTCAGAAATGTAGAAGATATAAATGGAATCAGCATTGGAGGACGAAACATCTTTATCAATAACATCATTAACATCAATAACATTAGATATGCAGATGATACAGTATTGACTGCAGACAATGAGAAGGATCTGCAACAATTAGTAGATGCGGTTATTGTACACAGTGAACTACTGGGATTAGAATTAAATTATAAAAAGACACAGATTATGGTCGTCACTAGGAAGAACGAAATACCACAATGTAATATACAAGTAAATGGGAATATTCTTCAACAAGTGAATCGGTACAATTATCTCGGAACAGTCATAACATCTGATGGGAGATGCCTTGTAGAGATTAGAACAAGAATCGCCATGGCTAAAGTAGCCTTTAGCAAGATGAAAAACATACTGACCAATAAAAGGATGTCAATTGAAACGAGAAAAAAGATTGTTGAGGTGCTACATAGAGCCTGTTCTTTTGTATTGATGTGAAACTTGGATAATGAGCAGTCAAGCTGAGAAACATCTGATGGCTGTAGAAATGTGGTTTCTGAGGAAAATGCAAAGAATACCATGGACAGACAGAACAACCAATGACCAAGTACTACAGGAGTCAAAGGAAAAACGTAAATTGATTAGAGAAATTAGACGTAGACAGTCAAAATATTTTGGACATGTTATGAGAAGAAATGGATTGGAGAACTTAGTGGCATGGTGGAGACAGGAACACTGAGCTGATCCACGACTCTGGTGATCGAGTGAAATGGCGAGGCATGACCGCCTACGCTTTCCGGCATGGCACATGATTGATTGAAAATCACAAACTGAAGCTGCTGTAAAGCAAGTTTTATTGTAGCGGAGGAAATCGCAAAATAGGCCGACCATTTACAGAAGGAGAGTTTCTGAAGCGCTGTATGAAAGTGTGTGACGTATTGTGTTCAGACAAAAAGCAGATGTCTGCAAAGGTAAGCCTTAGCAGAAATACGGTTGTTGATCAAACGAACGAACGAACGAACGAACGAACGGACTTTATTTCAAAGGGTAACAAATTGGGCACGCAGGCCCGTCTGACATTCGGCCCTTCCAATCACTCATCTTTCGTTCATAAATAGTGCATAGGAAAAAGCATTGTCAAATGAATTTTGTAAACATAAACAATGCATATTACCATGTTATGAGACACATCCACCACCCACCCACACATTCCCCATTCTCCCACATATCCCCCACCCAATCACACACACACACACACACACACCCAAGCACACATACACGCCCCCACCCATACACCACATCCCCACATCTAGACATCTCCCGATCCACACACACCTCCCACCAATCACACATCCCATCCACCCACACCCAAAGCACACATACATTCCCCAACCCACACATCCCCCGGGTTGATCGGGTTTGTGAGATGGCCACTGATGTGAAAACACAGCTGATCGAAAAAAGCAAAGACTTCGTTGCATTATCCCTTGCTGTCGATGAAAGTAATGACACGAATGACACTGCACAGCTGACCATCTTCATCCGTGCAATGGACTCCAGTTTGAATGTTACAGAAGAAATACTGAACATGAAATCCGTGCATGGGACGACAGGACAAGACATTTTTGGCAATGTATGTCAAAGTTTAACCAACATGAACATGTCCTGGGACACACTCGTTGGACTGACAACAGATGGTGCACTGGCGATGTGTGGCGAAAAAAGTGGAGTTAAAGATGCAGGAGAACTTTACTGGTGAATTGATAGCATATAACTGCATCATACACCAAGGATCGCTGTGTGGTACAGTCTTCAACATGGAAGATGTAATGAGCAATGTAACACAAACCATCAACTTTATCAGAGCCAAAGGTTTAAATCACCGTCAATTTCAGTTTTTTTTTTGCGGGTAATAGAGTCGGCGTTCGGCGACACGCCTTATCATACAGAGGTGCGGTGGCTAAGTCGGGGAAAAGTTATCAGTAGATTTTGCCAGCTAATCGAAGAAATCTGTCAATTCATTGACAGTAAAAAAAAAAAAATTCCTCCGTTTTTCGGGATACAAAGAGGAAATGTGAGTTGGCGTTTCTATCTGATATAACCACTCATCTCACGACTTGAACCTGCAGCTCCAGAGACGGGATTACTTTATCACCGATATGCATGATGCAGTGAAAGCATTTCGAGTGAAGCTGCGCTTATGGGAGACACAAATGCACCACTGACAAATGATGGAGAATCTGTTCGGCGAGCCCTGATTGAAGCGACGTTTTGCCAAGGACCTGTTATATAATTGTGACGCCTTCAGATATTTATAAACTTATTCGTGATTGGTTGGATTTTTCCGCAGTTTTTCGCGGGATGTGGTAGCCAGTTATCCTAACATCCATTAGTCGTCTCTAACAACATGAATGGTAGTTTACAGGGTTATTAGTGTTATTACTCTTTGCCTCCTTTATGGACCCCTGTAACACAGACGGTGTTACTCTAAAACTCTAACTGCGTAAACTAAGAGACAAAGTCAATATTTGTGACTAGTATTGTATTTCTTACAATAATGTCCACGTTGCTCATTTGTCAAATGCATGAACATAGAGAAACGTGTAAATGAGAATTGCTTACCGATGCCTGGCCCACGATGTAGATGCTGATTATAATCATAATCAGTGAAAACAAAATGTTCACAACTGTCACAGGCACTGCACATCTGTTGGTAGTAGGGGGTAACATGTTAGGTTTAATACGTATGTTATGGTTGTGGAATGAACATTTAATTACATACGGTTAAATATATGGCTGCAGGAATGAATATTTAAATCGTGACTACGGAATGAACTTGTAGCTATGGGTGGTTAAATATATGACTCGGCGAATGAAGCTTTACATCGTTGCACAATGAATATATTGCTGTATATAGTTAAATATGTCATTTCAGCAATGAATAGTTATATCGTGATTGCAGAATGAATATGTAGCTATCATCATCATCATCATCATCATCATCATCATCATCATCATCATCATCATCATCATCATCATCATCGTCATCATCGTCATCATCTCCCACTTTTGCCATAAAGCGTCGTGGGGAGGAATAATTTGCGCTCCAGCGCCAAATGGGCGGCACTGGATAGTGTCATTCCGTGTGGTTGTACAATGTCTTCGATGATGTCAATCCATTTTCTTCTTGGACGTCCTCGTGGTCTCGTCGCAGATGATCTTTGATGTAAGGTCAGTGATTGTAGTTGATAGTGTTGCATTGTAACGACAAACTACTTGACCTTCTGTCTTTCAATAAATGTGGCACAAAGGGCTTGTCCCACTGTCTGTCTGATAACAGCATTTCTTACTCGGTTTCGGGTTGTTAAGTTGGCAGCTCTCCTCAGGCATCTAATCTCGCAGGTGTTGATTTTCCGAAAGTGTGATTTGGATAAAGTCCAAGTTTGAGATTTGTAGCATAGGGTTGGTGTGAATATGCTGTTTATTAATATGCTGTTTATTATCTGTTTTTTCAAAACAGGCTCAAAGACCCCTCTGCCATACACCGCAAGGTACTATATTGGCAGTAAATGACAGTTTTTTTTTTGACAGTATCTGTTTTTTGTGTGTGGACATGGGTATATTTGGATGTTTCAGTATGGGTGATAGTTAATATGTAAGTGTACTAGCTTTTTGACATCTGATTTCTATTTGTCAACAACTCAACTGACAGGCACTATCGGATACTTCTCCCACACCAAACAAGAAAACTTGCAAGTCGTGTGCGAGGAAAAGAAATGGTACATTTTATTGCCGTTGGCTCGCTACAAGCAGGTAACAGTCGCTAGTAAACACACAACATAAAGCCACAGAAATTATCTATCACTAGTTGCTAATGCCTATGCTAACTCTCTATCTATTTAGTTAAACACAAAACCCCTATCGCTACTCTAACGAGGTGCACACTACAAGTCCTGTCCTCCCGTCTGACGTTCTTTCATCCCGTGGTCACACACCACGCGGATCGACCTTGACCTTGGTGCGTGTTGCCTCACATGGCACGCTGATCGCAGACGTGGTATGTTGAGTGGATACTCAACTTCTCCGTGGCTACCACGAGGCGTGATGCTATCGTGATTAGAGTGCTAACTCTCTGAACAACGCCTGCGTGTCTCATGAGGGAATGGATAACCATCTCCCAATACCTCATCTCCCCTGCCCTTACCTTGGGCACCGTATCACCTCCTGGCCTCTTCAAGATTGACTGCTCTTCCTGGCGGAGGGGATGCGGTCGAGTCTTTGACACACACCCACCCCTCCTGTGTTGCGTCATCAACTTTCACTCATTGGTTGTGACGCAAGAGGTTTCTAAAAAAAAATTAATGTTTCT
This sequence comes from Cepaea nemoralis, assembly GCA_014155875.1. NCBI lineage: Eukaryota > Metazoa > Mollusca > Gastropoda > Stylommatophora > Helicidae > Cepaea > Cepaea nemoralis. Next base: position 592,121 of record JACEFZ010028051.1, read on the forward strand.
AATTTTTTTTGTCAAAGACTCTAGATAACCTGGCTTTGGGCACTCTAATAGACTTCTACTGACTATTGTCACAATGTAGCAAAACTTTACTTGGCTACTGGCAATCGCCACAAACTTGACTGGTTGGCGTGAGCCCTCTTCTCACATGCAATATTATATTTATTAGAGGTATGTCTGAACCGGACCGTTGTCTTATAAGACCTGCCCTCACATAGTAAATTAACTTACTACCATACAAAGTTGACTTTTTTAGGGTCAACACATGAATTGCTTCATGTCCCCCCATATAATATTTAACAACCATTATACAAGAGTGTGTGCGACAGGCTTTACCTACTTCGCTTCCGCGTGTAAAGTCCTATTTCACTGTTAAGTTAGTTTTTCGTTGTCTATTATGTCCCCTGACCCAAAGTTATCTCCCTTTGATCTAGAAAAAGTGTATGTAATTTATCTGTTTGTTTTTCTGGTTGTTTGTGTGTTTGGATGTAATTAATCTACTAATCTAACTTCTAACCTATGTTTCTACCTCCTATGTGTATGTATGTTAGTTTTTTAAGTGTCATAATTTGGTTAAATGTGGCCACAAACGGGTGTATAACACTAATTCGTGACTACATTCCCTTGTTATGAAACCCCAAAATACTGTAATCTAAGTTCTAAATTATCTTACAGACACACATTCACACTAACACATTCTCAATAACGAAAACCAACACCAACACCGACAAACATCAAAAGTCGCGCCAGGCAGCAGAAGAATTTGCTGACTGATCTCACTCTCCCCCGTCTATTTTCCATTCGCTCTCACTTTCACACTTCTGTCACACTTCTTTCATCCTTAATTCTGTCACACATCTTTTATCCTTCCACACTAATCCTTCCGATTATTTAAAAACCTTGGAGTGACACTGTACAGGTTTGGCTCAGTTTGAGATAGTTGAGCCCAATGACTGTGCGACAGTCGCTGAACGAGTCATGTATTTACACTATATTTACATGGACGAGAAAGGGTTGATGGTTTATCCCCTTGGTCTCATCATCCATTATATTATACTAACTACAACTCTAAATCCTAACATAATAATATTAATTCTATAAATATGTATTTAATGTGTTAACTAAATTTTGTCACGTTAATTATATGATATGTTTATATTAATCGTTATGTTTGTCTAATCTAAGGGATGTAATCTACCTATTTAAATGTAATTAATGCGACGTGAGTTATGTACCTTAATTACATGGATGATGTGAACACAAATTATGTAATTTTCTAACACTCTACTAACTAATGTTTTCAAATGCACAAAGGAATTATATGAGTGATATTCTTAATCTAAATGGTGTAAATGATGTATGTTCACTTATCTAATCTTTTTATCCTATTCTGATGTAAAATGATGATATTACTAAATGGTAATATTTGATAGGTGGTATGGTTTCATTAAGATGGAATGAACTGAACCGAACTGAAACTAAGTGAAATATAACAACCTAAATGGTACTATTCCTATCAAACTTTTAATTTAGCTTGTAATTAACTATTTTTACGTCTAAATTAATATTCTAATTTAATTTTAAGCTAAGTAAATGGGTTAATTACTGTACTAACTGTACTATTAAAATAAATGAGAACTATTATATTTCCTAACCTACATCTAATTTATCACTATCTTAAAATATTATATTACATATCACAATAAATTTATATACATGGTATTCAGCTACCTCAGGTTAGTTGTTGCCTTCATGATTGTACATTGGTTTTATAGGCATAATATATATACACACTTTGCCTGGGTATCTGAAATACATTGCACAGTCATACTAGTGTTCCATCGGTAGTGCACGTGTAGAGTTCGCTGGTGTCGTAGCTCAGTCTTTTCGTGTCTGTAATCCAGCATTGTTCTGACACTGTTTTCTGCGCTTCACACAAATGATACACCGGAATGGAGCTTAATTGGTAATGAGCTGTCCTATTTCACACGGTGATATCTACGTTTTGATTACCGTCACTGACACAAATTAGATCCTAGTCCAGAGCCGTGGCTGAGTGGATTAGCTTGAACTTTCGTTCAAGCACCACTTCTGACACCACAATTATCCTTGCCTGTCAACAACTCAACTGACAGGCACTATCGGATACTTCTCCCACACCAAACAAGAAAACTTGCAAGTCGTGTGCGAGGAAAAGAAATGGTACATTTTATTGCCGTTGGCTCGCTACAAGCAGGTAACAGTCGCTAGTAAACACACAACATAAAGCCACAGAAATTATCTATCACTAGTTGCTAATGCCTATGCTAACTCTCTATCTATTTAGTTAAACACAAAACCCCTATCGCTACTCTAACGAGGTGCACACTACAAGTCCTGTCCTCCCGTCTGACGTTCTTTCATCCCGTGGTCACACACCACGCGGATCGACCTTGACCTTGGTGCGTGTTGCCTCACATGGCACGCTGATCGCAGACGTGGTATGTTGAGTGGATACTCAACTTCTCCGTGGCTACCACGAGGCGTGATGCTATCGTGATTAGAGTGCTAACTCTCTGAACAACGCCTGCGTGTCTCATGAGGGAATGGATAACCATCTCCCATTACCTCATCTCCCCTGCCCTTACCTCGGGCACCGTATCACCTCCTGGCCTCTTCAAGATTGACTGCTCTTCCTGGCGGAGGGGATACGGTCGAGTCTTTGACACTATTTCTCTGTCAAATCTGCCATCTTCTGTGATCATACTTCCGAGATATTTTGTAACTTGTTTCAGAGTTGTGCTATTAATCTGTATACTTATTGGACCAGGCGATCTGCCAACTTGCATTACTTCGGTTGTGGCTGTATTTATACTTATATTGTATCTGCTACATGTTGAACTCAGATTATTTATATGATTTTGTAGCCTGCCCTCTTCGCTGTAAAACAGGCACTCATCGTCTGCAAACAGAAGTTCATTTATTTCCTGTGGATCATTTGTTTCATCTGGAGTGAAGAGTTCTATGTAGCTGCATAAAGTTAAATATGTGGCTTCAGGAACGAAGATTTATGTCTTTTTTGTTTGTTTGAAGGATGAACATATAACTATTTTTTTTAAAAATTCGCATATCCTTTACAGGACATCGCTGTCAACAGCAGCATCTTTCAGCTGTCTGTTGATTTCTTGGCAAGATTACGCTCAATAGTTTGCCATTGCTTACTGAGCGGCCGGCTCAGTTATCCCGCAAGTCACCAGCGGGGGTCGAACCGCCTCCAGCTCTCACCCGCTACGAGACTCTGTGTGATAATCGGGATTATGGAGAAAGTGTTGTAACCCCTCGGCCAGAGAGACCGGCACATATAACTATAGACAGTTAAATATATGTATTTAGAAATGAAGTTTTATATCTTGACTGCAAAATTAACATGTAGCTACATACAGATAAACATGTTACTTCAGGAATGAAGATTCATATCGTGACTGCAGAATGCACATGCAGCTGCATACAGTTAAATACATGCCTTCAGGAATTAAGATGTATGTCATTACTGCCGAACTAACATATGACTATATATATATTTAAACACGTTACTTCATGAATGAAGATATATATCGTTGCAGAATTAACATATAGATGAATAAGGTTAAATATGCGACTTAAGAAATGGGGGTTCGTGTCATGACTGCCAAATGAATCGATGACCATAAGTCTTCAAGACTAACGGTTTATGTCGTGATCATATATGCAGCAACAGAAGATAATCATAAGATTTAAAAAAAAAGAAACTCAGTGGTGAGCAGAAAAGCTTTCGTTTGTAAATTGATTGTCGGGGAAGCTGTAGCGCAGTGGCTGGCACTCGTGCCTGTCAGTTTGGTGGTCATGCGTTCGAATCCATGTCGAGGCAAGAATTTGCTATGACTGGCCGCATCACCCATCGAGTGGCTACTGGTCTATACAAATATGGGGGATAGCATCATATAGCCAATACTCACCAAGGCGTGAAATGGTTACTCTACTCTACTCTACTCTACTCTACTCTACTCTACTCTACTCTACTCTACTCTACTCTACTCTACTCTACTCTACTCTACTCTACTCTACTCTACTCCACTCTACTCTACTCTACTCTACTCTACTCTACTCTACTCTACTCTACTCTACTCTACTTTACTCTACTCTACTCTACTTTACTCTACTCTACTCTACTTTACTTTACTTACAGTATTCCAAATTTGCGCCAAAGCGTGAAGAGAGGCGCTTTAATTTTCTTTCACTGCACGCACGCACACACACACGCGCGCATGCACACACACACACACACACACACACTCACACACATATTAAAAACGCACCACTTATATATTGATGCCGAGAAGCTGGAGTAAACTAGTGTGGGTGTGGATTTTCCCCGTGTTTGTCATGAGGTAGAGAGCTAATGGCTGCTGGGGTGGAAAGTGCATGATTTAACCCACGGGTTGTGTACAGACTACATGAAAACAATGACAGTTACACCCGCAACACTATTTCCAACAGATATGACCCTGAGAATGTGTACGCATTGTGGCAGTATACAAAACACTCAGTATATGTGCTTGAAATGCCACAACTATATGAAAACGGCCGCCAACGAGCCGTTGGTATGCTTGAAACCGGAATGAGCTCACGGGCCATTGCCAGAAGAATGGACTGCCAACACAGCACTAATGTACGTCTTAATGAACGTAATGGAACCACTGACAGTGCCCGGGATAGACTTCGGAGTGGTCAACCACGAGTTACTACTCCCACACAAGATCGTCATATTGTGCTGAACCACCTAATGACTCGTTTTCTCCCATCAAGTCAACAGAATAATGGTTAGATAAGCAAGTCTCTCGAATGACAGTCATACGACGACTGAGAGATACTGGCCTTACTGCATGACGATCTTTTGTTAGGCCAAACTTCACTCACAGACATCATCAGCTGCTCCTGCAATGAACAGAGCAACATGTCAGATGGACTAGACTGCAGGGGAATGTTGTCCTATTCTCAGACTAGAGCAGATTCAAACTTTGCTGATGGATGTATGCGGATTTGGCGACGGCGTGGATGGCGTTTTGCAGATTGCCGTGTTTGACAGCACAACCAGTTTGGAGGTGGCATTATTCACATTTGGGGAGCATTCAGTTTTCATCGTCGCTTGCTTCTTCACGTCTTCCTTGGAAATGTTAATGTTGTGACGTATTGAGATGAGGTTCTGGAAGCATTGGTTGCCCCTGCTTTTACAAATTATCCAGACTTGCAGCTTCTCAAGCAGGATAACTCATGTGCGCACACAGAAAGCATTAGGCAGCAATATCTAGAGCAGCAGAACACTGTGACGATTGATTGGCCTGTTCTATCACCAGACATGTCCCTTGTAGAACATCCGTGGAACAAGCTTGGAGCTAAAGTATACAAGCAAGGTTCTGCAGCTAATCTGCTTAGCTCAAAGTTGCTCTTACACGTGAATGGGACTTGAGTACCTTGAATTTCCTTCAGGGAATTGTGCGTTCTATGCAGAGCCGCTGCCAAGCTTATTTGCAAGCACATGGTGGACATACCAGGTACTGAGGATAGTGTGAATGCATTCTTTTATTGGTTGCATTTTTGGTTTTCTACCTTTCTTGCACAGAATGCAATGAATTTCATAACCATAAAATGTACAAATTAATGACCAGCAAGAATTCATAGGGAAATGAATAAAGATTCCAAATATGTAAACTTGTAAACACTTATTTTTACATTCCACACTCTGTTCCTGGATTGTACATGTGGTGTGTTTTTAATGTGTTTCAATACGACAATAGATGTTTCAGTCTAGTCTTATAGATTACACAAGGAACATTTCCGCACTGTACACAAACTCTGTAACATCTACGAAGAACTAAATATTTATATCCCAGATTGACACATACTATAAATATCCTTTTGTGGCGGAGTCGCTTAGGAACACCACGCCCGCCTCAAACTCGAGGTGGTCAGAAGCTGTTCACGGCGTGGACAGATTGGTCTTTTCCAGATGAGAAAAGTATGGTGTATTCTCGCTGATCCCGTAGTAGTGGATCGGACGCTTAGTCTTCTCACACGAGGGCAAAATTCTAGAAGGACCTATGTCCACACTGAGCATATTACAATTGCTCGGCAGTTGGCAATTAAAAAGGACAGGCCAAATAAACTTGCCTGAATTCAAAATGAGAAAACCGACCCACAGACATGTTCATTTAACAAATATTTATGGCTATGGACAAACATATATTACATTGTCAAGTCGGCAGTATTATAATCATTAGTATCTTCATTAACATCCAGTCTGTGAACTTGAAGGGAAACATTGCAGGCCGTGTCAACAGTTCCTGTCTGCAGGCCGTGTCAACAGTTCCTGTCAATGTTTATGATGTTGACTCTTGGACTATAACATAATCCCCTTGTAGGATTCTCCAGGCAGCTGTGGTCATTCAAGACAGGTCACGCATTATTGGATGTTTGTAGTTTATTTGTAATCGTCCTAGTTGTTCTCTGTGTTTCTGATCAGTAGTACTGATTTAACTTTAGAATTCAATATTCTAAGATTCGGGCTAAGTTTAATTTCTTTTGACTTCCACATTTTTCTTTGTTCTATAATAGCTCATCTAGCCTTCTGTATTCATATTCTGATATCTTTACCCGCTCTACTATCTTTGTCTAGCACTTACATTTAACACATTTCTTCAACATTGCTTGATGTGGGCGTCAACCACTGACAGTACAATCATAATTCTGACATTTCCAGCATCAAGAAACGACAATAAAATACAGCGGTACATCGGGTTACGAACGCCTCAAGTCCCGAACAATTCGGGTTACGAATAATACCTTCGAAAACTGTTTGTCTCCGGTAACGAACAGTGCCTCGGGTTACGAACGAAGGGGAGAGAGAGAGAGAGAGAGAGAGAGAGAGAGAGAGAGAGAGAGAGAGAGAGAGAGAGAGAGAGAGAGAGAGAGCAAGGTTTAACGTTGGAGACAAACGATCGCGTACAGTACAAACAAAGGCCACGCAGTACTAACATGGCTTAGCGCTAGCCTAGTAGCCTAGTTTAGCACGCGTGGGCAACCTCGCTTTCATTGACCTTACTACACAGCAGTGAAAGATTTCTTAGAAGTGGCACTGTGTTCAGTTTATCTCTTTCATTATTTTCCTCTGTAACCCAATCAATTATGAGTTCGAAGAACGGTAGTGGTGCTGCTAGGAAGCAGAAACGTATAACAGTGGAGGTAAAGAAGAAAATAATTATGAAACATGAAAATGGCGTTTGTGTGTTTGACATCGCTAATGAGTACAGCATGGCAAAATCAACTATCTCCACCATCATACAGAACAAAGAGTTACTCAAATCAATCGATGTGGCTAAAGGCGTAACTAAGCTGTTGAAGCAAATACCTAAAACTTAAGAGAAAGTTAAAAATCTTCTCTTGATCTGGATCAATGAAAAGCAACTTGCAGGAGACAGTGTTAGTGATGCAATAATATGTGAAAAGGCGAAGTTGTTGCACAGTGATTTATTGTCGAAATTGTTTGGTACAAGTGCTGAGATTGACGATTTGAAAGAGGCTGGTTTGAAAAGTTAAAATAAATTAAAAAAGAAGAAGAAAGAAGTGGCAATTATAGTGTAATTAGGCACGGAGAGGCTGCAAGTTCTAACGAGAAAGAAGCAGAAGCGTTCATGGTGGAATTTGATAAGATCATCAAAGAGGAACACTACGTTCCACAAGTCTTTAATTGCGATTAAACGGTCCTCTTCTGATAGAAAATGCCAAAGAGGACCTTTATCACCAGGAAGAGGAAAGCACTGCCGGGGCACAATACCAATGAAGGACAGGCTAACTCTGCTGTTCTGTGTCAAAGTAGTGGATGGGATTGTGTCCTTGGGCAAAATTATGGAAGTCGATGGCAACAACTTGGAGGAGCTGGATTGAGGACCAAAGTGGAGAGCTCACTACAGATGAGCTCGTGGATCTTCAGAATAAACAGCTAAAGACATCAAAGGAGGAGCAGTCGTCCGATGATGAGGAGCCGGTGATCGTTTCAACTGCCAGGATTAAAGACATTTGCAACAAATGGGCAGACGTCGAAGACTTCATTGTGAACCATCATCCCAAAAAAACGTGTTGCTAACAGGGCAGTAGACCCGATGAATAATAACGCGATGGCCCACTTCAGAAAGATTCTTTAGCAAAGGAAGCGACAAATTTCCCTTGATAGTTTCTTGGTGCAGAAAGATTCCCAATGGGCTGTCAAGAAACAGCGATAAGAAACTTCTGAAACTAATGATTCAGAATAGCAATGAATTTTACTTTGGCTGAAATATTTAAAACACGTAGTCACGCGTATTGTTCGAATGTGGAACATTAGTTATCTCCACGGTAATGAAATACCACTACTTTTATCGTTTCTTTACTTATTCAGTCAGTCGGTGGAGATTTGTCCGCAACAGACGAGCAATATCTCCGGCGGGCCTATTCTCGCTGGTCGCGAGATCCGCACAGTGGAAGGATGGGAGATTTGCTCGCAACAGACGAGCAATATCTCCGGCGATATCTCCGGCGGGCCTATTCCCGGTGGTTGCGGGATCCGCAAAAGTCAGGCGGGGAGTCTGACGATAGTGCACGCTTTACACAGGTCCGGACACTTGTGATTGAGAGATGTACGCGCCCTACGGTTCAGGCGCGTACGAGGCCCTCACCTGTGGGACTTGGCTGAACGCCTCTAAGTCGGGTCCCCTGGGTTCCAGGGTCTGGCCACCACTCGCCACCTGCTCGTGGAGGCGAGGTCTCGGAGGTTTGACGCTGAGCCGCCAGCGTCTGCAGCCTACCTTGTTCCAGACGTATTGGTTACCCATTCCTCTGGAAAACACAAGGCAAGGCCAAGAGAGGGGACATGTCGTTTGGGCACCACATGTTTCTCTGAAGCTCTGCCCAGGCATTGTGATGGAATCTTGGCCACATTCCAACTCACATACCTTGGTCTGTCAAAACTGCAAGGCGCCACTCAATCGCAAATTTACAGTAATATCTTTCTGTTTGCACAAAACTAACTGGAAATTGTTTAATGTCTCGATATATTTGAGCAATCGTTTATTGCTCGTCGAGTACAATATACGAAATGCCTTTTCTTTGTTAACTTTATGACAGCTATTAAGGAGTTGTTTCGACATCACCTGCTCCGTGGTGAAGGCATTACGGACGCAGTTAGTAATCCAGCATACCACGTTCGAAACACAGCTTTGTTTTTTTTTTAATGAAATGGTTTGGGTGCCAGTCGTTCAGAAAGCAATGGCAAACCACTGAACGTAAAACTTGCCCAGGAATCATGAACGTCCAAGAAATGCTGGGGTTGACTGCTACGTCCGTAAAGGATATGCAACTAACTATTTTTTGTTCGAGGTCGCCGTGCTCTGCGATATATAACACTGCAGTATGCATCTTCGTCTTCTGCAGTCGTCCGGGAAAGGTGTTTTAGACGTAATTGCGGTTCGCCTGTTTACAGCAGAGCTGCCATATTTGAACCTTTCGGCTTCTTCAGGTATTTGTTGGCCGGGTTACTTTCCCGGTTATGCATCTGATGAGGTGCAGTGAAATACTCGAGGCAATAAATCGCGCAACTTATTATTTGAAGCTTCTGTGTTTACATTCATTAAGGGAATAAATATGTTGGAGATAACATCCGCATAATTATGGGGAGATGTGTTCATACTCACTTCCTCTCCCAATTCAAAAAATGTTCAGATAGATTGAGGCTGGACAACATCATGAGTGAGTTGGAGGTCACCTAAGTGAATTCACGGTGAAGACAAGGGGCAGAAGGTGTTTGAAACTCACCACAGCCGACCTTCAGTGAGGGGATTGTACTTGATTGATTGACAGAGGTTACATGAGATCCTAGTTATGTAAAAGAATACATTACCTGCATTTGACTAACTATCAGCATTCAATCTTCATCATCTGTTCATTATATGTCAATGAAAGGAAGTGGGAAACGAGTCGTGTTTATACATGGATGAATGAATGGGATCACGTATGCATGCACGATGAGATAATTTCATCAAATTGCATATATCAAAGAATAGATGGATGGATAATGTGAATACAGCAAAATCCACATGTTGCTACCCACCGATCTAGTTTTCCTAACACTCCATGAGCAGTGTTTTTAGTCTTGCGATATGTTTCTGAAAATTGTGCATCAGGCATCTCTGTTTTGTCAATCCTTCTTTCGGTGTTCTGTGAATCACTGTCTTTAACACTAGCCTCAACTGTTAAGAAAAATTAAAATAAAATGAACGTAGCTACCAGTTCAGTATGAAGGGTGTGTGACTGTATGTGTGTATATGAAATAATAATGTTCTATAGCGCGCTAGCGAAGTTGATAGCGAACTGCGCAGGTAATGTCATAAGCACGGTCGGACGCAGGTTCGACGCTTGCGCACGTCGCTTGCCAAAGTGAGGGAAAGATTCGTCGCCCTTGCTCTCAAGCCTACAACGTGATGGCGAGATCCCGTCACACATCCATAGCGGGAAACTGCTTCCGGACACATTTATTCTTTTATTATATCATAATATGGGTACGGCGGTAGCATTGTACCTGCTGGCGCGGTGGTCATGGGTTCGAACCGCTTCGGGGCGAATTCGAATTTTTAAAATTAATGTGTGCCCGCAGAAGTCGGATGTGTCGGCCTAACGGCGCAAGAACGCAGCTCTGCTGTAAACAGGCACAACGCAATCACATCCGAAAAAAAACTCCGGATGAACGAAGAAGAAGAAGAAACACAGACACCGCGTAAATACCGTACGATGGACTCCATACAGGTGAAACAGGGAGAAAATTGTCAAAAGCAAGAAACAATCAACACATATATAATAAAAGTAAGAAAATAAACAAATAAATATTGCAAGACACCACCGGAAACGGTCAGAAATAAATATATAGAGGGAAGACAGCAGAGCTATACAGCTGCATCCACAACAGTATTTATTCCCGCTAAATGGATGCATCCCAGAGAGCTTATCTACTGGCAGCGGGAATCAATACTCTTGCAGATGCAAGTGTATAACTCCTCTGTGTTCCTTCTATATATTCATATCTGAACTTTTTACACACCTTTGGCCACACATATCCTATCTGGCACTTTGGCAGCTGAACTGTATTCAACCTTTGTAGTTAAAGAGTACCTTTCAAAACCCACGTTGAACCCCACATTTGTACCTCCTTGACAACAGAAGAGTTGTGATTATTTTATTATTTTGTGTTGTTTTCTTTACATCCATTTGTGTTGTCATGTCCTAGAAAAAATATTCTTAGAATCCAAACGTCGGTTGTCGGTGATGTCCTACAATATGTGTTTGTTTATTTTCATCTCATCTCATCATGTTCCTCTTGTACCTTGCGGTGTCGAGGTTAAGTATAAACAGAGGTAGAATGCCCGCTTATGGGCTTCATGTATCGATATTCCCATGGACTCTGTTATCCCCTGCGTCCATCGTTTGCGTGGTCGGCCTCTTCCTCTGTTTCCCCCTGGTCTTTACATCATTGCTTGTTGTGGTATACTGTTAGTCGGTAACCTACTTGCATGGCCAAACCATTTGACTTGCTGCTTTCTAATAAAATCTAGTGCAGCTATAATCCCCACTTTAGTCCTGATTTCTTCATTTCAGATCTTATCTCTTCTTGATACATTGAGTATTCTTCTCAGGAATCTCATTTCTGTTGTTGTGTTTTTCTTTTCTCTTTTTCTGCCATTGTCCAGGTTTGGCATTGGTAACATAGTGTTGGTAGGTAGATTGTGTTGTAAAGTGCTTTCTTAGTAGTTATTGATACATGTTTGTTCTTTAATATTGATACCATTTGTCCAATGAGTTGGTTTGCCTTATTGCATCTATTTTCGATCTCGTCTTCTGATTTGCCATTTTATGATATTATACTTCCTAGGTACTTGAATCTCTTTACTTGTTTCAAGGGATGTTCGTTTAGGTGAATTGTTGTTGTTTGTTCTTCTTTAGTTATAGTCATTACCTCTGTTTTACTTGTGCTAATTTTCATGTTATGTTCCCTACACATTTCGTATATTTTATTACTTGATTATTATATATTTGTTTATTGTTTCTTGTTTTGGATAATTTTCACTCAGTTTCACCTGTATGGAGTCCATTGTAAGTGTCTGTGTTTAGTATGTCTGTTTTTTGCAGGAGCTAAATATATATTGTTTGTAATCCATACTATTATATTCTGCTGCAGCCGCTGCTTCTTTTGTTCAGTAAAATTTACGTGGTTGACACAGCGTAAAATGAGTATCAGGAAAGTATTGGGAGGCAAAGGCGGCCGGCGTGGTATTGACCGTATCAGCCACCTAGTGCCGACTGGTCTATACAAATATGGCTCTAACTCCATATGCTCAATGCCATTAAGGCATTAAAGAGGGTCCTTTACTTATCCTTTACTTGATTACACCATGGTATCGTGAAACAGTATTATCACACATATTGCGATCGTTCAAAAATTACGAATTCCCAAAATCATATGTTGAAGATAATTCTAAATGATGATTGGTAAAGGTAATGTGTAGCTAATTGCTTCAGACTGACTGATAAGTTATAAGTCACCCACATGTCAACAATCAGATTACCACAAGTGAGTTTGGGAACCCGAGACTGAAATATGAGCCATATATTTTAGTCAATATGTATTCGAATGATTCTTCGAGAAGATTAAATAATAGAGGATTCCAATTCCAATTCTTGAGAAAGATGGCCCCGTCCAACCGTCGACTTACCGATGTTGTTATAGTCGGAGCCTTTAAGGTGTATCTCGTTCTTCTTCTTTTGTAAATATAGATGCGTATATCTGCTTCCTGACTTCTTATTTGTTGTCATTGTGTTCGTTTCATCCTGTGGTTTTACATGTCTGGACAGAGTAGCACACTTGTTAAGGCCTGGCTTAATTGTGTACCCGCCCTGTCTTATGATGTTGTTTAATTCAGGGAGTTTTACCAGTTGTCGTCTATCCTAGGGTTTGATTGATTGATTGATTGATTTAGGAACCGACATCACAGCATTCCTAGGGTTCAATCTATTACCCCGTCTTCGTCTGTCCTCGAAATTTCTTGGTCGTCTCTGGTACCCTGTGTCGTGGACGGGTTGATAGCTCGATCTTGGTGGAGAGTAATTTCTTCTCCTGGCCTCTGCCCACACTTGGTCTTGGTCTTGGTCGCTGTCGTTCTGGTTTTCTTCCTCCCATTCTACTTCTTCTTCAGCTGCTTCTTCTTCTGTCTGGGACTTTGTATCTTCTGTTTCTGATGTCTCGTTCTTTGACTTTACTTGCTTTATCTTTTCTCTTTCTTCTTGGATTTTTGTCAAAGCTTCTTCTGGTTCAGTCTTTATTGCAGCCACTTGAGCGACATCCTGTTCAATATGCTGCACTTGCTTCAGTTCGTCCAGGATGCGCTGAACGGCGGTTATTCGCATCTCTGGTATCTTGTCTCGCTGTTCCTCGATGCTCATGAACTTTGTACTCAGGTCCTTCAGTTGGCCTTCCAATTGTGCCTTGTCACTCTTTGTTTGACGGGTGGTAGCCTCGTACTGCCTCCTAGCCCCTTTATACGGTAGGTTGGATTTGACGGCGATCTTCATGGCTTCCTTGCTGTCTTGGTGGCAGGGGCAGCCTATGTACCTAGCGCCATGATTGTCGAGGCAGTTGGATGCATTTTCTGTTTGGGTTAGGCCTCCTGAAGTCCATGTCGATCTTAGCTTAAGGGCATTGACTGTATGGGTAGTGTCCAAAGCAGTATCTGCATACCTCCACCTAAATGTTTGCAAGTGGCACAGATGTGCCAAATTTTATGGCACCTGAAGCACTGCAGCACTCTAAGCATGTAGTGCTCTGAAGCATTTTCCCTTCTGTCCCATCTTATTGTGTGAGGAGTCATCCAGTTCTCCGATATGATGATGACGAATTTGGAGGGGATGTTGTTCTTCTCGGTGATCCTCTCTTCACTGGTAATGTTTAGTGTCGAGTTCTCTCTCGACAGCATCTCCCTCATCCGATCGTTTGTGAGATGGGTCTTAACTCAAAGAAGGTCAATCGTTTGATCGTGTGGTGTCGAGTGGCTTTCACTGTTATGCCATGGGGAAGCTTGATGTCGGCTTTCTCTTGTTGTGATATCTTCTTCATTAGTATAGGCATTCGTTGAGTTCTTGTTGATGGAGACCACTATTACATCAGGTGTCATGGAGACCACTATAACATCAGGTGTCATGGAGACCACTATTCTATCAGGTGTCTTGCGCAGCTGAGTGATGATGTGTGTTCCCAGCTCGTTCTCCAACATACGCAGTATCTTGTCTGTTGGTAGCGCCCACATTTTAGCCTCCCCAACGCTTTGTTTCAGGAGGATTTTGCCGGTGAAGTCCTTGGTTGTGGTTTCCTCCTGTGTGGTGGTCTTGGTGAGATACTTTGCTACCTCTCGTTAGTGTGGTTGTGGACTTCTTCGCTGCTGCTGGCTTTAGTTGTAGTCGTTGTAGTCTCTGGAGTCGGTTCAGTGACTGGAACAGTTTCAGCTGGTGTAGGAGTTGGACTGCTGTGTGTCTCCGCAAGTCAGCAGCTCATGCAGCCTTCCTCGCTTCTGCCTTCTACTTCTTGGCTGCATACATTGCGTGTCTTTTCGTGGCTGTTTTAGTGTGAACCATCCTCTGCACTGTCAGATTGCGATCTGCTTCTCGATAAGCGCCGAGTCGGTGAATAAATGATGACAAGATGAATGGAGGATTCCAAGTCAATCCTTACATATGGACATTGATATAAGCCGCATATCGGAGCCCAGCCAAACAGGCACCTGGCTTCCAATTCCGATTTTGACATGTAAAAAGAAAAACAAAACAAATAACTTTCCACCTCGGTCAACCTGCTGTAGTAGTTATCATAAAAAAAACTGTCATCTACTGCCTATAGTACCTTGCAGTGTAGGGCAGGAGGGTCTTGAGTCTGAGGAATCAAGGCCACCTCGCTAGTGCAGTCGCCGCGAACTATAACAGAGTGTCTGTCTCTGTTAAGGGAATCTAAGTCGGCGTGCAAGAGAAAAAGGGTCGAAACTTCAGTGCACGCAGGAGCACCCTGGGAAAATGTAAATAACTAGGGATACTCACGCGTGACGGAAAAGATAGCAACGAGTTAGTGATTAGCCAGCAGTCTTAGAGCGAGGTCACGTTTAAGTCACCATCAAGTATTGTCGAGATATCAGGACCTCTGTTATTTGTCTACGATATTTATAAAAGTCTGTAAACCTGAAGCAACTACAATTAAATGTTATACATCAGGAGACTGCTGGAGTTATGTTATTTCTGACTTAACCAATTCGCTACACTGTCACAGAACTGTGCAGGTTAGGATTTTATCTTTGCCACCGACCACCTCTTAACGAAAAACCGTCATACACCCACCCCACAGCCATTCCCCAACCCCAAAAAGTGCACTGCAACCCTAACAAATCACCCGTCTCTTAACATGGAAAATCCACCTTACAGCCATTCCTTCACTCGACCCGCACACCCCGAGGAAGGGCAATGTAACAAAATACACAGCCATGCAGCGACCACAAAATAATAATAAGAAAAAAATAATCGATATTATAGAGGTGCATCCTGCAGGATTGAGACTTGTGACGACAGAGGAATATTTTAGTATTATATAAGAAGGGGATACATCGATAATCCGCAGAATGGAATCCTTCAGGATTTGTTTTGTGAACTCACATTACATTTATAAAGCTTATGTAGGAAAATACGCTCAGGCTCGGTTCAGGAAAACTCCTGAAAATATACCTGAAAACCTCAGTATATACTACTGTAGTAGCGTTGGTTATAAATGTGGTAGTTCAGTGTACGGGTTTAGTTTCTCTCGTCTTCTGTGTCAGTTTTAGCTGACTTTTCAATATCGCAGTGTTTATGCTTGTGACGTCAATAGTGAGTTTGGCTGGTGGGTTTTCCTTTGTAACCGTTTCTTCTTGCTCATTCCGTTTGTCAACGTTGGCCCATGACTCGTCTATTTTGAGTGAATTTAGTCCTTAGAATGACTCATCCTTTGGTCTAGCTGCTTTTGTGTCCTTTTTCTGTACCTGACCCATGAACATCGCAGCCATAACATTGGCTACCTCCTCCATCTTTTCTTCCTCCCATTTGGATATATCTTTGTACTCTTTGACAGGTTTATCGACATTCTCCTCTAGGAGACTTGCGTCAGATTTCTGGTTGAAAACTGGTTTCCCCTTGAAGTTATATGTCATTGTAAATGAGTTGCTGGCTTCAGATTCAAGTTGCTCATTGGTCTTTGGCGTGGCTTCAGCTTGAGGTTTCTAAGTGGTCTTTTGCGTGGCTTATGCTGGCTTATTGTGGATTAGCTCCCTTTCGATTCTTAGTAGCTCTCTCTCTCTCTCTCTCTCTCTCTCTCTCTCTCTCTCTCTCTCTCTCTCTCTCTCTCTCTCTCTCTCTCTCTCTCTCTCTCTCTCTCTCTCTCTCTCTCTCTTTTCTTAACTGCTTGCAGAATTTCTTCATTCCCCTTCGTTAACTGGTTCATGCGTCCCACCTCTTGCTGGATGTTGCGCTGAATTTCTTTCAAGTCTTCCAGAAGTCTTGCGTTGCTGCTGGTGTCTGGTTCTTGGTTTTCGTTGGTTGGCTTCGATGTCAGAAGTATCTTGATTATTTTTTCATATAATCTATCTGGCCTTGGAGCTTGATTTTTCAGCTTGTGAGATGCTTGTGGCTATCTCGAACCTCCGCTGTGCTTTATTGAATGGTGTTTTTGTGGTTATGGCGAGGTGTATGGCTTCTCTATGTCTTTGGAGGTGCGGGCAGCATAGATATCTTGCTCCGTGCTTGCCATGGCAGTTTCATTTTCTATTTGTATTGGACTTTAGGAAATCCTTTGTCCTATTTGGCCAACGGGCATTCGTTGAACGCATTGTCTTCGGCTCACTATAGGCAGATGTTTGTTTTGCTGCGGCACGTTCATTCTGCTGTGGCCAGCCATCTGGCACAGAGAGTATTGTGTTATTCTAAGGATAAAGCGTTCGGACTGTTGTTGTTTCCTGTCCATCGTCACTTTGACGAGCATCTGCTCCCCTCCGTTGTCTCCACCTCTAGAGTTGTAATATCTTGGAGTATGTCAGAAGCCGCTGCGCCTTTATGACTCAAATGTGAAGATTCTTCTGCTGCAGCTGCTTCATTATCTGGTCAGCTGTAGGCTCCACTTGGATGCGACTGATCACCAATTTGATCGTCTGCCGCATGTTGGCTATGGTGTCTTCCTTCTCTCTACTTTTGGGTAATCTTTGACCTTGTTTGTGGCTGGTTGTCGTCACCTTTCCCAGTGGTTGCTTCATTTCTGGCATCTTTCTTTGATGGCGCTTTGGTATCGCTAGTAGGCAGGTTCTAACCCCTGTCTTCTTGACGGCCTTGGTGGCGGAAGCTGCTTCTACGCTGCTCTTCTTGAACATTGAGTGTCTTCTTGTTTTGGCTCTATCTTCTTATAGTCCATGCCATGTGACGTTGGTGATTATGTATGTCCACAGAAAGATATATTAAGATTTCTTGTCTCATGTGCCGCCAATCATTTCTAATACTGTTATCTCTTCCCCTGCCTCTCTTTCCTTCAATCTTACCTGTTGTGACGACGTACTCCAGCTTTTCTCATCTCCTGACATGCACAAAGAATGTAGACTTGTAATCAGATAAGAGTAACCAGTTATCTCTGTGAATTAACTTCTTTCAGGATACCTGCTCTGCTCTTTCTGTCATTCCACGGTATTCTCACCATTTTGTTATAAAACCACATCGCCGCCACAATTTCAACATAACTCCTCACTCGCCTGCTAATTTTCCATGATTCACTTCCATACACCAGGATTACATCAATATAGGTCTTAATCGCTGCTTCCTCACCTAGACGGACACAAATACGTTGCAGAGAATATTCTTCCTCTTGTGGAATGCTGCGTTTGCCTGGGCCATTCTACATTTAACCCGCTGAACACTTCTTCCATCTGCTCTAGATGAGATGTGTGTGAAGGAAGTTGTGACACCAGCATCTTTCAGCTGCTGTTGCTGTACAAGGCAAGATTAAGCTCAGTAGTTTGCCATTGATTTCTGAGCGACCGGCTCACATATCCCGCAAAGTTACCAACGCGGCGAGAACCGCTACCGATTCTCGCGCAGGTTACGTTAATCAATAGAATATACGGGATTACGGAGAAAGACGTTAACACCTAGGCCAGGGAGACCGGAAATCAAACTGCATTGATAAATTCCAGTGTGAGTGCCACGCAATTTACATACGTAGAATAGAAAGGCATTTAGCAAATCGAGTAGCCGTACATGCATCAGAGTGGATGAAATAGAGAGTTAATCAGTCTTCAGGAATCCTTGTCAGTTGAAATGTTATAAAATGCCATCCTTGTTGATTTCTGGTCAACTCCTAAACGATGGCCCTAACAAAGAAAAAAGCATTTCGTGTCGCTTACTCGACGAACAATAAACGATTGCTGATATTGGGAAGCGCTAACAATTTGATCGTTCCAGCCAGGTTTATGTAAACAGAAAGAGTTCGTGTTATATTTGAAATTGCCGTGGGGATAACAACTGTTCCACATTTGAACAATAGCTGTGACCAAGTGTTTTACGAGTTTCAGCTATAGTATTATTCACTTTAATATTAAGTGATATATAATTCTAGTAATTCTACACGTTTTCTGTATTCATCTGGCGAGATGCGGGGAAATAGGGCCTGGCCATAAATAGTGTAAAATATTGTTTGTGGCTACTGTGATTAAATTCACTTTTTTTCTCCTCAATATACTCACAGTGCTGAAGTCTTGTTTCCTGTCGTAGATATTCTTTAATTAGTTAACAGAGGCCAACAGTAATGACTAATGTTTTTCAAAAGGCTTAAGCCAGAACCTGTGTGGGTTTTCCCAATATTTTAAAGCCGGTAATATTGGAAAAATCCGAAAAGATATCCGTCACATACTGACGTAAGGAATTCTCTATACACATTATGTGTCGTGTCGATCAGCGTGGACTGTCACTGGTCGCCACCTCACACAATCACCAGTCAATGGATCAGGTCTGTGTTCTAGCCCCGATTATGCCATTTTGCTACGTCATCCGGGTATTCATCTCTATGCCTTCCCCTGGATTGTTCCCCAATAATTGTGCCAGTTGTCACCAAGTTTTCTGGTTTATTTCTCCTCATTAAAAAGTTAGTTGAATATCCTGTACAAGACAGTCAACCCCTGCATATTTTGGCTGTTTGTGATTTCTTGGCAAGTTTACGTTCTGTAGTTTGCCATTCTTTTCTGAACGACCGTCACTCATACCATTGTATGGAAACCAACGCAAGGTGGTCTGCTTCCAAATTGCACGCAGCTGTGTTTTCGAATGCGGTATACGGTATTACAAATAGCATTTGTAACCCTTTCGCCACGTAGCGAGCTTCTCCTCATAACGTGCCCAAAAATCTTGACTTGTCTTTGTCTATTATATCTAACCATTTATTGTTTTCATGTTTTTTGAACGACTTCATTCGTTTTTCTGTCCATCCATGGTAAGCTTTGCATTTTTTTTTTCAGAAACCACATTTCTACTGCCATTAGATATTCTCCAGTTTCCCTGTGTATTGTCCATGTTTCACATGCAAGGAACAGTATAGATCCTATATATAAATCATGTAAAGATAATTGTTGTGGCTTCCGTGTTTCATTCATTCATTCAGTAGCATGTCCTTTGCAGAACCTCGCTCCCATAACAACCTTCCGGAAAACTTCTCGATCACAAGCAAGATGTCCCGCGTCTGATACACCCATCTGGAGATCATCCGCCACATCCTGCACCCATCTTCTCTTTGGCCTTCCTCTTCCTCTCTTCCCAGGCATATACCCTTCCATTATTGTTCTCTCCAAACTTTCGTGACGTTTCAAGTGACCAAAATACTTCAATTTTCTTTGTTTTATCGTCTTTAATAGCCATCCCTCCTCAATATTCAACTCTTGAAGTATGGATGCATTTGTTCTTTTCTTTACCCAAGATATTCTTAGAACTCGTCTATAACATTTATATTCAAAGGCATGTATGCGCTGTTCAGCTTGTTTAGTAAGTGTTCATGTCTCACAGGCGTATGCTGCAATAAGAAAGATGCATGATCTTAAATATCTAATTTTTGTAGTTCTGTCTGTCCCACTCCATAATTTATTCATCTGGTTTAGTCTTTGAAGAGCAATGGATAGTCGCCGTTTAATTTCTTTCATTGTGTCACCGTTATTGGTAATCAATGACCCAAGATATTCAAAAATTTCCACCACGTCCAATTTTCCCCCATTAATGTATATTTCTTTCTCCATAGTAGTTTTATCTGTATGCATTATCTTTGTTTTTGCTATGTTAAGATATAAGTTGTGATTTTCACTATTCAATTGGGTTGAGGCTATTAGGTTTTCTATGCCATTCTGTGTTGTGGATAGTAATACTGTATCATCAGCATATCGAATCTCTGGTATGTCATGACCGCCGATATTTAGGGCATCATATATCATCTGTTTATATCATCTCTTACATTTCTCATTATATTTTCGGCGTAAAGGTTAAACAAATAGGGTGACAGCACGCAGCCCTGACGGACTCCTTGCTTGATGTCAAACCAATCTGATGACTCGCCATCTATTCTAACTGCTGCTTGTTGGTCTAGATATAGCATTTTTATGAGATGTACTACATGTGATGGAAAGCCCATAGTCCTCATGATTTCCCAAAGTTTCTGATGCTGTACAGTCAAATGCCTTTGAATAATCCACAAAACATGAGAATATGTTTACATTAAATTCTCTGCCCTTCTCTATTATTAAACGCATGTTGAATATGTGATCTCTTGTTCCTCTTCCTTGTCTAAATCCAGCCTGAACCACGTTAATCTCTTCTTCCATTTTCTTACTAAGTCTTCGCATTATGACGTTTAGTAGAATTTTACTTGCATGACTGATCAGGGCAACAGTTCTATAGTTGGTGCATAATTTCAGGTTGCCCTTTTTTGGTATTGGAATGAAGATAGTTCTCTTCCAATCTTTTGGCCATATACCATATTTCCAAATCTCTGTACATAATGCATGATATGTGTATGCTTTCTTCTCCTCCCGCTTTAATTAGTTCAGCTGGTATCTCATCACATCCAGGTGATTTACCATTCTTCAGGTTCTTTATAGCCCAAGCAATTTCATCTAATGAGGGTTCAGGTTCTGTCTCTGCTGTCATTGGCTCATGTGTCTCATTCATATCCTCACTGTCACTCATATCATACATTCCACTGCAGTACTCCTGCCATCTTTCTAGAATTCAATTACATTCACTGAAGAAATTTTTATTTTGTTATGAATTACTTTTTTTCAATATACTCACAGTGTTGAAGTCTTGTTTCAGGTCGTGAATACTCTTTAATTAGGTAACAGGGGCCAACAGTAACGTTCTTCGTCAGGCTTAAGCCAGAACCTGTGTGGGTTTCCCCAATATTCTTAAGCCGGTAATACTGGGAAAATCCGAAAAGAAATCCGCCAGACTGACGTAGAGCATTGTCTATAACAGGGGTGGGCAAACTAAGGCCCGCGGCCCGCCACCTGATTTTATGCGGCCCGCGAGGGCATTTAGAATAAACATTTTCACTTCGTTTTTAAATAATTTTGTTGAATTTTAAAGAATTTTGTGTGCCGTTATGATTGTTTTAACATTTTTGATAACATTTCTTTCTAATTATCCATTTTTTGTAAACAGTCCTTGGCCTTCGTAATGTAATGCTTCTTCTTCTTCTTTCGTTCGCCTTAAATATGTCTATAACTGCTATGTTGCCTCTTGTATGAATTTAACTGTCCTTTTTAGTTCACTCAGCAGTCCATAGAGTTTATCTTCCACTGTCGTCTCTCTAGGCCAGACGACTTTGCCTAGACATGGTGTAATTTGGACAGTCTTTGAGTATGTGCTCTGCTGTCTGCGACGATAATCCATATGTGCACATGGCTGATTCACCAATCTTGAAGCTTGTATACATTTGGTTGCGTAATCTATTGTGTCCTGTTCTGAAGCACAGAATGATTTGTTCTGGTCTGTCCATAACGTGGTAGTCGTCTTGAGCAGGTTTTGGTGGCCTTCTGACTGATTTAATCATTCTTTTCTTTTGGTGGTATGTAACGGGCAGATCAGGCTGTTCTTCTTTTGCTCCTTCCTTAGCAAATTAATCAGTTCTGTCTTTTCCAGGTACTCCACAGTGGGATGGTATCCACTGTATGGTGACCTTACGGTGGCTGCTAAGTTCAGAAAGTAGTGTCCTTAGTACTGGCAATTTCCAAGACATAATTTCGTTTTCGTTGAGGTGAGTTTCTTGCAAGCAACATATGCTTATCTTTTCTTGGTCCAAGATGTTTTCTAGTTCTATTGTTTTGTTGCTGAATCCCTCCACATTCCAGTGCATTAATTTGAGTCTTTGTTTGGTATGGCCAGACGCTCTATTCTCAGGTCCCCTGGCTCCACAGGACATCTGCGAAGGACCTCCAGTAGCTATGGTTGGATCCTTTCGAGGCATATGGCCTGGCACTGCACCTGCCTGGGGGTCCAAAGCAGGGCGAGCACCGTAACATTTAGCAGTAGTCGACATATTTCATTACACGTGATTGGTGGCATCCTGATTTCTGTGGTGCGCCTCCTGGCTGGTTGCCTCCGTATTCAGCACCTTTCCTTTGCTAGAGCAGACTGTGGTCTTACTCGAGTATAGGTGTGTAGGCACGCACACACATTTCTGCGCATGCATGTACATGCATACACATCTAGAGCATTCTCGATATTTCTCGGCGCCAGCCACTCGCTGTCGCCCCTTCTCCTGTAAGTTAAAACAGTTCCGCCGCGAGAAGGCTGCATAGGTGATGAATGCACGAGCCATTAGGGTATTTATGCAAGGTTGGGCGCTCATCCCAACCCGGCCCCTGGCTACATACAGCAACATTTGGAGCCATGTAATGCTAAAATGCTAATTTATCGAGAGAAATATTTATCGACATGTAAAAATTTAATAGGGATGATTTTATGAAAAACAGATATTTCTCTGGTGAATAAAATGATTTATTTTGCAAGAAAATATTAAATTTAAAAGTCTTTTGCTGTTATAAATTATTTCCACGTTTACAATGTTCAAATTAATTTATTTGTTGTAGTAGTATTTATATTTCTGATATTTATTCTGAGTTTACTACTTGTTTTTCAAATATTTTATTTTCACACACAGCCGGAAGTAGGTTTTGTTTCATTTCCATTTTAAAGTTTTGTACAATTCTAACTGTTTGAATTTTATTAAAACAATGAGTGTCAATAACAAACGTAAGATTGAAGATGAATGCTGTGTTTTTAATGATGAATGGACAACTAAGTACTGTTTTATAAACGTTTGTAGCAAATCAGTTTGCTTGTTGTGTCGTGAGTCAGTGGCTGTCTTCAAGGAGTACAATTTAAACAGACATTATTAAACAAAACATTCAGATGTTGGATACATTTTAACAACCGAAGGGAGAGAAAGGAAATGCCTTGAGTTGGTGAAAAAAGAGTCTTCAATTCAAGATGCTGCAACTGAAGCTAGTCTTGTGCTGTCACACAGAATTGTAAAACAGAACAAGCCATTTCTGTCACACAGAATTGTAAAACAGAACAAGCCATTTTCTGATAGCGAGTTCATCAAGGAATGTTTGCTAGATGCAGCAAACATCATGTGTCCAGAACAAAAACACAGATTTTACAACATTACTTTATCAAGGAGAACTGTGGTCAGACGTGTTGACAAGTGACAATTTGATGCATAAACTTCAAGATGCAAGTAAACAATTTTTCTGGTACTCTCTTGCATTGGATGAGAGTACCAATGTATATGATACTGCCCAATTATTGATATTTATACATGGAATAAACACTTCTTTCAAATTCACTGAAGAGTTACTGAATGTTAAGTCACTCAAAGACACAACCACAGGCCATGATATATTCAACACTGTTACTAACTGTATTGAAAGAACTGGGTTAGTTTGGAACAAGATGGCAAGTGTTACAACTGACGGAGCTCGTGCTTTGACTGGAAAAAATGTAGGTCTGGTAAAGTTGATAAGTGATAAGATTAAAGCAGAATATCCAGACCACACATTATTACCACTTCACTGTGTGATTCATCAAGAAAGTCTGTGTAAAACTGTTTTGAATATCAAGCTTGTTATTGACCCAGTTGTCAGTGTCATCAACCTCATCAGATCAAGAGGACTTAATCACAGACAGTTCAAGGCATTACTTGACGATTTGGAAACTGAACATTCCGATGTCTTGTACCACACCAGTGTTCGATGGCTGAGTCTCGGCAATGTGTTGAGGTGAGTGTGGGAGCTCAGAGAAGAAATAGTGATGTTCCTAGAAATGAAGGGCATTGAATGTGACTTTAATACTAACACTGTCAATAAAGAGTGGAAGTTAGAATTTATGTTTGCCATTGAAATTATGGAAAAGTGAAATTAACTGAATGTCAAACTTCAGGGAAATGGTGTGTTTGCACATGAATTGTATGTACATGTAAAATCATTTCAGGCAAAACTCTCACTGTTCTCCAGACAAGCAAGTGAAACAAAGATTTTGTCACTTCCCTTTGCTGAAACAAGAAACCATTTCTGGTGAAATGACTGAAAAATACAAAGCCCAATTAGATGCACTGATTGAAGAATTTGGATGGAGATTCCAAGAACTTAGAGCCACAGTTCAATATTCTCAGTTCCCCTTTTAGTGCAGAAGCTGATACAGCCACAGTGGACACACAGCTGGAGCTGCTTAACTTACAAGCAGATCATGACCTGAAAGAGAAATTCAAGACAGATGGTTTGCTGGATTTCTATGGATCTTTATCACAAGAATCATTTCCCAACTTGAAAAACTTTGCAGCTAAACTTTTATCATTATTTGGATCAACATACATTTGCGAACAAGCATTCTCTTGCTTGAAGATCAACAAATCTAAGAATAGGTCTTTATTGTCGGACTGCAACTTGCATGCTGCCATGAGAATTTCAACAAGTAAACATTCTCCAGATTTCAAGAATATTATCAAAAACTGCAAGCAGTTACATACATCTCATTAGAAATCAACAATTATAGTGACAGTGTAGTCAGTTTGTGTCTAAATTAAAGCCACTGATATATAATAAAGAATATTTGTTATAATAACAAGTTGTAAAATCTTGTTAACAAATTAGTAAAAGGTTTTGTCCATATTGTCAAATATAATGTATAAGTGTATAAGTAAAATAGAATTGCAATAATTAGTTATTTATACTGCTTAATAACCTATACATAATTAATAATTACTTATTGTGATAGGTTCCTGTAAATATATATATGCGGCCCGCCAATAGCTTTTCATTTGTCAATGTGGCCCTCCGCAAAAAACGTTTGCCCACCCCTGGTCTATAATCATTATGTGTCGTGCCGATCAGCGTGGTCAGTCATTGGTCACCACCTCACACAATCACCAGGTCAGTGTTCTTGTCCCGATCATGCTATTTTGTCAAGCCACAAGGATATTCATCTCTATGCCTTCCGCTTGCTCTTTAAATTGTCCTAACAATTTTGTTGCCAGCAGTCAGTTTTCTAGTTTATTTTTCCTCATAACTAGACCAAAATATCTTGACTGTCCACATCTAATTTCTCTTACAATTTACGGTTTTCATCTGTTTCTTGAAGGACTTGTTAGTTCATTCTTCTGTCCATCCATGGCAAGCTTTGCATTTTCTTCAGAAACTACATTTCTACAGCCATTAGACGTTTCTCAGTTTATTGTCCGTGTTTCATAAACATGTAGCAGTATGTCTGTGCGCGTGCGGCTCTCTCTCTCTCTACACACACCCCCCCCCCCCCTCCCCGCGTTTCCATCCTGTTTCAGGATATTGCAGTCAACACCAGCATCTTTCAGCTGTATGTTGATTCCTGATTACGCTCATCAGCACGCCACAACTTTTCTGAGCGACCGGCTCCATACTCTCATAAGTCACTGGCACGACTCGAACCACTTCTAATTCTCATGCGCTCACGTCAACCACGAGAGTATTCGGGATTAACGGAGAAAGCTGCTAACCCCTCAGCCAGGGAGCAGGCATATATATATATATATATCTATCTATGGAATGTTATGCAGGAATTTGGAATACCAAGGAAGTTAATTAACATGACCAAACTATGCATGGAAGATACTTATAATATAGTAACACATAAAGGCAGGAAATCAGACCCCTTCCAAATAACATCTGGCTTGAAACAGGGTGATGCACTATCGCCGCTACTCTTCAATCTGGCTCTAGAGAAAGTTGTAAGGAAGGTAAAGGAGGAATGTGATATTGGAGGAACATCCAAGCTGCTTGGTTATGCAGAGGATATAGATATTATAGGGCAAAGTGAACAAAAGACATTAGAAATATTGACTCACTTAAAGGAAAAAGCCCAACAGATGGGGCTGGTTATCAACCAAGATAAGACAGAATATATGGTAATTTCAAGAGACGGAATGGCTAAAAACTCTGGCCACATACAAATAGATAATATGACCATTAAAAGAACGGAAACATACAAATACCTGGGTACAATCTTCAACTGCTCCAACATCATAAGGGAAGAAATACAAACTAGAATCAACTCTGGAAATAAGATATACTATGCACTACAACATCTACTAAAATCAAAGGCGCTATCTCGTAACACCAAAATCACAATATACAAACCACTGATCAGACCAGTTGTGCTGTATGGCTCTGAAACCTGGAGTACAACGAAAGGAGACGAAGCCTTGTTACAAACCTTTGAGAACAAAATTTTAAGACACATCTTTGGACCCATTAGGGATACACAAAGTGGAGAGTGGAAAAGAAGAAGTAACAAAGACATTTATGATCTGTTTAAGTCCCCGCTAATCACTGGTATCATGAAGGCTAATAGACTACAATGGCTGGGGCATATAGAAAGAATGGAAGATAATAGGGAAACAAAACTCGCTTACACTCAGGAAATAAATGACCGTAGACCCCGAGGTAGACCAAGAAGGCGGTGGAGAGATAATATACATACAGACCTACAAGCACTTGGAATCAACGACTGGCAAGAGAAGGTCCACCAGAGAGACGAATGGAGACAGATTGTATTTGCAGCAAAGAACCTCAATGGCTCGGAATGCTGAAGAAGAAGAAGATATATATATATATATATATATATATATATATATATATATATATATATATATATATATATATATATATATATATACATACATATGTATATACACACACACACACACATATATATATATATACATATAAAACATTCACATATTATAGGCAACGGCTCACACTAAGATGGCTAGTTCCCTTCCGCAGCGCTTAACATTCCAAGATTCTCCTCACTATTAGCCTAACATTCTGTAATTCTCCTCAGTGTTAATTTAACATTCCAGGATTCTTCCCAACATTAACTTAACATTGCAAGGCTCTCTTCAACATTAACAGCTTTCCTGCTGAACTCAAATTTAGCCAGTGGCACTTAGGCATGCTCCTCACAGACACTGAATGTAAATGTTTAAATACACAACAAACATATTACAAGGTCCGTCCCTTTGTTGTTGTACAGCTACTGTTTTAAGCAAGTCTATCAACATTCTCATTTCCCATGATGTCTCTGAAATCAGGAATCCAATGTAATGTTATACTGATGGAGTAGGATGCCATCAAACTGTGGATTATATGGTTGTCATGAGTTCAAATCCATACTGAAGCATATTGTTTTTACAAACTGACCTGAGCTCCGTGGTTGACTCAGCCTAAATTGGGTCCCAGCAAATGTCCTGGAAAGTAAAGGTGACTGGCATGACACTGACCACATCAGCCATAAAGTGCAGTTTGGTCTATACAAATATGGGACTAACACCATACACCTCAAGGGGTGTGAAAGTAGCCAATTCATTTTTCAGATACAATCAAATTTCAGTTAGATCTGAAAGCTAGCAACCCAGGGGACTTGGATGCAAAAGTGACGAAAGAAATTCAGTCATTGCTAGATAGTAAATTTGTCAGTAAGGCGACTGACTGCATAGCTAGTCATGCCAAGGGGCTCACAAACCTGCCAACTTTATGGTCTCTCTAAATTGCATAATCCTGGGGTACCACAAAGACCTATTTTATTTATGGTCAACTCTGCCCACCGCAGGATGGCAAAATGGCTAGCTGACATTCTCAAACCAGTGGGACAACCAATTGACCCCTAAATACAAAAAAGATTCATTTGAACAGGTGGAACTACTAGACATATCAATCTTGAACAAAAGTACATGGAGTCAATGGACATTGCGTCTCTTTACATTAACATTCCCCTGGAAGAAACATCCAAACTTGAAAAACTACTACTACCGTGCACATCCAATATTAAATTCAATTGTCTTAAAACATCCTACTATCAAATTGAGGCAGTGGCCATGGGGAGTCCTCTAGGTACAATTCTAGCAGGCATCTTTATGGCACCTAGAAGAACAATGAGTCTCAATTATTAAGGATCTGTTTCTATATTGCTGTTATGTGAATGATACATTGTTTATCACAGAGACTAGAAAACAAGCAGAATCGTTCTACTTCACCAGAAACCAAGCCCACAAGAACATCTCTTTGTCTACTGACTGGTCTGACACTCCAACAGGAACTGGACACCCTTAACCACACTCTACAATCTAATGGATATCCAGCTGACATCAAGCATCACTGCCAGCCACCTAAACCTATCCCATATGTTTTAAGTGTTCCAGCTTCAGTATTATTCATTTTATTCACTTTGTATAATATATAACTACAGTATGCACCTGACGAGACGCAGTGAAATATGCCAGGCAATAAATCGTGCAACATACAGTTTGTGGCTTCTGTGTTTAATTCACTAAAGGAATACATTGTTATGAATTTATGTTTTCAATGCCATTGGTTCTTCATCTCAGCAATTACAGGGATATTGTTTATCATAGATCATATGTCTGATTTGACATTGTGTCAGTGGCTATGCTAGAGTTGTCAAATTAAGTCAATAATTAGGGAACCGAAATAGCTAGCATGCTTGCCAGACAGCCCAGTGGTAATCTGTCTGTTCAAATCCCCTTTGAGACGGGGATCATTTTTTTTGATTGACTTGGACTTCTTGGCTGACCAAGCCTTAATAAAATGTCCAGGAAGTTAAAAGTGCTTAGTGTAATAATGACCACATAATTCAGCGAGTGCCAACTGCTCCAGAAATATTTACTTTATACCACCTACCCAATAAGCCTTGTGGTGTGAAAAGGGAATTTTTACTTTTTGACAGGAGAAATTACATAAATGATCAAGTCCATCTTTTATATTCCCAACTTTTTACGACAAATAGCCAAGAAAAGTTGGGAATATAAAAGAGATCTCCATAACAGTTTTGTGGATTTTAAACAGGCTTATGACAGTGTCCATAGGAATAGTCTGTGGAATGCTATGCAGGAATTTGGAATACCAAGGAAGTTAATCAACATGATCAGACTATGCATGGAAGATACTTATAATATAGTAACATATAAAGACAGGAAATCAGACCCTTTCCAAATAACATCTGGCTTGAAACAGGGTGATGCACTATCGCCGCTCCTTTTCAGTCTGGCTCTAGAGAAAGATGTAAGGAAGGTAAAGAAAGAATGTGCTATTGGAGGAACATCCAAACTGCTTGGTTATGCAGATGATATAGATATTATAGGGGAAAATGAACAAAAGACATTGGAAATATTGACTTTAAAGGAAAAAGCTCAACAAATGGGGCTGGTTATCAACCAAGATAAGACAGAATATATGGTAATTTCAAGAGAAGGAATGGCTAAAAACTCTGACCACATACAAACAGATAATATGACCATTAAAAGAACGGAAACATACAAATACCTGGGTACAATCTTCAACTGCTCCAACATAATAAGGGAAGAAATACAAACTAGAATCAATTCTGGAAATAAGATATACTATGCACTACAACATCTACTAAAATCAAAGGCGCTATCTCGTAACACCAAAATCACAATATACAAAACACTGATTAGACCAGTTGTGCTGTATGGCTCTGAAACCTGGAGTACAACGAAAGGAGACGAAGCCTTGTTACAAACCTTTGAGAACAAAGCCTTAAGACGCATCTTTGGGCCCATTAGGGATACACAAAGTGGAGAGTGGAAAAGAAGAGGCAACAAAGACATTTATGATCTGTTTAAGTCCCCGCTAATCACTGGTATCATGAAGGCTAATAGACTGCAATGGCTGGGGCATATAGAAAGAATGGATGATAATAGGGAAACAAAACTCGCTTACACTCAGGAAATAAATGACTGTAGACCCCGAGGTAGACCAAGAAGACGGTGGATAATATACATACAGACCTACAAGCACTTGGAATCAACGACTGGCAAGAGAAGGTCAACCAGAGAGACGAATGGAGACGGCTTGTATCTGCAGCAAAGAACCTCAATGGCTCGGAACGCTGAAGAAGAAGAAGAAGAAGAAGATCAAGTCCATGATTGTGACCAATCATGTGAAGAGATTATATTAGAGATTATGCCAGAGAATGTGGAAGCTGAAGTAGAATCCCGTGTTTGTGTGTACACACATACAGTTAATAGCAGTCCTTTTACAGAACATTACAATCAACCCCAACATTTATTGGCTAACTGTGATTTTCTAATGAATATTACAATCAGTAGTTTGCCATTGCTCTCTGAACAGCCAATACTAACACCATGGAAATCAATGCAAAGCGATCTGCTCCCAAATCAATTTTGAACTCTCTGCCCTATATGTCAGGAGATTTTGAAACTGCATTCACACATCCTTAAGCCTCAGATGCCAACTGACTACA
The DNA here is from genome assembly GCA_014155875.1 of Cepaea nemoralis. NCBI lineage: Eukaryota > Metazoa > Mollusca > Gastropoda > Stylommatophora > Helicidae > Cepaea > Cepaea nemoralis. The sequence goes on from JACEFZ010028051.1 coordinate 623,135, forward strand.
CACAAACTGAACAAGTATGCCACAAAGACAAAACTACAAAGTCAACAGAAGCTGGTCCTGGTTTGTTATTGTACTAAAAGAAACAACCGGGCAAACAATGATTTCTGATGTACAATTATATATGCGAGAATGATCAGCGGCTGGCCTTTGCAACTGGGTCAAGGACTGGACTTCACAAGCCAGTCAAGGACTCATCTTCAAGCTGCAGTTCTGTCAGTTTAATTTCATGTTTCCTGTTGAGAGAAAGAAGGAGTGAATAAAACAATAGTTACATGGAGTCAGTGATACCTGGAGGATGTGTTGATGATACCTGGAGGATGTGTTGATGATACCTGGAGGATATGTTGATGATACCTGGAGGATGTGGTGATGATACCTGGAGGATGTGTTGATGATACCTGGAGGATGTGTTGATGATACCTGGAGGATGTGTTGATGATACCTGGAGGATATGCTGATGATACCTGGAGGATATGCTGATGATACCTGGAGGATGTGTTGATGATACCTGGAGGATGTGTTGATGATACCTGGAGGATATGCTGATGATACCTGGAGGATATGCTGATGATACCTGGAGGATGTGCTGATGATACCTGGAGGATGTGTTGATGATACCTGGAGGATGTGTTGATGATACCTGGAGGATGTGCTGATGATACCTGGAGGATATGTTGATGATACCTGGAGGATATGCTGATGATACCTGGAGGATGTGTTGATGATACCTGGAGGATGTGTTGATGATACCTGGAGGATATGCTGATGATACCTGGAGGATATGTTGATGATACCTGGAGGATATGCTGATGATACCTGGAGGATATGCTGATGATACCTGGAGGATGTGTTGATGATACCTGGAGGATGTGCTGATGATACCTGGAGGATGTGCTGATGATACCTGGAGGATGTGCTGATGATACCTGGAGGATGTGTTGATGATACCTGGAGGATATGCTGATGATACCTGGAGGATATGCTGATGATACCTGGAGGATGTGTTGATGATACCTGGAGGATGTGTTGATGATACCTGGAGGATGTGCTGATGATACCTGGAGGATGTGTTGATGATACCTGGAAGATATGTTGATGATACCTGGAGGATATGCTGATGATACCTGGAGGATATGCTGATGATACCTGGAGGATATGCTGATGATACCTGGAGGATATGCTGATACCTGGAGGATATGCTGATGATACCTGGAGGATATGCTGATGATACCTGGAAGATGTGCTGATGATACCTGGAGGATGTGCTGATGACACCTGGAGGATGTGCTGATGATACCTGGAGGATGTGTTGATGATACCTGGAGGATGTGTTGATGATACCTGGAGGATATGCTGATGATACCTGGAGGATGTGTTGATGATACCTTGAGGATGTTTTGATGATACCTTGAGGATGTGTTGATGATACCTGGAGGATGTGTTGATGATACCTGGAAGATGTGTTGATGATACCTTGAGGATGTGTTGATGATACCTTGAGGATGTGGTGATGATACCTGGAGGATGAGGTGATGATACCTGGAGGATGTGTTGATGATACCTGGAGGATGTGTTGATGATACCTGGAGGATGTGTTGATGATACCTGGAGGATATGTTGATGATACCTGGAGGATATGCTGATGATACCTGGAGGATATGCTGATGATACCTGGAGGATGTGTTGATGATACCTTGAGGATGTGTTGATGATACCTGGAGGATATGTTGATGATACCTGGAGGATATGTTGATGATACCTGGAGGATATGTTGATGATACCTGGAGGATATGTTGAGTGTGTTGTTATTTCTATAGGGTAATAAAGATATGATGATACTTAAAGGATATGTTGATACCGTTTTTTTAAAGAATATACTGAAATATACCGGAATAAGTGGACAACTCTGCAGCTGAGCAGAGCAGGGCACTCACTTGTCCTTACAGTCGGATATGGCTGCTAAAGGTAGAGGTAAAAGACCACCATGTGAATGTGGAAGGCAAGGGGAAACCACCACATTATCTTCCCAAGACTTCATGGCAAAACACATATCAGAGTTAGTGAACGACGTTAATGGCTGTCTTAGGACATCCTCGTCCGGTAGGGACAGTCATGAGCCACAGGTGACACCAGACCGTCATCCAGCTACTGATGGCAAAATCATAACTAAAATAAATAAATTTAGAGTAGGAACATGGAATGTTAGGACATTAAATGAGCTAGGAAAGTTGAACAATGTTCTAAGAGAAATGGATAGCATGAATATGAATATACTAGGCGTTAGTGAGATGAGATGGAAGGGATCTGGCAAAATTATAGCTGACAACCACACAATAATTTATTCTGGAGGGGATACACATGAAAAGGGGGTAGGAATAATACTTGACGAAAGAAACAGCTAAGTCACTTAATGGATACTGGTGTATTTCAGATAGAGTTATGTTGGTCAAAATCAAAGGCAAACCAATAGATATAAATATTATACAAGTATATGCACCAACAACAAGCAGTAGTGATGAAGAAATACAACACTTTTACGACGAAATAGAAATGGCGATGGCTCAAATTGGATCACAGGAAATAAAAATAATACTTGGAGATTTTAATGCAAAAGTAGGAAAGGGGAAAATGGAGGATGTAGTGGGGAATTATGGTTTAGGTACAAGAAATGAAAGAGGGGAAAAGCTAATAGAATGGGCAAATATCAATGATATGATAATTGGAAACACATGGTTTAAACACCATAAAAGACGACTATACACATGGAAAAGCCCTGATCAGAAAATACGCAACCAAATTGACTACATACTAATTAATAAAAGATTTAGAAATGCTCTAATTAATGTAAAAACAATGCCTGGCGCCGACTGTAATAGTGATCATGTACCACTATGTGGACAAATAAAAGTAAGATTAAAGAGAGGGAAACAAATGGTTAGGAACATGAGACTTAATAAAGAGGTTCTGAAAGTAGATAAAGAAATTCAAGAACAATACATAGTGACTGTGAAAAATAGGTACAATGCAATAGCTAAAATACAGAGTATAAATGAACAATGGGAAATGTTAAGGGACTCCATTCATCAAACTAGCAAAGAAATATTACCGGAGAGAAGTCAAATAGCTAAGAAAAAATGGATGAATGAAGAAATCTTAATGCTGATGGACAAAAGAAAACAGAGTAAAAATGACAAACAAGAATACGCTAAGATAAATAAAGAAATAAAAGATAAATGTTGGAAGGCAAAAGAAAGTTGGTTAAATGAGCAGTGCAAAAAAAATTGAATTAAATGCCATTAAAGATACAAAAAATATGCACAGACAAATCAGTGAGCTCACGGGAAGAAAAATAAGAATAAATACAGGGTGTTTGAAATCAAAAACAGGAAAGATATTATTGGAGGAAGATGATATAATGAAGAGGTGGAATGAGTATATAAAAGAATTATATGATGGGGAAAGGGAAGAATTAACAGAAGAAAGTAACTTAGAAGGTCCACCTATTCTAAAAGAAGAAGTCGCTGACGCTATGAAATATATGAAGCAAGGAAAAACAGCTGGACCAGATGAAATCACAATAGAAGAATTAGAAGTATTGGGAGAATTTGGAGTAGATATATTAACCAAAATGTTAAATGATATTTACAGCAGTGGATATCTACCCAGTGATATGCTGAAATCTGTATTTATAGCTATACCAAAAAGACCAGGAGCAATTGAATGTGAAGATTTTCGCACAATTAACCTCATAAACCATATCACTAAGCTTCTGCTCAGAATCATAATGAGAAGAACCAGAAAGAAAATAAAAATGGAAATTAGTGAAGAACAGTATGGATTTGTGGAGGGAAAGGGCACAAACAATGCAATATATACATTACGGACACTAATAGAAAGGTCAATAGAGAAACAGAAAGACATATATTTATGCTTCATAGATTATACTAAGGCATTTGATAAAGTAAAACATGATGAGCTGATTAAAATGTTGGAAGATATCAACATTGATGGGAAAGATTTAAGAATAATAAAGAATATTTACTGGAACCAAGTAGCAGCAATTAAAATTGGAAATAAAGAGGGTAGTTACGAACACATAAAGCTAGGAGTACGACAGGGATGTGTCTTGTCACCAGATCTCTTCTCCCTATATAGCGAAGTAATAATGAGAGAGATCAAAGAGATGCCAGGAATACTAGTTGGAGGTTATAATATAAATAATATACGCTATGCAGATGACACAGTATTGGTGGCAGATAAATCAACAGACCTACAACAATTGTTGGACACTGTAGTAACAGAGAGTGCAAGGAAAGGACTCTCCTTGAATATCAAGAAAACAGTAACAATGGTGATATCAAAGAAAATGGTGACACCAAAATGTGACATAGAAATAGAAGGAAAAATTCTTAACCAAGTGGATAATTTTAGATACCTAGGGACATTTATAACATCAGATGGAAGATGTACAACAGAGATTAAGAGCAGAATAGGGCAGGCAAAGGCCGCATTTCAGAAAATGAAGAGTATCTTGTGCAATAGGCCACTATCACTGAGTGTAAGAAAGAGAGTGCTGAAATGCTATGTAGAACCAGTTTTGCTGTATGGCAGTGAATCTTGGAATATAAATGAACAAATTAAGAAGAAATTAGAAGCAACAGAGATGTGGTTCCTGAGACGAATGTTGAGAATTCCTTGGACTGCTAGAGTAACTAACGATGACTGCCTGATACAGGCTAATGAAACTAGAACACTATATACAACAGTAAGAAAGAGACAAACAGCTTTCTTTGGTCATGTAATGAGAAGAGAGGCATTGGAGAACATCGTGACAACTGGAAAGATCGAGGGGAAGAGAGGCAGAGGCAGACCAAGAGAAATGATGCTGGACGGATTGAGACGGTGGCACGGAGGAATATCAGCAGCAGAGTTGATCCAGAAAACCAAAGACCGAGATCTGTGGAGAGCCATGAACGCCTACGCCAGCTGGCAGGGCACTTGATGATGATGATGATGATGATGATACTGAAAATATGTGCCGAACACAAAACCAGAATGAGAAAGAAAGATGGTCATAAGCTGACAGATCATCCATGGTAATCAGCAAACAAAATCTACCATGAAAGTCAATTCTTAACATAGAAATACCTACAGAATAGTCTATAAAATACTGTAGGTATACTTATGCAGCATTTTTACTACCAAAGAGAGAAAGAGAAAGAAAGAGGTGTTTTCAAGGCACCTGGGCCAGGTTCTATACTGGCCAAGATCTACTAACACATCCTAGTCGTGCGTCCTGGGCAACAGGTCCCTTCGGGGTCCTGGCTAACATAGTAGGATCGCTGATTCTTCCGAAGTCGGAGAGTATCTGCCTGCTTGGCGAGGAACCACCAGTCTGCACACCAATAAGCCAGACATGGGACAACGGATACTCACGCAAACCTCAGGTCCGGTATGACATCACACTGATGTTGGACAACAGGATGTCTTCATCCGACATACAGGATTTCATGCTGAAGTTCACAGCCAGTGAACGCAAGCAAGAAAAGAAAGAAAGAAAGAAAGAGAGAGAGAGAGAGAGAGAGAGAGAGAGAGAAAGAGAGAGAGAGAGAGAGAAGAGAGAGAGAGAGAGAGAGAGAGAGAGAGAGAGAGAGAGAGAGAGAGAGAGAGAGAGAGAGAGAGAGAGAGAGAGAGAGAGAGAGAGAGAGAGAGAGAGAGAGAGAGAGAGAGAGAGAGTAAAACAATTAAAAATTAACTGGAAAAATTCTGGAAATCTAGAGCTGGTGCCACCCAATTCCAACTGGAATTCAAGCTGGGGGAAAAAAAAGCTTAAATTGGCGTGACAAAATCCTTAATGTGGAGCTCATGGTGAGAAATAAATAAATACCAGTGGATCAAGGTGAAAAACAAAATCAACAAATCACGCTGGTAATGGATAGAACATTCATTGAGAAAACCTGAAAATAGTTTAACTAGAAAGGCCTTTGTCTGGAATTAACAGGGCAAAAGAAATAAAGGAAGCCCTAAAAGCACACAGAGAAGAGGTGTCGAGACAGAAATGTATAATATGGAGAGGAAACAAATAAGAGTTGAATGGGACAGCCAAGAAAAAGAAGACTTGGAGTGAGCTGGTTTAGAATTTATGCCCCAATGGGGAATAAAGTGAAAAAGATGACGAAAGTATATATACAACAATCCAGAAATACACTTTGAGTACATGCTGCAGAAATAGCAAAAATACAATTACTTCAGAAGTACCTATACAATAATTACATCAGAAATATAGGGTGTATTTTTAATGACTGTGCAGTGTTTGAAAATATTGCCAGTCCAAGTTTTGAAGTAACACTCTGTAAAGTTCATACAACATAATAGGTAAATACAAAACTTGGACCGGCAATATTTTCAAACAATGCACTGTCATTAAAAATACACCCTATACCTATACAAAACTTACTGTAGAAATACCTATACAATACATACTGCAGAAATGTCTCTACAATACTTACAGCAGAAATGCCTCCTGCGTGTGCTGCACTTTGGTGAAGTTGACAACAATGGCACATCGTGTCTTGGCAGAGTCAAACAGTGGTAAGACATACTTGAGGCCAACACGATCTAGATCCTCAAAGCTCACCTGGGACACTCTGTCCAACATATCCCTGGCAATAAAAGATGCTCAAATTATGTCACAGGCACAATCCAGCACTGCAAAAACTAGACCAGTCATATCGTCACAACACTGTAAGAACATATCTTGTTATAGTTTTACAACACAATTTTGTAGCAAGTTGGCAAATCACATCTACACAATACAAGATTGTAAGAACTTGTCTAATCGTATCTTCACAATACAAGATTGTAAGAACTTATCTAGTCACATCTTCACATTACAACATTGTAAGAGCATGTCTGGTCAAATCTTCATTATACAACATTGTAAGAACTTGTCTTGACACATCTTCATAGTCTAGTGACATCTTCACAACACAGCATTGTAACAACTACTTCAGTCATATCATAAAACTTTAAGAATTTACCTTGCATTACAACAAAATATTGTAGCAAGCTGTCTAGTCAAATCACAATACAACATTGTTAAGCACTTTTTAGTTACATCTTCATAGTCTAGTGACATTTTCGCAACACAGCATTTAACAACCTGTCTATGTAGATCTTCACAACACAACATTATAACATCTTTCTAATAACATACAACACAAAACTTTCACAAAGGTCACATATTCACAATACAACATTCTATGAACTTTCTAATATACTCAAAACACAAAACAACATTATGGCTTATCCACTTCCCAATAATCACATCTTCACAACATTATAAGAGCTTGTCTAGTCAATCTTCTATCTAGTGATATCTTCACAACACAACATTTAATGACTTGTGCATTGTTGTGATTTACATCTTCACAACATTATAACATTTTCATAACATACTCAAAACAACATTACGGCTTATCTACTTTACAACAGTTACATCTTTGTAACACAGTGTAACATTGTAACTTGTGTAGTCACAACACTATAGACACCTGCCTAATCACATCTTCATGAATACCCAAAATAAAATATACTAGCAACTTGTCTGGTCATATTTTTCTAACACATTAACAATTAGCATACAAAGCAAAGTTGCCTTGAGAGAACTATCGGACATAATGCAAATGAAACATCAATCACTTTAAATGAAACATCAAAATTAATAAATGAAACATCAAACATAATAAATAAAAACAGCAAGCACTAGAAATCAAACATTAAACACAATAAATGAAACATCAAACACTATAAATGCAAAAGCAAACACTATAAATGAAATAAAAGCTATCAATGAAACAGCAAAACTATAAATTAAACATCAAAAGCTATCAATAAAACAGCAAAGACTACCAATGAAACAGCAAACATACATACTTGGGGTATGAGTGAGGCACTTGCTGGAAGTAGGAGAGGAGGGATAGTTCGGAAGATTTGAGTACAGTCTTTTGTTCTTCTACTAGCTCGAAAATGAGGCTTGATTTGGCTGCTTCCAGTTCCATCTGGGAGAATTCTTGCTCTCCTGTCAGGTACTCTGTCTGTAGAATATTCAACATGGAAATATATTCTCTCTCAGGTACTCTGTCTGTAGAATATTCAACATGGAAATATATTCTCTCTCAGGTACTCTGTCTGTAGAATATTCAACATGGAAATATATTCTCTCTCAGGTACTCTGTCTGTAGAATATTCAACATGGAAATATATTCTCCCTCAGGTACTCTGTCTATAGAATAATCAACACCCCGGGAAGGTTAACCCGGTCAACAAATGCCCGCAGAAGTCGGATATGTTGGCCTAATGGCGCAAGAACGCAGCTCTGCTGTAAACAGGCACAACGCAATCACGTCCAAAAAAAACAACTCCGGATGAACGCAGAAGAAGAAGAAGAAGAAGAAGAAGAAGAAGAAGAAGAAGAATAATAATAATAATAATAATCAACATGGAAATATATTCTCTCTCAGGTACTCTGTCTGTAGAATAATCAACATGGAAATATATTCTCTCTCTGGCATTATACCTGCAGGATATTCAACATTTAGAAATATAGATATTCACTTTCAGGTACTATTTCTGCAGGATATTCAACAAAGAAATATAAATATTCTACCTCAGGTACTCTGCCTACAGAAAAATCAAAATTTAGAAGTATAGATATTCTTTCTCAGGTACTTTATCTGCAGGACTGGTACTCAGGTATGTATTTTGATGGCATTTTCTGATAAAATGCATACTAAAATACTGACATCCTCTCATAAAATGAAATACTGACATCCTCTCATACAATGAAATACTGACATCCTCTCATACAATGAAATACTGACATCCTCTCATACACTGAAATATAGACATCCTCTCATACACTGAAATACTGACATCCTCTCATACAATGCAATACTGCCATCCTCTCATACAATGCAATACTGACATCCTCTCATACAATGAAATACTGACATCCTCTCATACAATGCAATACTGACATCCTCTCATACAATGCAATACTGACATCCTCTCATACAATGAAATACTGACATCCTCTCATACACTAAAATATGGACATCCTCTCATACACTGAAATACTGACATCCTCTCATACAATGCAATACTGCCATCCTCTTGCACAATGAAATACTGACATCCTCTCATAAAATGAAATACTGACATCCTCTCATACAATGCAATACTGACATCCTCTCATACAATGCAATACTGACATTCTCTCATATAATGAAATACTGACATCCCCTTGCACAATGAAATACTACTGACGCAGAGGTGATGATGATGACGAAAGGACAATGTATGCTTACCACTATAGCTTTGGCTTCCTTGTAGGGATCCTGAATGTAAGTGGCTTTGCTCAACACGAAAAACAACAGACCAGCCTCAACATCTACATACATGCTGGTGCATAGAAAAACAGAGAAGATTAGAACTAGGTGTAAGCCAACAACCACACCAGTAACATCAACACCAGCATTAATATCAGCAACAACAAAGGCACCAACAACTACACCAATAACAACATTATTACCAGCAACAACAACAGTAATACCCATAACACGATAAGCCAGCAGCAACAATAACACAATAAACCAGCCATAACAACAGCAACAACAATAATAATAACAATTTTAATAATAACAATAACAACAATAACACGACAAACCAGACATGACACAATAAACTAGCAGCAACAATAATACCCATAACATGATAAGCAAAAACATCAGCTACAGCAAAACCCATAAAACCAGCAGCAACAATAACAGCAACACCAATTCTCCTTGCAACAACATCTACAATGCCAGCAATGACAACACCATCACCAACAACAGCAACACCAATACAACTGCAACAACATTACCAACAACAACAAAACAAAACAAGAAACAAGCCACATCACCAAAAACACAAGCAACAGCAACACTAATAACATTAGCAACAACAAAAATAACATCAGCATGATAAGGAAGACATGGTTGCGGCCTTGAGGGAGCACATGTACACCTCGGAGGAGCAAATGGATCACCATGGTCTGGCAAAAATGCAACAGCGAGGGGTGACGAGGGGATCTGGCTGACGATCGAAGCTCAGAGGAAAGGCGAGACAGACATATAATCAGATTGCTACTGGTACTATTAGTGTTGAAACTCTTCGCTGGCTGCTGAGGATGGGGACAGAGCGCTTATGGGAATGCCCCGAATGCTGTGATGTCGGTTCTTTAGAACCTGTCTATAACATTTACATTCAAAGGCATCTTGCAATGGGCAAGATGCATACTTATAACTACTGTTCAGCTTGTTTAGTAAGTGTTCAGGTCTCACAGGCATATGTTGCAATGGGAAAGATGTATGCTCTCAAAAACCTAATTTTTGTACGTCTATCTGTCCCACAAATGGTTTGGCCATGCAAGTAGGCTACCAGTCAACAGCATGCCACAACAAGCAATGCTGTACAGACCAGATGGAAACAGAGGAAGAGGCCGACCACGTAAACGTTGGACGGAGGGAATAACAGAATCCATGGGAATGTCGATATACGAAGCCCATAACCGGGCACTCTTCACCTCGACACCGCAAGGTACAAGAGGAACATGATGAGATGAGATGAGATCTGTCCAACACCACAATTTATTCAGTTGTTTTATTTTTTTGTAGAGCAACAGATATTCATCTTTTAATTTCTTTGATTGTGACAACATTATTGGTAATTAATGACCAAACATATTATAAATGTTCCCACCACCTCCAATTTGTCCTCATTAACATATATTTCTTTCTCCAAATTAGTTTTACCTGTATGCATTATCTTTGTTTTTGCTATACTATAGCTGACACACTTATGTTTATAATTGTAAAACTAATATCACAATAACAATCCTGTATTTATAGCTGACACACTTGTGTTTATAACTGTAAAACTTATATCACAATAGCAATCCTGTATTTATAGCTGACACACTTATATTTATACCTGTAAACTTTCATTACAATAGCAAAAACAAAATACTTGCAGCTGAAACTTTACGCTTATATTCCACAGACATGTAACTACACATTTAACTCCTATATTGCAATAACCTAAATGAAATATATGTACTTACAGCTGTAGCCTTTATACTTATAGCTGCAGCCTTTATACTTATAAATGTAGCCTGTATACATATAGCTATAGCCTTTATACTTATATCTGTAGCCTTTATACTTATAAATGTAGCCTTTATCTTATAGCTGTAGTCTTTGTACTTATAACTGTAGTCTTTATATGTATAACTGTAGCCTTTATCCCTTTACCGGGAAAATCGTCCGAATGCGTCTTTACCCCCGAACGGGCAAACCATCTAAAAGCGCCCGTGACTATTATGCATTGTAAAAACGCGATCTCTCAGCTTTCTGAGGTTTTACGCTTTGTATTTCAAAATGGATTTCAATGATTCTTCAAGTGATAATGAAGACTTCGCTGGGTTCAATTTAAGTGACATGTTTTGTTTCCTCCGAAGTCGGAGAGTGTCTGCCTGCATGGCGAGGAACCACCAGTCTGCACACCAATAAGCCAGACATGGGACAACGGATACTCACGCAAACCTCAGGTCCTGTATGACATCACACTGATGTTGGACACCAGGATGCCTTCATCCGACATACAGGACTTCGCGTTGGAGCTCAAGCCAACGAACACAAGCAAACAAGCAGGCAGTGACATTTTTAAGTGCACAAATTTGACTGAATCAGAGCTAGATATCAGTGATCAGTGTTACTTTGCGTTAGCAGTCATGAGTCAGACTTTAAAGAAAGTGATTCTGATTCTGAAAATGTGTTTGTAAATTGCCGTATAAATGACTGACAACCACAAACAATATGTTGTATTTTGTAAATATTTGTGTTCATGTGTGGATTACCGGGAACATTCATGTTAGTAAAATAATCTGCATGCTTTTTACTTCATTTTGTTTTTTATTTAAGTAAAATCGGTTGACTAACACCTTTTATGTGATGATTTTACTAATGTAACCCGAAATTTTACTGAACCTCAAAATTCTTCTTGCTCGTTCAGGGCTACAAAACAGACAAACGCCTGCCCTGTAAAGAGTTAAACTGATAGCTGTAGCTTTTATACTTATAACTGTAACCTTTATACTACATAACCTGACAAGCTTGTGGTTACAACTATAAAGGCAAACGTAGCCCTATGGCAGAAATGAATGTTGGGGCGGGAAGTGCCGTGCAAGTCAAGGATCCCTGTAAGGAATATCAGGTGTATGGTGTTAGTCCCAGGTGTTAAGACCAACCATCACTCGATGTCAAACAGCAGACGTCAATGGTGACGTTGCTAATATCACGCCAGCTTCTATTACTTCCCTGGAGATGTCCTTGTGCCCATTTGAGGCTGAATCCACCTGGGAGCCCAGGACACTTACACATTCAAATCCACCATGATGCAGATCGAACCCATGACCACTGGGCCAGCATTTAGCCACTACATCACTTGCTCGCTCGCTTTGAACTCAAGCATAGACCATACACACTATTTATGGTAGTGATTGACTGGATTTTGTATGTCGATTAGCTTTCCCTATTAACAGTGCCCCTCATCATCAGGCGAACCCACTCCGACTTCAGGGGTACTTGTAATTTACGTCCCCAAGTCAAGGACGACAGGTGAACATTTTAGCCCAGCTGTCTGGTGTCGGGGTTGAACCGCTTAGCACGGCATCAGCACAACGATTGTTTAAAACACACGTTCTTACCCATTCGACCATGCTGACCTGTACTACACCACTATAGTTCTCTTTATAACTGTTTCTTCTTCTTCTTTTGTTCACTTGAAATGTTTCTACAACTGCAAAGTTGTCTCTTGTATAAACTTCACTGTCTTTTTTTAGTTCACTCAGCAGTCCATATAGTTTATCTTCCACTGTTATTTCTCCAGGCCAGAAGGTTTGCCTAATATATGTCAAATTTGTGGCAGTCTTGGAGTATGTGATCTGCTATCTGCGACGCCAATCCACATGTGCACATAGTTGATTCGCCAATCTTGAATTCTGTATACATTTTCCATTTCCAAAACAAAAATTTCAAGTTCGATCTCGTTCAACCTGCCTCCTCTGCTTTGGTTTTGTACACATGTGGTTGCGTAATGTATTTATTGTATCCTGTTCTGGGGCGCAGAATGATTGTTCTGGTCTGTACATAAGGCTCAAGTGATCTTGAGCAGGTTTTGATGGCTTTCTGTCAGATTTTATCATTCTTTATAACAGTATATAACTGTAACCCGTATATTATGCATACCTGTAGTTGTAACTTAAGCCCAGCCCTCTGATGCGTCTCCACATGGGCCCCTCACACTGGGTGAAGTACTGCAGTAGCACCATCACCGCCGGCAGGTCTGGGTGTTGGAAGTCAGAGATACCAGCAACAGCTTGCACCATATAGGAGGATTCCACCTCTTTGACTCCCATGATAACATGGGAGTTGGCGATTTCCTCTCTTGGGATGGTTAGCTCTGAGGTTCTGGTCACATGAATGCTGTAGAACAAAGAGTACATGAATGATGTAGAACAAAGAGTACATGAATGCTGTAGAACAAAGAGTACATGAATGCTGTAGAACAAAGAGTACATGAATGCTGTAGAACAAAGAGTACATGAATGATGTAGAACAAAGAGTAAATGAATGCTGTAGAACAAAGAGTACATGAATGCTGTAGAACAAAGAGTACATGAATGCTGTAGAACAAAGAGTACATGAATGATGTAGAACAAAGAGTACATGAATGCTGTAGAACACAGAGTGCATGAATGATGTAGAACAAAGAGTACATGAATGATGTAGAACAAAGAGTACATGAATGATGTAGAACAAAGAGTACATGAATGATGTAGAACAAAGAGTACATGAATGCTGTAGAACAAAGAGTACATGAATGCTGTAGAACAAAGAGTACATGAATGATGTAGAACAAAGAGTACATGAATGCTGCAGAACAAAGAGTACATGAATGATGTAGAACAAAGAGTACATGAATGCTGTAGAACAAAGAGTACATGAATGCTGTAGAACAAAGAGTACATGAATGATGTAGAACAAAGAGTAAATGAGTGCTGTAGAACAAAGAGTACATGAATGATGTAGAACAAAGAGTACACGAATGCTGTAGAACACAGAGTGCATGAATGATATAGAACAAAGAGTACATGAATGCTGTAGAACAAAGAGTACATGAATGATGTAGAACAAAGAGTGCATGAATGATATAGAACAAAGAGTACATGAATGATGTAGAACAAAGAGTACATGAATGATGTAGAACAAAGAGTGCATGAATGATATAGAACAAAGAGTACATGAATGATGTAGAACAAAGAGTACATGAATGATGTAGAACAAAGAGTGCATGAATGCTGTAGAACAAAAAGTACAAAAATGCTATAGAACAAAGCGTGCATGAATGATGTAGAACAAAAAGTACATGAATACTATAGAACAAAGAGTACATAAATGCTATAGAACAAAGCGTGCATGAATGATGTAGAACAAAAAGTACATGAATGCTGTTGAACAGAAAGCACATGAATGCTGTAGAACAAAGAGTACATGAATGCTGTAGAACAAAAAGTACATAAATGCTATAGAACAAAGCGTGCATGAATGATGTAGAACAAAAAGTACACGAATGCTGTAGAACAAAGAGTAGCAGGCTGTAGAACAAAGAGCACAAGAATGCTATAGAATAAAATGTACATTAATAAAAGCTAAATAGGTTAATGAAAGAGGATCAACTTCATTGCACAGGGTTCTATCCCATAAATTCGATCTTCTGTCAGCAGATTGGCCTGCTGAACATGTCGCACAGAGCACAGAATCCATAGTCCCAGTGACCGTGACAAATTTGCACCCGTGAGATAATGTCAGTATGTCATTGTTTGAGAGATGTCAGTATGTCATTTTTTTAAGAGTATGTCAATATTTCACTGAAATTTCAGAAAATGTCAGCATTTAACTGCATGTATGTCAGAATTTAACTATGTAAGTATGTCAGTATTTCACTGTATGTAAGTATATCAGTATTTCATGTCAGTAGCTCACTGGCTAGGGCATGCCTCTGTCATCACATACTAACAAAGTAAAGAACACTATTATCATGAACAGGTTGAACTGGCTAGGGAGAACATATCCCTATGATACTGTACTCATTAATACAGCCAAGAATACTATTAGAATGAACAGGTTGCTGCCTAGCAAATGTTGTCACATATAACTATGAATAGAGAAACTGGCACCATCAACAAAAATGTTGTATAATCAAACCTGGATGGCCGACCTTCCACAGGGGTGTCTGGCAGGAATGCTTTCCAAGGATTTGTGGGGGGAGCCTTGCTGGCTAAGTTATACACGTTACAGGCCAAGTGTACTTGTATATTGCTGGGACTGGTGAGAATTTTCTGTAGTTCTTTCAAGTCTTTCAATACCTAGAGGTCAAATTACAAACTGAATTAGTTCAACACCAGGTCAAATCCTGTTTTAAACTTTTAGTTTGTCAATATTAGATAATCAAATCATGAGATGATGTTACATGTGGTGGTGAAATTATAAACTCTTTGTCAACATGAGATAGTCAAATAATACATGCAGTTATGTGACAGACATTGATAAATGTGCAAATTTGAGTTATTTATAAATGTGAAACAAAAGTGAGACATATACTCATAAATCAGAAACCTGGGACTGACATGGATAAAAGAAGAGATCTGTGACAAGCATGGGTAAAAATATAGATCTGGCACAGGCATGGGTAACAGTAGAGATCTGGCACAGACATGGGTAACAGTAGAGATCTGGGACAGACATGGGTAACAATAGAGATCTGGGACAGACATGGGTAAAAGAGATCTAGGACAGACATGGATAACAACAGAGATCTGGGACAGACATGGGCAACAATAGAGATCTGGGACACACATGGGTAACAGTGATCACAGCCTGGGATTCTGATATCCATCCATCCATCATGTGCCATGCTGATAAGCATGGGCGGTCATGTTTTGCCATCTCACTCGATCACTAGAGTCGTGGATCAGCTCTGTGTTTCTGTCTTGACCATGCCACATGGCCAAGCCATCCAGGTATTTTATTCTAGGTCTTCCCCTTGGTCTGTTCCCTTCGATCTTACCAGTTGTCACCAAATTCTCCAATTCATTTCTTCTCATAACATGCCCAAAGAATTTTGACTGTCTACGTCTAATGTCTCTAATCAGTTTACGATCTTCATTTATTTCTTGAAGGACTTGTTCATTGGTCTTTCTTTCTGTCCAAGGTATTCCTTGCATTTTTCTCAAAAAACCACATTTCTACAGCCATCAGATGTTTTTCAGCTTGACTGCTCATTGTCCAAGCTTCACATCCATATAAAAGTACAGGTTCTATGTAGCACCTCAATACTCTTTTTCTCATTTCAATTGACATCTTTTTATTGGTCAGTATGTTTTCCATCTTGCTAAAGGCTACTTTTGCCATGGCGATTCTTGTTCTAATCTCTTCAAGGCATCTCCCATCAGATGTTATTACTGTTCCGAGATAATTGTACCTATTCACTTGTTGAAGAATATTCCCATTTACTTGTATATTACATTGTGGTATTATCGCTCTTTCTTGTGACGACCATAATCTGTGTCTTTTTACAATTTAATTCTAACCCTAGTTGTTCACTGTGTGTAACAACCGCATCTACTAAATGTTGCAGGTCCTGTTCATTGTCTGCAATCAAGACTGTATCATCTGCATATCTAATGTTATTGATGCATCGTCCCCCAATGTTGATTCCTTCCATATCTTCAATATTTCTGAAAATACTTTCACTGTACAGGGAAAACAGATCTGGAGACATTACACATTCCTGTCTCACACTTCTCTTAATAGGCTGATACTGGCCTACTTCATTATCAACTCTTATAGCAACTTGTTGTTTCCAATATATGTTTTTTACAAGTCTAAGGTCTTTTCCGTCAATTTGTAGATCTTCAAGCATCCTTATCATGTCGACAAGTCTCACTTTATCGAAAGTCTTTGTGTAGTCAATAAAGCAAAGGTGTAGATCTTTGTTTACTTCTATAGAATGTTCGATTACGGTTCTCAGTATATACACAGCATTTACTGTACCCTTGCCTTCCACAAACCCACATTGTTCTTCTCCTATTTCAGGTTGTATTTTCCTCCTAACTCTTTGCATGATAATTCTTAGCAAAATCTTCGTGATGTGATTCTGATATAAGTAGCACATTATTTTCATTGTTCTCATCTTCCTATTCTTCTCATCCGGTTCTTATGCCTTAATGTAGTTACCCCTTTGACATGAGTACAGGACCTTCTGGTTAAACAATGTGTAAAAAATGCTTCCGGATTTAACCTGATATGAATATAAGATTCCTGGTTTAAAATGAGACAACAAAACGTACCGATTTAACCTCAAACAACAGCAAAGATTACTAGTTAAATCTCAAATGTGACAACACTAACACATTATGGTTTATCCTGATGTGACAATAAACTATTTGATTAAATGTAATGTGAAAACTAACACCAGGTTGCTGCGCTGGTCGCCAACCAGAAAAGGTCAAACTCACCTGACCAGGGTTTGAGTCTAGTTTACTGATGAGGTCTGACAGAAATGAAGCCTGCTTCAACATGGACACAACTCGTAGATTGGATTCTGAAATGATCAAATGTGATGTTACCTACAGAATCACGCTTCCTGGACAAACTTAATGCTAGGACAATACGTTAAAATGAGGTAACAACAAAACCTACCAATTTAACTACATAACAGCAAAGATTTTATTTCTAGTTAAACCTCAATGTGAAAACAATATTACATTCTGGTTTATCCTGATGTGATAAAAAACGACTTCATTAAATGTAATGTGAAAGAATTTTGTGTGGAATGCTTTTACGTCTGTCCATGATATTTTGTAATGTGAACTGCATGTTCAGAAAGATGGTGGACAGTCGGTGGCTGGTTGCTGAACTAGCTGGATTTGCCTTATACAGTAATGTTTGTGAAACTGCTGTTTTTCTAGTGACCGCTGCTTCCATCGACGATGAACTGTAATTTTCGTGACAGACTGTTATGTTGGCATCCTGGCAACCACCTTATGCATGTACGCCTGAGCATGCTGTTGGTTAGTCAGAAGACTGTCCTGTTCCACTTTTCATATGAGACAGTGAGGAGCATTTTTGTGTGATATTCACTGGCACAGGAATTGAGCATTATGGGGTGACCCTTTGTGTTGAAGTTGGAACCTCCCCTAACAACTAACGAATATGAAAACAATCAAAAATTAACATGACAACATACACTTATGCTCAACTTAATGACATCAGACACTTCTGTTCAACCTAATGAAACTTAATGCGATATTACATCTTCGTTCCTCTATTCAAAGGAGTACATCACACCTAGTTATGCACCTCAAAGGTCAGCATGTCAGACTTCGGCATGCACTTTGTAAGTTTTGCTTCTTGTAGACAGATTCCATTCAAGGTAACAGGCTCTATCTATCCATAGGTAAGTTTTCTTTTCTAATAACTTTGCCAGGGCAGTGGTCTTACAGCCTACTCTTGGTGATTTCCAACAGGGATGAAATTGCTAATGCACACAACTTGCACATAAGTCGTCCTGTTTTTCACCCTTATCCAAGAAGGTTTGGTATTCAATCTCACTACCCAAGAGATCAGGGGAATGAATGTGTGATACTAGGTAACAATGGTTCTTGGAAAAATGTCCTGTCCTATGGTAGGATTTAACCCTGTATCTTCTAAGCCTAGGGCAGATACCCCAACCTCTCTGAATCCAGAGAATCTCAGCTCAGTGCACGAGCTCGGTAGCACTGGCAAGGATCCTGAAATAAATTGGGTAAATTTTTAACTCAAAGTTTTGCCCAGGCAGTGCCGTTAGGCTACTCTTTCTTGATTCCCAACTGCGAAGAGATTTTTTACGTGCGCAACAATATACATGGGCGTACGATCTCACTACCCAGAGACCAGGAGAAATTTTGTTACTAGAAGTCCACGTCTCGGCCCTCACCAGGGCTTGAACCCGGGACCTCCAGCACTCGAGGTGGACACCATACCCCGAGACCACTCTGCCCCATTTGGCAAGTTTACGTTCAGTAGTTTGCCACTGCTGTCTGAATGACCATTTTATGAAAACCAACGCAAGGTGGGTCAGATGCCCGCAGCTATGTTTCGAAGGCGGTATGCAGGATTAAAAATTGTGTCCGTAACACGCCTGCGTGACAGAAGTACCTGGTTTAAAGCACAACTCTCTCAGCAGCGTCCTCATCAGCTTGCTGCCACTACGTTTTGCCGTGGAAGTCTCACTCAGCTGCTTCTGTGCTACAATCTTCACACGGTCAGCAGTGAAACAAATGTGGAACAACAAGTCTCTGGCCCAAGATACAGCTGTCTCGTATTTGCAATCTTCAGCCTGTGGAAATAAGAACTCAATCTTCAAAACTGGCTTATGTGCATAGTTGATGTTATTGATCACATTAAACGATCAGTTCTAGTTGCGTGAAAGCAAGACACGGAAACTTAAACCCCTTTAGCTGATGGAAGACACAAACAGAAACATCAGTTCCTGTTAATCAATGACAGACAGGAACATAAATGTCAGATCCTGTTAATCAATGACAGATAGGAACATAAATGTCAGGTCCTGTTAATCAATGACAGATAGGAACATAAATGTCAGGTCCTGTTAATCAATGACAGATAGGAACATAAATGTCAGATCCTGTTAATCAATGAAAGATAGGAACATAAATGTCAGATCCTGTTAATCAATGACAGATAGGAACATAAATGTCAGATCCTGTTAATCAATGACAGATAGGAACATAAATGTCAGATCCTGTTAATCAATGACAGATAGGAACATAAATGTCAGATCCTGTTAATCAATGACAGATAGGAACATAAATGTCAGATCCTGTTAATCAATGAAAGATAGGAACTTAAATATCAGATCCTGTTAATCAATGAAAGATAGGAACTTAAATGTCAGATCCTGTTAATCAATGACAGATAGAAACTTAAATGTCAGATCCTGTTAATCAATGACAGATAGGAACATAAATGTCAGATCCTGTTAATCAATGACAGATAGGAACATAAATGTCAGATCCTGTTAATCAATGACAGATAGGAACATAAATGTCAGATCCTGTTAATCAATGACAGACAGGAACATAAATGTCAGATCCTGTTAATCAATGAAAGATAGGAACATAAATGTCAGATCCTGTTAATCAATGAAAGACAGGAACATAAATGTCAGATCTTGTTAATCAATGACAGATAGGAACATAAATGTCAGATCCTGTTAATCAATGACAGATAGGAACATAAATGTCAGATCCTGTTAATCAATGACAGATAGGAACATAAATGTCAGATCCTGTTAATCAATGAAAGATAGGAACATAAATGTCAGAGCTTGTTAATCAATGACAGACAGGAACATAAATGTCAGATCCTGTTAATCAATGAAAGATAGGAACATAAATGTCAGAGCCTGTTAATCAATGACAGACAGGAACATAAATGTCAGATCCTGTTAATCAATGACAGATAGGAACATAAATGTCAGATCCTGTTAATCAATGACAGATAGGAACATAAATGTCAGATCCTGTTAATCAATGACAGATAGGAACATAAATGTCAGATCCTGTTAATCAATGAAAGATAGGAACATAAATGTCAGATCCTGTTAATCAATGAAAGATAGGAACATAAATGTCAGATCCTGTTAATCAATGAAAGATAGGAACTTAAATGTCAGATCCTGTTAATCAATGAAAGATAGGAACATAAATGTCAGATCCTGTTAATCAATGACAGATAGAAACTTAAATGTCAGATCCTGTTAATCAATAAAAGATAGGAACAGAAAATTCAGACCCCATTATTAACAGATAATGAAACATAAGCATCAAATCTCACTGGGTAATACACAATGTAAAGAGGGACATCACAACCCATTTGTAAATGAACAATGTGGACATTCACCACACCTCATTAGTTAATGAATAATATGAACAGGGCAGGGTCATCAGAACATGTTAGCTTACGAAAGATGTAAACAGAAGCATCAGACCCCAATAGCTATTGAAAGCAAGAAACAGAAACAGCACACCCCATTCAGGGTCCTGGCTAACATAGTAGGATTGCTGATTCTTCTGAAGTCGACAGTATCTGCCGGCACGACGAGGAACCACCAGTCTGCACACCCATAAGACAGACATGGTATAACGGATACTCACGCAAAATTCAGTCCGGTATGACTGCCACATGGCGTTTAGACAGAATGACGTCATCGGAAAAGGCGGTAGAAAATCATATAGGGAAAACCCCACAAGAAGCTAGGAAACTGTCGGTAAACAACAAAAACGTCAGGGTGACGTCAGAGGACAACAGGAAGGACATGGATTGGGAATGTAAGAGCAGGCCGTGCAAATGCAAATGTTGGCGATGGAATAGTGTTGGCACATAAAGAAGTGGCTGCGACGGAGATAGCAGGGAAAGAAGATATACAGGGATTGCTACAAGGTGTCGCTACAGAACTTACGGGAGTACCTAGACCTATATCGTGCAGAGCGGCAAAGGAGAACTTCAGGCAGAATGACAGAAGGGCAATGGAAGATACGAAGGTACAATATCTATGTAAGCAGGTTAGTGTTGAGTTATTAATGAGTTCCTGTAAATAGAACTAGGTCCTGCTTGGCAACAACAAGCTCCTAGGTACGGATAGAATTGATAGAAAATCTCAAACTGACTGTGAGCTCTTATTAAATGTTATTACGTATCAAAATCTTCAGCATGGCCGTTATCTTCAAAGTCATTTACCTTGCGGTTCCAGCGTTGAACGTTTGTTCATTTTGCATTTACGATTGTTGTGTCGAGCCAGACATTTAAGTGACATACTATTTGCTCAGTTGCGTTTAACAGTTTATGAACACGCCGGACGTGTAGTATGGCAATGACATCACACTGATGTTGGACAACAGGATGTCTTCATCCAACATACAGGACTTCACGCTGGAGTTCACAGCCAGCGAACGCAAGTCAAGGCAAAAAGCTGAGAGAAAACATCACCTACATCACAGACACAACCTACCCTGATGGTTAAGGCAAACACCTGAGAGAAAACATCACACACAAACAGACACAACCTACCCTGATGGTCAAGGCAAACACCTGAGAGAAAACATCACACACAAACAGACACAACCTACCCTGATGGTCAAGGCAAACACCTGAGGGAAAGCTCCACACCGTAAGTGTTTAGCCCCAGGGAAACCTGAACCAGCCCCACAGAAACAGGTGTCCATCTCTAGCTGTGCAACCACCTCCTCATAGGGCATCAGCACTGTATGGTAAGAATAACATGTTAACATCACATAGTAAACAACACACACACATAAGACAGCTGTATCCAATGCTTCGTGTAAACTATGTAGTGTAACATCACATACAAGACAGCTGTATCCAATGTTACGTGTAAATTATATAGTGTAACACCACACACAAGACAGTTGTATCCAAAGTTCCATTTAAATTATGTAGTGTAACATCACACACAAGACAGCTGTATCCAATGTTACGTGTAAATTATATAGTGTAACATCACACACAAGACAGCTGTATCCAATGCTTCGTGTAAACTATGTAGTGTAACATCACACACAAGACAGCTGTATCCAATGTTACATGTAAATTGTATAGTGTAACATCACACACAAGACAGCTGTATCCAATGCTTCATGTAAACTATGTAGTGTAAAACCACACACAAGACAGATGTATCCAAAGTTCCATTTAAATTATGTAGTGTAACATCACACACAAGACAGCTGTATCCAATGTTACGTGTAAACTATGTAGTGTAACACCACACACAAGACAGCTGTATCCAAAGTTCCATTTAAATTATGTAGTGTAACATCACACACAAGACAGCTGTATCCAATGTTACGTGTAAACTATGTAGTGTAACATAACATACAAGACAGCTGTATCCAATGTTACATGTAAACTATGTAGTGTAACATCACACACAAGACAGCTGTATCCAATGTTACGTGTAAATTATATAGTGTAACATCACACACAAGACAGCTGTATCCAATGCTTCATGTAAACTATGTAGTGTAAAACCACACACAAGACAGATGTATCCAAAGTTCCATTTAAATTATGTAGTGTAACTTCACACACAAGACAGCTGTATCCAATGTTACGTGTAAACTATGTAGTGTAACATCACACACAAGACAGCTGTATCCAATGTTACGTGTAAACTATGTAGTGTAACATCACACACAAGACAGATGTATCCAAAGTTCCATTAAAATTATGTAGTGTAACATCACACACAAGACAGCTGTATCCAATGCTTCATGTAAACTATGTAGTGTAACATCACACACAAGACAGCTGTATCCAATGTTACGTGTAAACTATGTAGTGTAACATCACACACAAGACAGCTGTATCCAATGTTACGTGTAAACTATGAAGTGTAACATCACACACAAGACAGCTGTATCCAATGTTACGTGTAAACTATGTAGTGTAACATCACACAAGACAGCTGTATCCAATGTTACGTGTAAACTATGTAGTGTAATATCACACACAAGACAGCTGTATCCAATGTTACGTGTAAACTATGTAGTGTAACATCACACACAAGACAGCTGTATCCAATGTTACGTGTAAACTATGTAGTGTAACATCACACACAAGACAGCTGTATCCAATGTTACGTGTAAACTATGTAGTGTAACATCACATACAAGACAGCTGTATCCAATGCTTCATGTAAACTATGTATTGTAACATCACACACAAGACAGCTGTATCCAATGTTGCGTGTAAACTATGTAGTGTAACATCACACACAAGACAGCTGTATCCAATGTTACGTGTAAACTATGTAGTGTAACATCACACACAAGACAGCTGTATCCAATGTTACGTGTAAACTATGTAGTGTAACATCACATACAAGACAGCTGTATCCAATGCTTCATGTAAACTATGTAGTGTAACATCACACACAAGACAGCTGTATCCAATGTTACGTGTAAACTATGTAGTGTAACATCACACACAAGAAAGCTGTATCCAATGTTACATGTAAATTATGTAGTGTAACATCACACACAAGACAGCTGTATCCAATGTTACGTGTAAACTATGTAGTGTAACATCACACAAAACACAGCTGTATCCAATGTTACGTGTAAACTATGTAGTGTAACATCACACACAAGTTGTATCCAATGTTACATGTAAACTATGCAGTGTAACATCACACACAAGACAGCTGTATCCAATGCTTCGTGTAAACTATGTAGTGTAACATCACACACAAGACAGCTGTATCCAATGTTACGTGTAAACTATGTAGTGTAACATCACACACAAGACAGCTGTATCCAATGTTACGTGTAAACTATGTAGTGTAACATCACACACAAGACAGCTGTATCCAATGTTACGTGTAAACTATGTAGTGTAACATCACACACAAGACAGCTGTATCCAATGTTACGTGTAAACTATGTAGTGTAACATCACAAACAAGACAGCTGTATCCAATGTTATGTGTAAATTATATAGTGTAACATCACACACAAGACAGCTGTATCCAATGCTTCATGTAAATTATGTAGTGTAACACCACACACAAGACAGTTGTATCCAATGTTACATGTAAATTATGTAGTGTAACATCACACATAAGACAGCTGTATCCAATGTTACGTGTAAATTATGTAGAGTAACATAACATGTGAGACAGTTGTATCCAAAGTTCCAAGTAAATTATGCAGTATAATATCACACACAAGACAGCTGTATCCAAAGCTCCGTGTAAATTATGCAGTGTAACATAATGCACACACACAAGACAGCATATAGTAGGATGTTTCAATGAATCTCTTTCTCATACAGCATGATGTTTCAATGAAATCTCACTTTATCTCTCTCATTCAGTATGATGTTTCAATGAAATCTTTCTCTCATACAGTATGATGTTTCAATGAAAGTGCTCTCTCTCCCTCTCTCATACAGTAAGATGTTTCAATGAAATCTCTCTCTCTCATACAGTATGAGGTTTCAAAGAAATCTAGCTCTCTCATACAGGCTGATGTTTCAATGAAAATGCTCTCTATCTCCCTCTCTCATACAGGCTGATGTTTCAATGAAATCTCTCTCTCTCACTTAGTATAATGTTTCATCAGAAAACAGTATCCTGACTGTCCCTCAACTCACTGGCTGCTACAGGTCAATGAGCCCAACTTCACTGAGCTGTACGTGTACAACAGAAACTGACACATTTCTTTCAACCATGGACATATGTTAAAACAACAGCACAACACACGAATAACTCAGATCAGAAACAATATACAAAAATTACCGGAGCAACAAATATGTACAATTTAAATGAGAAAAATGTATTACCTCCGTTACGCACAACGGCACTTTCAGAAAGCAGGTCACTATACAAGGGTAGATAATAACGCAATCTTTGGGGCAGCTCACAGGAATCCAGCAGTATGTTTAGCTGAAATATACAAGATAATGTTGTCGTGGGTAGAAGACATCGATGATAATCTATTTTCTCCTAACTGCCGCAAACACCAAACACAAACATTATATGTACTAGGCAGGCCCATGTAAACACAACATTTACATAACATCAGCCAGACTTGTCTCGTCCACACATATGCCAGTGTCTTTTCCATATCTCTCAATCCCCTGCAATATGTCTAGTTATCTCTCTACCCTCCACGTTAGTAATTCTGTCATATCATCTTATTTATAGTGTTACTGTCTCTTTAAGACTTGACAATGGTGTTTGGTCATTGAGATGTCGACCTGTCCTCACAATTCTGACATGCAACATTCAGTAGTATCATCTGCTGTCCGCATTCTATTAAATGCAGTAACCAGACTGTTTGCAGCACTCAAGAAGGCAAGGCCATTAACAGGGAAATCCCAGGAAACACTCTCGGTCGGCTTCTCACCGATGTCATTTATGCAAACTTCATTCATTCATCATGTGCCATGCTGATAAGCATGGGCTCTCATGTTTTGCCATCTCACATGATCACCAGAGTCATGGAACAGCTCTGTGTTCTTGTCTCGACCATACCATGTGGCCAAGCTATCCAGGTATTTACTTCTCTGCTGCCCCCTCATTCCTTTTCCCTCAATTTTGCCAGTTGTCACCAAGTTCTCCAACTGATTTCTTCTCATGCGTCAAACAATTTTGACTGTCTACGTCTAATTTTTCTAATCAGTTTACGGTTCTAATTACAGCCAGACTGCCTTCACATATAAAACTTACACGATATCAGTTAGACTGGCCCACCTATATATAATATGTTAACACTACAACATAATTTATGTTGGAGCACGCGCGCGCACGAAAACACACAGAGATATATATATAAATAACATGCCCAGTGATCAGTGATGAACAGTTTGCTACTGACCCATCAAGTGTCAGTCTGTGAGCCCAGTGTCAGAATGTATTATTGCTGTGTGAGTCATCAAGTTTTGTTAAGATCTTGCAGTAAAATAATTTTGGTCTCCTCAGCTGGCATGTCTTGCAAGTCTGGTTAAGATCTCCCAGTAAAATTAACTTAGGTCCCCTTAACACAGCAAATTTGGTTAAGATCTCCCAGTAAAATACCTTTGGTCCCCTCAACATAGCCAGTTTCATTAAGATCTCCCAGTAAAATACCTTCGGTTCCCTTAACCTAGCAAGTTTCGTTAAGATCCCCCAGTAAAATATCTTTGATATCCCCTCAACAGGGCAAATTTGGTTAAGATCTCCCAGTAAAATACTTATGGTCCCCTCAGATGGCACATATTACAAGTTTTGTTAAGATCTCCCAGTAAAACATTTTTGGTCCCCTCAACATGGCAAATTTGGTTAAGATGTCCCAGTAAAATACCTTTGGTTCCCTCAAAATTCCGGCCTCTGTGGCTAAGGGCTTGCAAACGCGGTTTGTGAGCCCGTATACCCAGGATCGAAACACAGCGATGCTGGTTTTTTCGAAAAGGGTATAGGAGCCGGTCGTTCAGAAAGCAATGGCGAACTACTGAATGTAAAATATGCCCAGGAATCACGGACAGCGAAAATGCTGGGGTTGACTGCTACGTCCTGTGAAGGACATTCAACTTAATTTTATAATCCCTCAAAATGGCAAATTTGGTTAAGATCTCCCAGTAAAATACCTTTGGTCCCCTCAACACGGCAAATTTGGTTAAGATGTCCCAGTAAATTACCTTTGGTTCCCTCAAAATGGCAAATTTGCTTAAGATCCCCCAGTAAAATACCTTTGGTTCCCTCAAAATGGCAAATTTGGTTAAGATCTCCCAGTAAAATACTTGCGGTCCCCTCAGCTGGCATATATTTAAAGATTTGTTAAGATCTCACAGTTTAGCCCCCTCAACAAGTTTCAAGATCTCCAAATAAAATACTTCTGAAACATAACAGGCATGGATTTGCAACCAAGAAAACATTCCACTGACACAAATTAGTTATCTCATGATTGCAAAGTTGCTGGAACCATCACTGAGAGCTTTATGAAATAAATCAAACAAAAACTTACTTCAACAAAATTGGTGTGGATGTCATCCAGCATGAAGCGGACAGGCAGATCTGAGAGGGGAAAGTGTTTGTTCGTGTCTTTTGTGCTGCTGTTGGCAATGTTGGTGCTGGGGCTGATGGTGTGCAAGATGATGCTGTCTGTACTGGGGGGGTGTATTTTATCATGGACCGACTGTGGAGCTGGACGCTGTAACAAACAATAGTCAATGAAATTACACTCGGCTGAACTAATCATTCTGTCTGTTACTGACACATTCAACTGTCCTACACTTGGGATACAGAATACAGAAAGTACGAACGAACGAACAAACTTTATTTTAAAAGGGTAACAAATTGGGCACGCAGGCCCGTTATACATTTGGCCCTTTCAATCACTCATCTTTCATTCATCAAATGTGAATGTTACATTTACATAGGGAAAAAAAACACATTGTCAAATGGATTTTGTAAGCATAAACAATGCATATTACGCATGATACATT
Source organism: Cepaea nemoralis (assembly GCA_014155875.1). NCBI lineage: Eukaryota > Metazoa > Mollusca > Gastropoda > Stylommatophora > Helicidae > Cepaea > Cepaea nemoralis. The sequence continues at coordinate 651,367 of JACEFZ010028051.1, forward strand.
CACATCTTCTTCTTCTTCTTCTTCTTCAGCATTCCGAGCCATTGAGGTTCTTTGCTGCAAATACAATCTGTCTCCATTCGTCTCTCTGGTGGACCTTCTCATTGTCAAATGAAAGTTGTGAAAATAAACAGTGCATATTGCAATGTTGTGAGACACATCCCCCATCCACCCTCACATCCCGCAGCCACCCATACATACCTCCATGCACTCACAGACCCAGGCAAACATACATGCCACCACCCACCCACTGATTCCCCACCCACACACACATCACCCACCCATCCCATAACCGACACGCACACACCCACCCACATATTCTCCACCACCCACCCACACACCAGCAACCACCCAGCATAACACACATCACAATACCACACACACATACCCCCGCCAACCCACACATCCCGCACCCTCACAATTTTCCCCACCCACCCACACACACATCAGCCAAAGTAAAACTAGTACTGCACTTGTTACTGACACATTCAATTGTCCTACACTTGGGATATTGGCTATAAAAGTAATCATTAAACGAGAACTACATTCAGGATACAGAATACAGCAAATACAACTAGTACTATGCTTGTTACTGATATATTTAAATGTTCTACAATCAAGACACAGAACATAAAAGCAGACATTTAAGGAATCCTACAGCTGGGATACAGTATACAAAAGTAGGCATTAAAAGTGTTCTACACTTGGGATACAGAATACAGAAAAGTAAAAATATTACTACACCCGTTATTCTTTAAATAAAATGACAACATACAACACAATTTTTTGTTTTACACTTAGTGTTTTGAATATCTAGGTTTAGATGTTTAAAAAATATTAAAACATAGAATAAAGCCAAATTTAATACTTTGGCACTTTGATAACATTATCATAACTAGGTACTTTTTAAATGACTGTTTATGGCTTTGCTTCTGCTGCTGATGATAAAAATGTTGATGATAGTGTCACTATATAAAATTTCACTTCTCTTTGACATTTCCTTCATAGTCAGTGTAAAAGCTATGGCCACCCTCTGTAGAAAGTGTAATGACTATTGTCACAAAGAATTTACCTATTACAATTGCTGCTTGCACAATCACTGTTAAAAAGGAACTTACAGAATTTTCCTCTTCTGCTTTCTCTACCAGTCTCTTGCATTCTTTCAGTCCCTCTTCTCCGAGTTCTTCTTTCTGTCTCTCTAACCGTTCCTGTTCTTCCCTCCCCATGTCAGCTCCAAGATCCAGACTTGGCCGCCCAATAACCTGAACAGAAGATAACATGCATTCAACAAAAGCAGGACAATGTGATATATAAATAAAAAAAAAAAAATTAACATCAACAGCTTTCTTAATCACCTACGTTGTGTTTATGTGTTGTGTCTTCATTTTCTCCTGATGTGTTAATAGCTAGCTACATAACCACTTTGAATTTTTTCCAGGATGCTTGTTGGCCTGGTCTATTTCCACACTGCAAGAACACTGCACCAGGACTGCAAGAGCTGTGAAGAAAAGGCTGGACAGAAAGACCACTGCAGGAGATCCTCCTCCTGGAACGCCAAGCTTTCTTTGCCCACATTGTCAAAGAACATTTTGAGCCAAAATAGGCCTTAGAACTCACGGCTCCATACTTTCAACCCCACTGGATTAAATGAATGGTCATCATCATTCTTGGTGGACAAACAACATATTTCCATACAAGTAGTGTTTATTTTCTTCTTGATCAAGACTTCTTCTGCTGCCTTTCATCTCTAAATAGAGCACAGACCTTCAACAATCTCACACTTAGTTTAGTTTAGTCGACGGATCAACATCACGGCACACAGGTGTAACCCATAAGTGTTCCGTTCTACTTCCAACTCAAGCCCGAGTCCGGAGAAACTCAGTTCAGTGCACAAACTCTGTAGCACGGGTGAGGATCCTGAAATACTTTGGGTAGATTTTTAACTTACAATTTTGCCCAGGCAGCGCCCTCAGGCTACTCTTTTTCAATTTCCAGCTGCCAAGGGATTTTTTACATGCGTAACAATACACACTAGCGTCTGATCTCACTACCCAGAGACCAGGGGAAATTTTTGTTACTAGAAGTCCACATGAAAAAATCCCTGTCCTCACTGGGGCTTGAAATCGGGACCTGCAGCACTCGAGGCGGACACCATATACCTCGAGACCACTCAGCCCCTAATCTCACACTAAGTCTGTAGACTTGTTCATGGCTGGTTGGATTTCACAGGTAAAGTTTTCTGATGTAGCCAGTCTTACACCAACGCTCCTTAGTCATCTCTTACAACATACAAGGTAGGTTACCGTGTTACTATTCTCTGCTTCCCTTATGTCATTACTGCCTATAGTTCCTTGTGGTGTAGGACAGAGGGTCTTGAGTCTGTGGAATTAAGGTCGCCTGGCTTGGGCAGTTGCCGCAAACTGTGCAGGCTAAGGTTTTCTAATACCTTGGTTATACACTCACATAGATAAAGACTTGGTCAAAGATTTCTCACATCTCTGATCCGCATCTTGTTTTCCTTTTGTTTTCTTGTAAATATTCTTGTTATTTTACCACTGTGGTAGTGTTATACCAATGTTGTTGATGTAGTGTTATACCAGTGGTGTTGTCAATGTCGTAGTGTTACACCAATTGTGTTGATACAACCAGGAACATGCCACTGTCTTTATAAGGTTCAATATGTAGAGACTGCTTTTCAGCAGTACCCTTAGGCTACAAAATTTCTATTTTTTATATTTTTTAATGGTACAGGTAGTCCCATAGCCAATACAGTTGCTGGGGCATGAAGTGTGAGGCCTTCACATATTCTAGGATACAACATATCATGTGGGGTGGCCAGTTACCTTTCCATTTCAAACAATTTTTAGACAATTCTGAACATTGTCTGGTACCCATTTTTGTGTTTTGGGTTGACTCAGAGCTGTACTGATCAGAAAAACATAATCCTGCCTCTGCCAACCCCCCACTGTCTCAGCGCTAGCTCTGTGGCAAAGAGGTTACGGACGCAGCTTGCAATCCCGCACACCACGTTCAAAACACAGCTGCAGGCGATTTGGAAGCAGACCGCCAGGTTTTTTATGAAATGTTATGGGTGCCAATCGTTCAGAAAGCAATGGCAAACTGCTGAACGTAAACTTGCCAAGAGATCATTGTAACGAGTTCACCTTGGGTAGTGAGAGTGAACCACCCCCGAGGTGTCTCTGGCACTCCCGTGTATTCTAGCCCCAGGGGTTGGACAAGCAGATACACATTTTTACTCTGTGGTTGATCTCATATTAGTTAATTACATCTACAAGCCCCTCCAGATTCTAGACCCCCACTAACTACCTACACCTGTGGAACAATGAACACTTAGGCATCGTCCGAGACCACACTCAATCATTATACAAAGAGGAAGTCAACTTACATAAAGTTTATTCTACCCTTGAGAATATAGAACTGAAATGAACATCCTGATAGAATAATCTATTTACACAAACAGAAGATAGAGTAGAGACAGAATCAGAGATGTAGGTGTCTTCATCGAGTTGAGAAGTAGATTGGATGCAGATGTCCCGTCCAGTCGGTCCGCCACTCACCCGGCTTCCTTCCAGTGAGATGACTAGAACCTTGGAGACCACTCCGTCTCCATAGCGTGGATCCACAACAATAGAGTCACTGCTGGACCACACTTCACTGGACCAACTGCATCTGTATCACTCCCATGGAGTCACTGTTAATACAGTTCTCGAACAATACCGGTTGGGAGACAATCCTCCTGGACTTGACTCCAAGTATTCGTTACTTCGATGAACTTAAATAGTCACTGACCAATCGAATGGTCTGTCACTCATAGCACAGTCCCACTGCAGAACGGATCTGTCACTGACCAATTCAATGGTCCCTTCATCACATCACAGGAACATGGATGGAAAAATGTCACTGACCACTTCAATGGTCTCGTACAGTCACACTGCTTGTAGAATCAGATATGGCTACTGAAATGTTACTGAGTCCTACTCGAACACAGTTTATAATCTTCATACTGAGACAGTACATTAATAGAATCAGACATCTATTTCACGGAAACAATTCAGGTTGGACTATAATCCATAGTCCCTTCCACCGGGTAACACTTGCCACAAGTCAATAGCTGGTGTCGTTCTTCTCAAGACTTGCCACCAGAGCTGTCCAAAGAACCATTCAAGTGTCTGAAGATCAGTTACTTCTGCGTTTAGGCAGAACCACCGTCATAATATACGGTGCGGTGTTTCCTTTCGTTGAGCATGATTACTCAAAATGCTGAAATGTTCCTGGCAAAAACAGAGTATCTTCTATTATCGGAAAACATCACAAACCATCACTTCCCACACGTGCACCTTCAGGGCAGTTGTATTTCTTGATGCAAACTTCACGCATGGTGAATCACATTGGGTACCTGGTGTGGTTGAGTCTGGCGTGATAAGTAAAGAACTGAACCCTTCGCTGTGTCACACGAAGTGGTTTCCTGCCAACAACATTATAGTTGACTGGTTCCTCAACAGGCAAACTCCTGAAAAAGAAGAGCGACCGGTGAGAGTATACTGGCCCAAACATTAGTCCACATGCATCCTACCAATAACTACTCAACCCTCAGTCATGCTACTTAGTTATGCATATAACTAAAGCATTATCTCTATATGGAGAGTAGTAAAGCATGGGTTCCCAAATGTCAGCTGGCCTCACAGAACAGCCCGTCAAACAGAGCAAGAAATCAGAATGACGAGTCTGATCGTAGGTCTCACCTATCCCTAATCATCTACCAGTCGTCGCTAACGTCAGTAGTGATACAAGGCTGTTATTGTTCTAATTTAATCGAACTAAACAAATAGGTAAAGAGTCCCTGGACTCGTTCCTAACATCATCAATGTTCATTAAGAAACATAATCTTGATCAATATACCATCCCTCGGGGTATAGGAATAGGACATGATCACATCCACTATGTACCCAAGCCTGTTTGCTGGTGGGACCACCTGCCCACGCCATAGCAAACTCTTCTTATCCGACTCTGCCTTAGAGTCAAGAAGCCTTCTTGAGAATACATGTTCCCCACATGTTCCAAGGGTAATGTTCCAGTTCCGCCCTCTCAAGTGGGTTAGCCTTGGTCGGACCGAACTTCATCGTTGGTCTGGTTTACCAACCTATACTTTCATAACTTGCTTTCACTTCCCCCATATCCTATATTTCCCCAGTCTCATACAGCCTCCTTGCATCCTTCCATACTTCCAGCACCTTAGCCTTCACTCGCACTAGCGCCAGTATGAAAGAAACAGGATAGCTTAGACAAGATTTCAGAACGCATATTTATATCGCGACGGCACGCAGTGTTATCACGCGTCGAGCTATTCGGCGTTCGGAATTACCCCAGGAAGTATCACATGCCATGACCTAATATATATATACAATGTCACATCATATATATATATACATATATATCACCAAAGCAAACTTACCTTACCACAGAAATCCGGTGTTCCACACAATGAATTCACTATTACGTTATTACACAATAGTTACATCATTCCTGGTGGCACAGAACTAAGTTCTTCCTTTACTTAGTAACTAAGCACAATTTTGTCTGAATCTCCACCTACCAACTTACCTGGTTTTCTAACCGTTCTTCTGGCTTCAGCAACTGACTGACATAATCTAAGTTTCCATCCGGCACAAGTAACTATGTTTTATTCTAACACAGCAACCTAATAGATGCAACGATTGGCAATATATGGTACATATATTTGGAACCCAAATCGCCCACAACACATTACGGCGTTCCTAACAGCTGATTCGCGAGCACACAGTAAACACACATACGATTAGTCGTCACCTGCGTTATCGATCGGTTTGCTAATTAGTATGCAAGGACATCCGCATAGGTAATGAGGTTAGAACAATGGCGTGTGGAACACGCGTACAAAGTTAAATGATTTAAACAATTATCTACCTGAATGGTGAAAAACCAGATTTCCAGTCAGCTTCAGAACTGTTCAAGGGCTTCTCAGCTTCCTTTCCATAACAGTCAGCCGAATCATGGTTGAGGTGAGACGCAACACAAAAATGGCTCACATCAGGCCTGCGTCTGTTCTCTTCGAACAAACGTAAGTGAATGACTGGTTTAGGCAATTTCCCGCTTCGTGCCAACTCAATGCGCACTAGAAGCGAGTGCTTCTTGAGAAAAGACACTTTCTCGGGAAACCGTCATTCCCCGCCTAGAGTTTCTAGATCTCTCTGCACGAGAATTTAGAGCGATATCCAGCATCACGGGTTACTCGAATTCCGGTGTTTCGAGAAGATTCTAGATAGCAATTCCTCCATCGGCTTACCTCAGTCTATTTTTAGCTGGGAAAGTCCCCGATGACGCGCCAAAATAGTGCGGGATCTTGACGACCCAAGACAGATAAACGCGTTTCGTCACAATCATGAACAGCAAAAAAAAAATGCTGGGATTGACTGTGACGTCCTGTAAAGGATATGCAACTAACTCTTTTATTTTTTTTTAAACTGTCTTGGCAGGGAGCCACGGTAGCAGGGAAGCAAGACACTCGCCTGCCAGTCCGGTGGTAATGGGTGTAATCCACATCAGCGGAAAATTAAAATTTTAGCAAATGACCTGAGATCCCAGCTCAAGTCAGCCTAAAATGGGTACCAGGATATGTTTGGGAAGCAAAAGTGAAAGGTACGATATTCACAACATCACCCCTAGAGTGCCAATGAGTCTATGAAGATATGGGTCTAGCCCCATATTCTCATTAAGCCTCATGGATTGTAAAATTCGGGTTCTTTTTTTTTAATACATCACTGATAGCAGAAAGACCACCTACAATTCTTAGTGTTTCAGTAGACAGGGCAGATATGTTTTTTTTAAAATTTGCTTAGAATCAGCTAATATCTGTAATTGTGTTGCCTGCATTACTGTACTGTCTTCTGCTTATCTTGCAGGTATCAGTGAGTCTGACATCTAAAGCTTTTTCATACGGCCATAGAATAGACCTTTCTAAGATGTATACTTGGCAATGAATGAAACACCGAAAAACGAGAAGTAGATTGTGAGCTTTACTAGAGCACGATTACAAGAAACAAAATGGACGTTGCGGCCAAAGCCTTTGTCAGCACAGAACAAACAAACAAAATCAGACATATAACTACATGAAAGACACTACATGAAAATATTAAGGTTACTTATCTGTATCCTTGCTTGGCTGAATACGCTTTTTAAGCTTTACTGCAGTTCCCCTTATTCTTGTTAAGATATATACTAGACTGTTGTTGTATGTGCTGTGCAGTATTTGCTGGAGCATACACACAGCTGCAGAACCTATCTTAAGTTTTGTGTACATGTGAATATTGAGTCTGTTGCGTCCTGTTCAGTCTAAAGAAAAATACTTGTCTAGTTCTGTACTATAGATAACAGTCATCCTGCCATTGAAACATGGCAGATAATAATCACTAACCACAACTCTGGGTGTGCCTAAGAAGTATTTTCTCAGGAGGTTGAGCCAAAACTCTTCTGTCTCATTCTGCATGCGGTCACAGAGATCCACAGTGTTCAGTCGATTCTTCAGCTGTGAGTTATAATTAAAAACACAAGTCACTATTACTGATATTAAATTAGAGCAATGTAAGAAACTATGTCACAATTACTGACATTAATAGCGGTGTACGGAACATGTCACAATTACAGACATCGATATTAAAATGTAAGAAACAAGTCACAATCAATGGCATCAATAATGAAGCAGCTAAGAAAATATGTCACAATCATTGACATTAACAATGAAGCATCTAAAAAAAAACATGTCACAATCATCAATATTGACAGTAAAGCAATGTAAGAAAACAATGTATAAGCTAACGCACAAAAAACGTGACCACATTAATGACATCAAAGTACAAGTAACATCTCAAGATGAAAGACTCACCAGAAAATGCCATATAATAACTGACATTGGACATATCAGAAATGCAAATAATAAAATCACTGATATAAAGATGTAATAAATTTAGAAAATAAGGCTCATATAATCACCAACATAAAAATTAATGAGCATATTTTTATGTTGTTTTTTTTTTTTTAAACCTCATGTTTTACATGAAACCAAGAGTAAACTGTCCAAATTGGAGTTACTTGATAGAACAAAGGTTTTCTACTTGGGCTACCAGGCGCTGCAAGGAATATAAATAAAACAATAAGGAACCAACTGGAGTGAGAGTAAGGAGAACTTGACTAGAATTTATGTGTGCAGTTTAGCATGAGGGGACTGGATCAAAAGACTAATGTAAGATATTCAACACGGATAGTTCAATCTCCTATGCTGCAACCTATCTATTTTGAAGTGTTCAAAATCCTAAAATACATCAATCTGAATTACAGCAAGGCATTGAAAAAATGGGCTTACTGAAGGCGAGCTGATGCTGGAAACCAAATTAATACAAAATATAATGGGGAAAGATCAACAAAAGGAAAGACTCATGCAAATTCAAGGGAATGTTTTCAACAAAATCTTTATCAACGAACAAACAAACATGAATACTTAGCTGGAAAACTTGAAGACTTAGCATAAGTCACAGAGAATTATCTTTTACAATTACTGCAGGCACAAACATTGTTAAAAGAATAATCAAAATTTTCTCCTCAGCGTTTTCTACTAGTCTCTTGCAGGGGGTTTTGTTTTGATTTCAATGCAATGTGTAGTTTATATATCTATGATTATGATACTTCAGTTTTCCAGTAAAGTATTCTTGCTCTTTTGTTTGCTGATAAAGACTTTGACTGAAGCACTCGTTGTTTGTGTGTGTGTCTTTCCTTTCATCAAACTTCAGTTATATTTTGTGCTGTAGTCTGTTTCCATCTAAAATACAGGTATGTTGTTTTGAACACCATATCTCTGACAGAAGACAAACTTTGATACTCACATCTTCCTCATCGTTACCGTACAGGAAGTGCCCGATGATGAAAAAGGCTGTTGTGTCATAAGGCATGTACTCCATCTGGAGAGGGAGAGAAAAACATACAAACCATGTAACATACAGTATATCCTGAGTGCGAGAAAGAGAAAGGGGCAAAGAGAAAATAAGGCAAACATGAAGTTTATCACCAGGCTTTATTTAAGACTTACACAGTTCTACAATTACATCTACCATTAGTGTATTACGTGAGAGACATAGAGTTGACTGACACAGTTCAGATAACAGACATAAAATAGCTATACTTTTACTGTACTTTTACTGAGAGACATAGAGTTGACTGACACAGTTCAGATAACAGACATAAAATAGCTATACTTTTACTGAGAGACATAGAGTTGACTGACACAGTTCAGATAACAGACATAAAATAGCTATACTTTTACTGTACTTTTACTGAGAGACATAGAGTTGACTGACACAGTTCAGATAACAGACATAAAATAGCTATACTTTTACTGTACTTTTACCGAGAGACATAGAGTTGGCTGACACAGTTCAGATAACAGACATAAAATAGCTATACTTTTACTGTACTTTTACCGAGAGACATAGAGTTGACTGACACAGTTCAGATAACAGACATAAAATAGCTATACTTTTACTGTACTTTTACCGAGAGACAGAGTTGACTGACACAGTTCAGATAACAGACATAAAATAGCTATACTTTTACTGAGAGACATAGAGTTGACTGACACAGTTCAGATAACAGACATAAAATAGCTATACTTTTACCGAGAGACATTCACTGTTTTTTTTTAATTTTTCATTTGCTCGCTTTGAACTCAAGCATAGTCCATACACGTGCTACTACTTCTAGTGCACTGAACTGATTTTTGCTTGTGGATTAGCTTTCCATATTACCAGTGTCCCTCGCTATCAGGTGAACCCACTCCAATTTCTGAGGAACCCGTAATTTACATCAACATTTCAGTCCAACCAACCGCTGTAGGGGTTAAAACCCACTACCTCGGTGTTACCACACCGGAAGTTTGAGAGCGGGCGCTCTTATCCATTCGGCCATGTTGAGTCCACTTTCACTGCTCTGACAGATCATCATCATCATCATGATTTAGAAAGGCCTGTACAGAAGGTCACCTGCTCCATGCACGTCCATGCCCAGGATGTTTGTAATGTCATGTGTCCAACATCGTCTTCGCCGGTTCATGCTTGGTCTTCCAGAAACTACACCTCCCATTATTGTTGTTTCTATGCTACTGTGATGTTTGATGTGTCCAACATGTTTGTGTCTATGACAGAATACATTTTAGATAGACAGATAGACAAACAGTAGGTACACATATGATATACACTGTTTTGGATGACACACAGTTTAGATTAGACAGGCAGATAGATATACATATGATATACACTGTTTTCACTGACACACAGTTTAGATTAGACAAGCAGATAGATATACATATGATATGGTGTTTTGACTGACACACAGTTTAGATTAGACAAGCAGATAGATATACATATGATATGGTGTTTTGACTGACACACAGTTTAGATTAGACAAGCAGATAGATATACATATGATATGGTGTTTTCACTGACACATAGTATAGACAGGCAGAAAGATATACATATGATATGGTGTTTTGACTGACACACAGTTTAGATTAGACAAGCAGATAGATATACATATGATATGGTGTTTTCACTGACACATAGTTTAGATTACACAAGCAGGTAGATATACATATGATATAATGTTTTTACTGACACACAGTTTAGATAGACAAGCAGATAGATATACATATGATATGGTGTTTTCACTGACACACAGTTTAGATTAGACAAGCAGATAGATATGCATATGATATAGTGTTTTCACTGACACATAGTATAGATAGACAGGCAGATAGATATACATATGATATGGTGTTTTCACTGACACAGTTTAAATTAGACAAGCAGATAGATATACATATGATATGGTGTTTTCACTGACACATAGTTTAGATTAGACAAGCAGATAGATATACATATGATATGGTGTTTTCACTGACACATAGTTTAGATTAGACAAGCAGATAGATATACATATGATATGGTGTTTTCACTGACACATAGTTTAGATTAGACAAGCAGATAGATATACATATGATATGGTGTTTTCACTGACACATAGTTTAGATTAGACAAGCAGATAGATATACATATGATATGGTGTTTTCACTGACACTTAGTTTAGAGAGACAAGCAGATAGATATACATATGATATAGTGTTTTCACTGACACATAGTTTAGATAGACAGGCAGATAGATATACATATGATATGGTGTTTTCACTGACACACAGTTTAGATTAGACAAGCAGATAGATATACATATGATATGGTGTTTTCACTGACACATAGTTTAGATAGACAGGCAGATATACATATGATATGGTGTTTTCACTGACACATAGTTTAGATAGACAGGCAGATATACATATGATATGGTGTTTTCACTGACACATAGTACTAAACACAAATCTAGCCTCAGGATTAATATTATTAACACTCATGATCCTGAAAAGTGCTTTCAGTTTCAACAGCAACTTGAAGACGCTTTCACTGATACACCAGAAAATTGTACAGTAAATGAAAAGTGGGGTCAAATTAAGGAAACTCTTTATAAAACTGCCGTAGGGGTTTACGGCACTGTGGATCATAAGAGGCAGGACTGGTTTGCGGCCAACAGCGAGACTCTGCAGCCCTTGATTGATAAGAAGAAGAAAGCTCTCTTAAGAAACAAGGAAAGACCAACGCGTAACACTCTGAGTGAGCTTAGGCAAGCTAGGAAGGATGTGCAAAAGGCTGCCAGGCAGTGTGCAAATGATTATTGGATCAAATTATGTGAGTCCATTCAAATCGCAAGTGATAAGGGAGACATAAGAAGCATGTATGAAGGAATAAAGAAAGCCTGCGGTCCAGTGATCAAAAGAAGTGCACCATTGAAAACCTTGACTGGAGAAATCATCACTGATAAGAAACAGCAGATGGACAGATGGGTAGAGCACTATTTGGAGCTTTACTCAAGTGAGACCAAACTAGCGGATGATGCCCTCAACGCCATAGAGGCTCTACCAACTCTTGACCACCTGGACACACTTCCCACCATAACAGAAGTTAAGTGTGCTATAAATGAACTTGCATCTGGCAAGGCTCCAGGTAAGGATGGGATTCCAATAGAGGTTATCAGGAGTGGGCAAGACACACTCACTATACAGATCCACCAGCTAATAGAGCTATGCTGGCGTGAAGGACAAGTCCCACAGGATTTCAAAGATTCAAGCATCATAACACTGTACAAGAACAAGGGCGATCGGAGCGACTGCAACAACTATAGGGGTATCTCACTTCTGTGTATTGTTGGAAAAGTATTTGCCAGAATTGTTCTGCGCAGACTTCAAGTCCTAGGAGATCAAGTCTACCCCGAATCACAGTGTGGCTTTTGACAGAACCGGTCTACCACTGATATGATATTCTCATTGCGACAAATGCAAGAAAAATGCCGTGAACAGAATCAACCACTGTTTATTGCCTTCATCGACCTCACAAAGACATTTGATTTGGTCAGTCGTGAGGGTCTGTTCAAGGCACTAAAGAAGATTGGCTGCCCACCAACTCTTCTGTCCATTGTGGATTCGTTCCACACAGGCATGAAGGGTAGAATCAAGTTTGATGGTGCAACTTCTGAAGAATTTGAAATCAAGAGTGGAGTTAAGCAAGGTTGTGTACTAGCTCCCACCCTCTTTGGAATATACTTTTCACTTCTACTGAAATATGCATTTCATGATCAGGATGGTGGTATATACATTCACTCACGCTCAGATGGCGGCCTCTACAATGCTCAGAGATTGAAGGCTAAGACCAAAATTAGGAGGGTACTGATCAGAGAGTTGCTTTTTGCAGATGATGCTGCAGTTACGACCCACTCTGAGGAAGAATTGCAATGTCTACTATCTGCATTCTCCAATGCTTGTTCTGAATTTGGTTTAACAATTAGCAAAAAGAAGACACAGATTATGTCACAAGGTGCACATGGGGTACCATCAATCTTTATTGACGACGCCGAACTAGAGATAGTAGACCATTTTACATATCTAGGATCAGTGGTAAATAGCAAATTATCCCTAGATCAGGAAATCAACATCCGGATTGGTAAGGCAGCAACAACAATGAACAGGTTAAGAAAAGAGTCTGGGAGAACAGGAAGCTTACTGCCAAAACAAAAGTCCTTGTCTATCAAGCCTGTGTCCTTAGTACTCTTCTCTATGGCAGTGAAACCTGGACAACTTACTCACACCAAGAGAACAACTTAAACAGCTTTCATATGCGGTGTCTGCGAAGAATTCTTGGTATTAAGTGGCAAGACAAAATCACAAATACTGAAGTATTGGAAAGATCAGGTTGTGTGACAGTTTATTCCATGCTCAGTCTTCGTAGACTTAGATGGATAGGACATCTTAGGAGGATGGATGATGGTAGAATACCAAAGGATATCTTTTTTGGTGAATTACAGATGGGTAAGAGATCTCAGGGTCGGCCTCTACTACGATACAAAGATGTGTGTAAGCGGGACATGATTGATACAGGCTTGATAATGCACATTGGGAGCAAGTCGCCGCTGAACGTGTTGCATGGAGGGCAAATATCAGAAATGGAATAAAGTCAAAGGAGAAAATTATTGCAGAAAAGTCACACACCAAGCGTTTGAGACGTAAGATGGTGCATGATGGTGGAAATGACCACGTGTTCACATGCACCCACTTTGAACGGACATTTACAGCGCAAATTGGCCTTATCAGTCACACTCGCTACCTACATAGTTAAAAGTTATTATGCCTTTTTAAAGCACAAACTATCGTCTGTCAAGACGGCAAGGTGCCAATGATGATGAGTTTAGATAGACAAGCAGATAGATATACATATGATATGGTGTTTTCACTGACACATAGTTTAGATAGACAGGCAGATAGATATACATATGATATGGTGTTTTCACTGACACATAGTTTAGATAGACAGGCAGATAGATATACATATGATATGGTGTTTTCACTGACACACAGTTTAGATTAGACAAGCAGATAGATATACATATGATATGGTGTTTTCACTGACACATAGTTTAGATAGACAGGCAGATATACATATGATATGGTGTTTTCACTGACACATAGTTTAGATAGACAAGCAGATAGATATACATATGATGTGGTGTTTTCACTGACACATAGTTTAGATAGACAGGCAGATAGATATACATATGATATGGTGTTTTCACTGACACATAGTTTAGATTAGACAAGCAGATAGATATACATATGATATGGTGTTTTCACTGACACATAGTTTAGATAGACAGGCAGATATACATATGATATGGTGTTTTCACTGACACATAGTTTAGATTAGACAAGCAGATAGATATACATATGATATGGTGTTTTCACTGACACTTAGTTTAGAGAGACAAGCAGATAGATATACATATGATATGGTGTTTTCACTGACACATAGTTTAGATAGACAGGCAGATAGATATACATATGATATGGTGTTTTCACTGACACACAGTTTAGATTAGACAAGCAAATAGATATACATATGATATGGTGTTTTCACTGACACATAGTTTAGATAGACAGGCAGATATACATATGATATGGTGTTTTCACTGACACATAGTTTAGATAGACAAGCAGATAGATATACATATGATATGGTGTTTTCACTGACACATAGTTTAGATAGACAGGCAGATAGATATACATATGATATGGTGTTTTCACTGACACATAGTTTAGATAGACAGGCAGATAGATATACATATGATATGGTGTTTTCACTGACACATAGTTTAGATAGACAGGCAGATAGATATACATATGATATGGTGTTTTCACTGACACACAGTTTAGATTAGACAAGCAGATAGATATACATATGATATGGTGTTTTCACTGACACATAGTTTAGATAGACAGGCAGATAGATATACATATTTTTTGTCCTGCTCACTCGTTTTGAACTCAAGCGTAGTCCATACACACTATTTATAGTAGTAATGAACTATATTTTGCGTGTGGATTAGCTTTCCCTATTAACAGGTCCCTCGCCATCAGGCGAACCCACTTTGACTTCAGAGGTACTTATAATGTACGTCCCCAAGCCAAGGACGACATTTTAGTCCAAGCTGTCCGGTGTAGGGGTTGAACCGCTAACCTCGGCATCAGCACAATGGACTTACCCATTCGACCATGCTGACCTGCAAATATGCATATGATATACAATGTTTACACAGACACACACAAGAACTACTGTTCAGACATACACAAGATTTACAATGTTAAAACAACTGTATAGAAAATATACACTGTTCAGACAGACATAAGGCTAACACTGTTTATTTAAACAGATATACAAAACTGACTGTTGAGGCATGCACAAGTGTAACACTAACAGGCAGACATAAAACTTCCACTGCTCAGACAGAGACAAGACTTTCACTGCTCACACAGACAGAGACAAGACCCACACTGCCCAGACAGAGACAAGACGTACACTGCTCAAAGTGTCCAGTTTACGTCGGTGAATGACAGCAGACACGCGTTTCATGTCCAGCGCTTCATCCCGGTTGGCAATCTTTGTGATTATCCTCATGAACCTGAGTGAGCAAACAACTAGACAGTTACTGGAAATAAATCAAGAGTGAGAGCTGTTGCACACAAACACACATGACAACTTCTGGAAATATAGAGAAGTTAGTTAGTCGACAGATCATCCTCATTGCACATCGAACCATTCAGTCCATAAGTGCTCAGATCCCCTCCTTAGCAAATCCTGCAGCGTGTAGCGGCTAACGACGCCAGTTCTGTGTTGGTTTATCAATCTTCTTTGGCTTCCTGCGTAGTGTTCTTGTTTCGCCACCCCTCTTTTAATTTGCTGTTCTCGCAGTCTGGCCATGGTTGTAGATTCACAGTCATCACTTGGTTCACGCAAAAGTCTTACTTCTCGTAGAGCATTCAGAATGTCAGCCTGGTCCATGGCGCGTCCGCCCTCCACAGTAGCCCCACCAGCGAGCTTGTCAGCCCGCTCATTTCCTTGTACTCCCGCATGCCCTGGTATGAAGATGAAACTAATCTTTGCCAGCCGAGACCGCTCCAGAGGCAGCAACCATTCTCTTCGGATCGAACCTCCTCTATCTTCTTGATCATGTTCATTGAGTCACTAAGGAAACAAGCCCTAGTGAATGTCTGTGTCTCGAGCCATGTTATTGTTTTACTTACTGCCATGACTTCCATGGTCAGGCTACTTGTGGTTTCAGTGAAAGCACCAGAGTCCTCCTTCACAATTCTTCCTCCGGCCCGAGCTGTAAAGGCCCATGAGCTTCTCACATGTCGGACGACCGACCCATCTGTGTAGATGACCGCATCACCGTCTAGCGAATTCTCGAAAATCAACGCTTGTACTTCAGCCTCCACAGCAGCCGGATTTTCTTGTCTGCATTTTCTATCTAGTTGGATGCAAACTGAAAAGGATGTGCAGAAATCTGTTGGCACTTGCACCCACTCCTCGCCAGGTTCTAAGTCCTCAAGTGAACACACCTGTTGAAGAATGTCTTCAGCTTGACCCATCCACAACCGTCCTCTTTTTAACCTGCTGCCCTTCACCTTCATAATTTCACTATGCAGTGGATGTTGTGTGTTTGTGTTAACTCTGAGGTAGGCGCGTGCCCTGCAAACTTGTATTCTATCTTCAATGGTTGGAAAATCAAGAAGGTAGCGCATCGCCCTGCATGCTGTATCTTTTGAACATCCAAGAATAATGTGCATAGCTTCATTCTGTATCCTTTCCATCCTTTCTATCTGCTTACGCTGAGAGTCAGGATTGCCATTGCATACTCAAAAACAGACATGACCAGCCCCTCGTACAGAAGACCTAGGTGGCGCTGCTCACAGTATGCTGCCGCCATCACCCGCACCGCAGCCAAACCCCGCTTGGCCTTTGTTATCACCTGGTCTATGTGCTCATTATAAGCAAGGCTTTGATCAAACCGTATCCCCAGGTAATTCATTGCCTGCGTTCTTTCCACCGTCTCTGAACACAGCATTACAGTTGGTGTTGGAGTGTTGACAATATGATTATTCAACGAGAACCAAGTCACTGTTGCCTTTGTTGGGTTGACCATTGCCCCAGCTTCATCACACCAAGTACTTATGCGATTGAGTTCGGTTTGTAGTTCCACTGCTCACTGGTGATTCTCACTGTGTAGGCGTTGAACAATACTGGAGATAATGGTGATCCCTGTGGTAGGCCAGGATATATTGTTGTTGGTTCCGAAGTCCAACTGCCACATCTAAAAACTACTTTCCGTTGGAAGAGGGCTGCAGCGATCCAACTAAGGAGGAATGGACTTACTTTTAGTTCAAGAAGCTGAAGCATTAAAAAATCCAATGGTACTCTGTTGTACGCGTCCTCAAGATCAATCGCTGCAGCAAAGGTTTCAATGCCTGAGTGGAAACCTTCATAGACATCATGGGCAAAGACTGCTGCATTGGTCCAGGTTTCTCTTTTTGGACGGTACCCACCCAGGGTAGGTGGGAAAACACCTTGCCTCTCTAGCTGGCTTGATATTTTCCTGGCAATTACCTTCTCCAGCAGCTTGCCTATTGTATTCTGCATGGTTATAATTCGATATCCCTGAATTTTTTTGTGGTCTTTGTCAGGCTTCGGCAAGGGAATAAGATAGCTGTGTAACCACTCCTCCTTGATGCTAGCACTCCCTATACTGTTGTTGTACATGTCTGCTAGTTTCTCTAGCTCATTGTCGGTACACCTATTGATGTCGTCGTATCTTATGCCATCAGGCCCTGGAGCGCTGTTTTTTGATCGTCGAAGTACAGCCTTGACTTCTTTCACTGACACTGTGTCTTCATCTGAAGTGACCTGGGCCTTGCACCTGAAGTGACCTGGCCTTGCACCTGTCTGAGGTGACCTCCTTGGCTGTGCCTCCCATATCTGTCTGGTTGCTCTGCTCTAGATAGCGTTCAAAGAGGGCTTTGCCCTTGTCCTCGCCAGTCCTCTGCCAGATGAGGTCAGCACCTTGGAAGTCAGAAATGCTCTTATTCTTGACTACGCTACTCATACTTTTATGTAGTCGCCAAACAATTTCAGTGACTTGTCTGTGCTACTCTTTGACACACCTCTGCCCATTTTTCGCTTTTAACCACCGTGACCAGTTTTTTTAAATAGCTTACTTTTGTGTGCATCTCTCTTTCTAAGTGCATGCAGGGACTAGGATGACCAGCTCTGTTCTTCTTGGCATTTTGCCATCTCCTTACAGCACTACGCTTATCCACCCAAGCCTTCTTCACCTCGAAATTCCAAGGTGGCTACTCCCAGCTTTTTTTCCTGCCCTGAAGCTTTCTGCGCTTGTCACGTCTTATTTTACTCACCACATCTTGCCCTATACTGTCATACTGGAAAGTCTTCACCTTTAGCTTGTGCTGGCTGGTTCTGCCTTTCTCCACCAATATGCTGCAAGGGTGGTGGTCGCTGCCGTGGTGTCCTAGGACACCCCATCTACACACTGTAGTGAGTGAAGGTGAAACCAGCGCCAGATCAATAGCACTGTCCTCATCGCCTGGACGGCTTGCTGTCCTGGTGACACAGCCACTGTTGATACAAACCAGGTCAATGGTTTCAAGTGCAGTCTCGAGCTCCTCCCCCTGTGTATTGGAGGAAATGTTTCCCCATGATCTGCCTTTAGCGTTGAAGTCGCCACAGAAAATAACATTTCTCTCGTCACCTAATATGCCACTTAAGCACTGCCACTTCTGGACATGTCTAGCTCTGATGCCACCATGCTGTCGTGAACGAGAATCGCCATTCCCAGATGTCGTCTGTTGTAGAAACATTTGAAGCCGGCAATTCAGAGTAGCTGATCGCCCAGTCTCATCTCCTGGAGTGCCACAATGTCGTTTCTGTAAACCAGGGTTTGTAAAATAGAGCCCCGTTGTTTTACACTGGCTCAGTTCCAATACAGAATACGGATATTCCTGAGTCCTAGACGGTGACACTTGAGTCTAAAACGTCTTAAACCACCACGCTTACCTTGCCTCTTTCTGCCTGCACGGCTTCCACGCCGCCTCGTTAGGTTGACTGCTGACCGCTCGGAGAACACACGTTGTTCCGCCATGTTGAAAAACCGAAAACACAGAAACCACACACGCTGCCAAAAATTCACTCAAGGATTGCTTCGCTCGATGCACGAAACTCCGTAGCATCCGCGCAGATCTTGAGTAGAAACTCCTGGTTTTACATCCTGGCACACAAATTACACGCAAGAGATGAATAAATCCATCTCCTACGCGAAGAAGTTAATGACCACAAAACAACCGGACCGTCCGTCGCCATCTTGAAACCGGAAGTCCGGAAATACAGGAGCCAAGGTAGCACACAAACACATATGATATATTCTGGAAATATAGTGAAGTCTACTTAAAATACAGGAGCCAAGGCAGCACAGTGGCTAGAGGCATGCCTGCCAGCATGATGGTCATAGGTTCAAATTCACAGCGAGGCAGAATTTTTAAACTAACCTGGGTTCCCAGGTCGACCCAGTTTACAATGGGTACCAGGTATGTCTTGGGAAGTAAAAGCATGACATGATAACCACATGACCTGCCAAGTGCTGATTGGTCTACACAAATATGGGCCTAGCACCATGTGCCCGGTATGCCTTAACATGTATATAAGGGTCTCTTACTTTATTTGTTCAACATCATCATCATCCAGTGCCCTGCCGGCCGGCGTGGGTGCTCATGCCCCTCCACAAATTACATTCTGTGACGGTATGGATCAATTCGTCTGTTGACACTCCCCCGTGCCATGACACAAGACTGTCAAGGATCTTCTCACACTGTCTTCCTCTTTCTCCACAAATCTTTCCGTTTGTCACAACATGTTGCAGTTTTTGTCTTCTCATAATGTAGCCAAAAAAATGATGACTGCTTCCTTCTTATGTTTGTGATAAGCTGTCTTTGCGACTCAGCTTCCCTCAGAATGTCCAGATTGCTAATTTTGGATTTCCAAGTAATTTTCCGCATTCTTCTATAAAACCACATATCCAAGGCTTCCAGAGAATTTTACACATGTTTACTAATTGTCCAGAATTTGCAACCGTATGTTAAAACTCATTCTACGTAACATACAAGAACTCTTTTTCTAACTTTTTAACATACCCAGACAAACAAAACTGGAAATTTAGCCACAAATATAATTCAATTTGTGAAGATTTCTTTGTTGGTGATCACGTCTGTCCACATTCCTGTCTCTAGAGCTGCTAATCATTTCTGATACCGATGTTCCTCCGTGCCATGATATCAAACTGTTCAACAGCATCTCTCCTTTGGGCTCCCCAGCCTCTTCTCTCATCCAACTTTCCCATTGTGATGACAGACTCCAGCTTTTCCCTTCTCATGACATGCACAAAGACTGTGCACTGTCCTCTGATGCAAGAAACCATCAGGCTTTAGGCAAGAACAAATGCACACATTGAAACTATACAAGAATGTATTTTTGCTGATGACTGTGCTCTGATGCCAACTCAGAATTGGAAATGCAGTGTAACAATGACCTCTGTGCAGCAGTTTGCAAAAGCTATGGACTCATGATTTCCACCCAGCAAAAGCACAATGAGCCAGCCATTATTATTAACACTCATTTCCAAAGCTAAAGCCTGTGGAACTGTCTGCAAATCTTGGCAGTATAATCTCCAAGAAATCCATATCAAAGATGAAATGAACATCAAAATTGCCAAAGTTAGGTACCTTTTTTGGGGGGGGGGGGGGGGGGGGGGGTTTTTTACTAATATCTATGGTTTGGGACCAGAAAATAACCAAGCTCACCACCAAATGTAAAGCTAATGCAACAACTATTCTGACAACTCTGCTGTGTTCATGTGAAGCTAATGCAACAACTATTCTGACAACTCTGCTGTGTTCATGTGAAGCTAATGCAACAACTATTCTGACAACTCTGCTGTGTTCATGTGAAGCTAATGCAACAACTATTCTGACAACTGCTGTGTTCATGTGAAGCTAATGCAACAACTATTCTGACAACTCTGCTGTGTTCATGTGAAGCTAATGCAACAACTATTCTGACAACTCTGCTGTGTTCATGTGAAGCTAACGCAACAACTATTCTGACAACTCTGCTGTGTTCATGTGAAGCTAATGCAACAACTATTCTGACAACTCTGTTGTGTTCATGTGAAGCTAATGCAACAACTATTCTGACAACTCTGCTGTGTTCATGTGAAGCTAATGCAACAACTATTCTGACAACTCTGCTGTGTTCATGTGAAGCTAATGCAACAACTATTCTGACAACTCTGCTGTGTTCATGTGAAACCTGGACAGTGTACAGCCACATCTACCTCACTGAGCACACTTCCCAAAAGACAACACAAGTCATCAATTATTTAGTTCACTGAGCATATATATCTCTAAAGAAACAACAACACAAATCATCTATCATCTCACTAAGCACATCTCCCAAAAGACACAATCACTCATCTACTTCACTGAGCACATTTCTTAAACGATGACATAAATTTCCTCACTCAGCACATCTCCCAAAAGACACAATCACTCATCATCTACCTCACACAGCACATCTCGCAAAGGACACAATCACTCTTCATCTACCTCACTGAGCACATCTCCCAAATAACACAATCACTCATCATCTACAGCACTGAGCACATCTCTCAAAAGACAACACAAGTCACCAATCATCTACCTTATTGAGCACATCTCTCAATATACAACACAGATCACTTACTCATCTTCTATCTCATCCATCCTATCAGAGTCAGCATTCTGAAATGTGATGTACACCGCTAGCGTAGAATTTTCTAAAATGTTGAAGCTAACCTGAAAGAAAAAATCTTTTAAAAGTAAAAATATACAATACACCTCTCACTAAAATTCATTTTAAAAGTAAAAGTAAATAACACAATATTTTACTAACATAAATAAATATGCACAATTTAACATTATATAGTAGGTCACTAACGTTTCTCAAAAAGTGTTCAGAATATACCAAAGTAGAAGTAGGCATTTGAAAATTTAAAAAAAAAAAGAAACTTGATTAAAACAATATGTCTATTTGTCTGAGCTTTCAATTACAGGTTATCAACTAATGCTAAAATAAACAAACACAAAAAGTGACAAAACTATTTCTAAAAAATAAAAAAAAACAAGATAAATAATAACTACCTTTCAGAAAGAAAAAAAACGTGTAAACAGGAATGGCTACCTATCAGGAAAGCAAGAGAAACTAAACAAATAACACGATGATCCAAGCTCTCCCGATTTTTATATAGTTTATCAAAGTTTTGCCTATTTCAATCGAAATGCTGTGTATATCATTGTGTTTGTTCTAAAACTGGATCTAATAATAATTAATATGTTAAGTTTATGTGACTATTTATTTAGTGAAATGAGGATTTCTTTGTGAAATGGACGGTAAGAACATTCAAATTTGAAATCTACCAATTATCGATTAACGTCAACGTGCTTACTCGCTTACACTCAGGAAATAAATGACCGTATACCCCGAGGTAGACCAAGAAGACGGTGGAGAGATAATACATGTACAGACCTACAAGCACTTGGAATCAACGACTGGCAAGAGAAGGTCCACCAGAGAGACGAATGGAGACGGATTGTATTTGCAGCAAAGAACCTCAATGGCTCGGAAAGCTGAAGAAGAAGAAGTCAACGTGTGGTTTAACCATGCGTGACTAGCGCGTGATAAGTCGCCAAGCACACTTTACCGAAAGGTGGCAA